>JBBDHG010000057.1:7525000-7940000 GCA_037951165.1 Lophius americanus | reverse complement strand
TGTCCCGCGATGCCCCCCGCGGCTGCCTCTTTAGCCAGCCGCTGAACTCTGTTTGTGTGGAGGGCACTCTGCCCAAGCCAGTCATGGTGAGTGGGGATGTAACTTTTATTTGTACTATATACTCTAAGTCAAAATGTTTCAAAAGCATTAAATGTGGGGACATTCTCCACAACAAATCAGTATGCATCCTTTACCTTTGATTCAGTTGCTCACTCTATCTGCAGACATACTCAAATTGTTGACTAAATTTCAGTGTATTTTTTTTGGCTTAATCACCCTTTAAAAAAAAGATGTTAGGCAAAAGTAAAGTTCTCATCTAGCTTGGTCCGACGTGGACTAGATAAAGTTAAAGGATGACTTGAATACAATTCCGGCTCATGATGTTGCTAGGCGAAGAGTCGCTATTTTCGTTTGGATCCGATTTGATCCTGAACGTTCACATTCATATCTAAAGTGACCTGTGTGTGACTCTAACATGTATACACCTGTCCTCTGACATGTGTACATTCATACATTTAATGAGCGATTTGCATCTCGAATAATAAAAATGTAATTTTTTGGGAAACTATGATAATAGGAACATATGAAGAAATCACATTTTCGATATGTCTTTATATTTTTATGAATCTATCTGGGTATCTGGAGCTCTCACCGAGCGATTACAAATGTCTTGGCAATCTGACATCTTTCAGTTTGGCCTAAACAGAGAGAATCTGGCCAAAAAAGAGCCATAGCCATTCAGCAACCACCCACATTAGCTTACCTGCTTAAACGTCCTTTTAAGCAAACAGGAAAAACACCAACATGTTTTTAACGAAGAAACCAGCCAACTAATATGAAGCTGTAACTGGCACAATAGTCAGTTTAGATGCTGTTCAATGTTTAGTGCCAATGCAAGCACACTCCATCCAAATGTACACCAAGTGAAGGAACATGGTCAACAGAAGGGGTCATGTCATACCTAGTTCCTCTTGCTTCACTACACGGTGCTGTAATAATTAAATCAACCAAAAACATGAAACCTTCTCCATTATGTTCTCTCTTCCCTCTCAACAGGACATGCTTTTGTTTCTGTACAGCGAGGGTTCATGGACACGGGGTATTTTTCGGCGGCCGGCAGGGGCACGGGCTGTCAGGGAGCTGCGAGACTCTCTAGACAGTGGAGACTTTCAACTTCCTCTAACAAAGGACCACATATATGTCATAGCTGGAGTCTTTAAGGTGTGGAACATGAGTGTGTGTATGTGTGTTTAAATCAAACCACCATAGGGGGGGGGGGGTATAGAAGTCACTCTTCAGCTTCCCATCAAGCATCCCAGAGAAACTGGTTTAGGGTGTGTGTGTTTTGTTTTCCTTGATGCATATGTGTCACTATGTTAATTACCTTATTGACCCACATCTTGAAGCACAGAATTAATCGGCCTCCATCCTCCTCAGCCTCTATGTGCCACACTATGCATCTATGCTAGAAGGACAAGATGTTCAGATTGGCTCGATAATGTGATCAGGATTATAATCTCGTATTATCTTGAAGGATAACAGAGAGCTTTCTGTGCACAGACTGTTAAACTGTGTCACACGACATAACGGTGAATTTATCATCGTTTACGTTTCTGCCTTTGATGATATTCTTTATTCTCATTCACACCAAATGATTAAAGAAAATGTCCTTGACCATTTCATTAAATGAAGACCCCGAAATGATTGATATATTTTCAGATGTATCAATCCTAGAGGAATCCTGGGTAATGACTTTTTGTTTTCAGGATTTCTTGCGAAGCATCCCAGGCAGCTTATTGAGTTGTGAGTTGCATGAGGAATGGCTGGATTTGCTGGATGAAAAAGAAGAGGTTGAAGGACAAGTGCAAGACATAAAGAGGTAATGAACACAAGCAACCTTCTCTTGTATAATATGATGCACATCATAAGATTCCATGAACTTTGTGTCTAATATTTTACCGTTCCCCTGATCTCCCTACAGGATGATTTGTCGTCTGCCAAAAGAAAACTCACTGTTGTTGCGTTACCTGTTAGCCATGCTGTATGGCATTCAGGGCAACGCCAAAGAAAACCAGATGACAAGTTTCAATTTATCAGTATGCATCGCTCCCAGCATGCTCTGGCCTCCTAGTGCTCCGTGTAGCCCCGAAGTGGAGGGAGAGGGAACTAAAAAGGTAACGAAAGGAGGACGTTGGACCAGGTGCAGCTTTTTGAGATGGATGATCAAAATTTGCGGGAAAAGAGCAGCTCTAGTTTGCATGCTGGTTTCCAAATTGAAGCATCCACTCCTTAAAGCGGGTTTGGGGACATACAGTGATAGAAAGCAGACAGTTGCTGTAGTAATGATTTTTATTTTGTTATATTTTCTTCAGCAAGGAAACAAAACCATCCTTTTAAAAGACTCAAATTAAATTGTGTCAAACTGTAAATACTAAAGTGGTATAATTGTTTGAGAGAAACACATTTTGGAAATTTACTCGGACCCAAATACAGCTGTAATTATGTTTTAGCTTTGCCCACACCTGCTATAATAACTAAGTCAACCGGGATTGCTACAACATATTTAAATCTGTTTGTCTAAGCCAGTCAAGGGCTCAGCAAAACAAACAAAGAGAATCTTGTTAGATTTGTCTGGAGGCTGTGGAGAAACAGTAAATAGCATAGACTTTGCAATTCCAAGAAACAATAGTGAACCAAACTGCTGCTGGCCGGGGATCAGGTCCACTGCCCCTCCTCTCTGATTTTGAAATTTAAAAATGTAGGAAAACATTCATTATCTTCAAAATGTTTTCATCCTATTTGTATACGCAGTGTAGTCTATTAAAAATCCTTCCTTCACAGAAAGGCTGAGTTATCTAAACGCCGGAGTATTCCATAATGAATGCATAGTAACACCTAACCCAGGTCGAGTTTCTCTCATAGGGATATCTCAAATCGATTATATTGAAATGTACAAACGTCAAATTTACATCCAGTAAACCTCAGACATGATGCCCAGCACGTTTAATGCTCCTACTAAAAGGAGCCCTTTAGAGTAGTCTCGTCCATCTGTCTGTAACAGGGAATAGTCAGTCTTCATTTCCTCAAAAATCAGGAGATGATTGATTCTATACCTAGAACCAGTCTGCGATGCCAGGAGACCCACGTCTCCTCCATCACCTGCTACTCGTACTGCTTTGCACCCGACCCCAATGCCCATCTCTGCAAGTGGTAAAGGGTACAAGTCGCTGAAATGAGCTTCCTTCGTACGCTGGCTCGGCTGAGTAAGGGAGATCAGGTGCCGAGCTTGGGCAGCCAGAGGGAGTTCAGGGTGGAGCTGTTGCTTCTTTAAATTGAAAGCATAAGTCGGAGTTGGTTCGTCCATCTGATCGGGACGCCTCCCTTTGTAAGTTTCCCAGACACGTCCAACTGGGAGGAGACCCTGGGATAGAACCAGAACACAATGGCCTGGGAATATCTCAGTATCACCAGGATGAGCTGGGGAGTCGCTCGGTAGAGGGACATCTAGAAGACCCTTCTCAGCCTGCTACCACCATGCCCCAACCCGGATCAACAAAAGAAAACAGAAGAATAAACAATTCCATAGCACTGTAAAAAGTTTGAAAACTGACCAGAAATAATTGTTGCACTGGTTGAATATGAACCTTTTATAAACTTTTTTCGGCTGCAGGTTTGTGAGCTGGTGAAGTTTATGATTGAAAACTGTCAGCAGATTCTGGAAGAGGATCCTTCCTCCCTGTTAGGGGGGCTACCACAAAGACTCAGTATTGACGAGATGGAATCAGGTACAGAGTGATCTGAAACTTCTGAACATGGCAATTGAGCATTTGAGTATTAAATACGGAAAGTGGTTAGGCAGTCATATTAGTTTATCAGTTTACTTCCTGTATTCCTCAAGCATAGAAAGATAAGAATGTCTTTATAAACAATTTGGACACGTGACAACAATGATGTCACCATCTGCCACAGTTGCATCAAATCCCTTGTATTTGAAATAAAAGCAACTAGATGAAGAGGAACAGTGCATTATAAATTAAATGTATTATTGTTATTATTATTAAGCAAAGAGTAATGGTTCACGGGAAGAACAAAATGACTAAAAAATGTATCAGTTGCATTTAACAATAAATCACTGAGCGGGACACAGTGTTAGAAGTTGGAAAACCATGCTTTTATTATAGTATTTAACATAAATGTTTAAATGTGCTGTAAACAGCAGATTACATAAAATTGTCCAATGGCAAGCAGTTGCTAACATTGTTAACTTCATAAGGTCAAAGCTGTGAAAGATATTTTTTGTGAACAGTTGGTTTGTTCTCCATCTTTATTTTTATTTGCATGAACTTCCGGTCCTTCTCCTGGAAAATCAGACAACTGGCTCTACCCTCCGATCGACTCCTCCTACGACAGTCTTGACAATGAGTTGGACAACAGCAGCGGTGGGTCACCAGGGTCATCTAGCAGACATTACCGTAGACCCAAGCCGCTACAAGGCAGCCTGGACTCCATTCTCACATTCAGTGAATACGACCAAGACACGGATCCAGACATGCACCCGACCCAAACTGACAGCCCGCATGGCATGAATTTGCACACACTGGATAGTGCCAGAGGCAGGAGACAGGACCCGGACGTCTACAGCCCGAGCCAGGATGCACCGACTGTGAATAACTCCTCCGGCGTCAACTTTCTTTCACAGGATGGTCAGCACAGACGGCGGCGGCGCTCAGAGCCAGCTGTGTTGTTCAGGTTCGCGCCATGTGTTTCAGGGAGTGCCGAAGGTCTCATAGGTGATGAGGATGGTGAAGAGGAGCATTCCAAGGAGCTGAGCAGCTACTCACACTCCATAAATGAGAACAAGCAGCGTGGGGATGAGTCCCAGTTTAACATACTTGATGTGAGGTCAGCAGCTATGGAAGCCAGTTCCTCCAGCCTCTCCTCTACTTCCACCCCCCCTCCACCAATTCGCTCCTCCCTGGACTCTCCTGACTCCCTGCACTCACTCAGCGCTGACCAGCCTTGGGCGAAGAGACAGGGGCGTTTTGAAATCAAGACACATTTGCCCTCCATCACTTCATCTGCATCCATCTCCTCTGCACCCTTCACTACTAGCTCTGCCCTGACCTATGGAGAACCAAGATGGTATCAAGACCAGGAGAGCTGTCCAAAAGGCTCACCACCAAAAGAAACCCCTAGCTGGGGGACGCTAAAAGGCTGCAGGGGTCTCCACCCAAACTCCTGGCTGAAGAAAGGTCGGAGACTGTCTCTTACCCAACAAGACAACTTGGAGAAGGACGGAGATGACGGGCTGAGTCAGTCTAAGGCAGGTGTATCAGTCACTTTGTATCTATTATAAAGTGTGTATAATTATTAGGAATTTGCAAAATTTTAGTTCTTCAGTAAGTAGTTTTCTTCCAGCAAATTATTTAATTTACTTTATTTCATAATCTGCGTTTACACTATGAAACGACTGTTGATTAAAATACACTTTACTGAAAGGCCTTTCACAAAAATCTCATAGCTTCTCAAATAGACTAATTCCCCTCTGTTTTATGGAACACTTTTAATTTGACACATCAGCAGTTATTTTTGAATTTCACTCAGATTAAATTATGATTTACCAGGTGAGTAGTTTGAGTAATGATGACTTCATCTCCATTATTGTTTCTACTCTACGTACATGTGTGAGAATTATCTCATTGCTTTTACATAACCTATTGATGGCAGTCCTGGTGCACTTCTATTTTTCCCCTATATTCTGTATAAAAGCGATGTAAGCGTAATAGGCGGTTTGAGTCGCCCCACCTCTGAGACAGTATTGGAGATGGAAACAGAGACAAAACCCACTGTCTGTATTGACAGGGGTGTGACATTCTGTTGATGTATTACGTGTGTGTCCCACAGCTTGGAGACCTGGAAATAAGCTAACATGTCTTCAAACTGCGGAGCCGGCCCACTGTGCAGAAGTCAAGATCAGCCACTATCTATTTTTAGAAACACTGTTTGAAACATATGAAAGGCATTACAGCTATTTTTCTCAAGGAACCCCAGGTCCGAATCTATTCTATGATGTGATATAGGAGATTACCTGTAGCTACCGTGGAGAACGCAGCGGCAGATAACATAGGCACCAGCCCAAATCCGCCAGGCACTGACTGAAAAGAGGGCAATGTCAACAGTTGTGTCTCATTGGACAATCCAATAAGGGACGAATGATCAATTTTTCCAACATCACCGAATACTATCCAAATCCAAACACTGAATAAGAACCAGACAGCAGCTGCAAAGCCCTGAAACATTCAAAAGTTAACTATTGAGCTCTATTCACTTTGTTTCTACCAACAGGGAGCAACCTGTGAGAAGTCCCTTACGCTTGGGAAACTCCTACAGAAAGGAAAAGCAAGTGGAGGAGGAGGAAAATCGATTTCTGACAGCCAAAGCACACCCATATCATCCTGCAGAACCTCAAAAGATGCCGGACGGGGAGGTCATGTAAGGGGGATGTCTGGCCAGGAGTCCCAGCATCATAGACAGGACTCATCCTCCCTTCTTTCCAGTCAACGCTCTACAGGGAGTCTCCAGTTTCCCAAGTCATCGTGCCATTCTTCAGTCTCCCTGCTGACTGTCAGGCCACTTTGTGACAGCCACGTCAACACAGAAGGGGGAACCAGCAACCTTAGATGTGCAGCAGGAAGTGGTATGAATGAGCTAAAGCATCCATCGGCATCATTATTTTATAAACAGAGTGGGACATCTTTGTCCCTGTTCAAGGAAAACAAGTCTCACTTCATGGAGGAGCAATATCACGCCAGGCTCAACCAGCGCCGGGGGTCTGAACCTGCACGGCAGGTCATGGAACAAGCTTCAGCCCTCACACGGGCAAGGCTGCCCAGCGACCCCGGACTGAAGGTTACTGAGGTGGATTCACAGGAAAGGGCCACAGAGGCCCGCTTCTGCCTCTCCACCGGTGCCACTAACACAGTAAAGAACTACTTCTCCCAACCGTGCAGTAACCCCCAGAGCAGCCAGGAGGTGGCGCGTGCCCTGGCAGAGAGTCACAGGGAATGGCTGAGGAGATGCAGCGATCCCACAGCAGAACCTGACTTGGACCAACTTTTGTTTGCTGAGGAATCCTATGTCTGATTGCAGTTTTCTTTGCTAATGTATTAAACACATGATACATTCATTCATGTTATCATAAATCTATTGTTGTTAAGGGAATATTTAGATTTTTTTGCTTTAATGTCCTTAAGGGTGGCTCAACATAGAGGGATCAAGGCTTTTATGCTCTATTTAAATTCAAAAAACAGGTTTATCACAATCAAAGCAGCTAAGTCTGTTTTTTTAAATGTCAGGCCAAAGTTGAAACCTGCCAATTGAAGATAAAGTGTTGCCTTTTTATGATGAACAGATTTTATACAGATGATACGGATAATGTTGCCCTGTGGCCAACCTTAGCTCTAAGAAAAAAGGTTAATTTCAGCATTCTGACCTCGGAGCTGCATTATGTTTGTATGTAAACATTTTATGATACATACCATAAAGCTGCTCCACGGACATATGTATTATTTTCAAGCCAACTAGCTTATTTTAAACAGTTAGGGATAGTTTTCAGCGTTAAAACTAATTACTTGTACTGTTAAGTAGGAGGCTTAATAGAAACCACCAGTGCCATTTTAACGATCCTAGGTTTGAGTCACTCTGGTATTAATTAGAAAATGTTGAATGTCAAAAGAATTAATAGCAGCCTTAATAGGATACAATAAGATGTTTTCCTTTATTTAACCTTGTGTATTCACGTTGACTTTCCCACTTGGCTTTGAATATTTTGAGTAAATTCTTAAAAACAAGTTTGGTTTTTGCTTAAGTCATCATCAGCAAATGTTTCAATGTTATTTATTTTTGAAGCAACAGGTTGTGTGATTATTCTTCCTTTGTGATTTTAATAGAAATTTTTACAACTTTCAAGCTCTTGGGTATCTGCTGAAGATCATTCATTCTGAGCCAGTTTCATAATATCGCCATCATAGGCAGAAACTTATGTTTTTTCTTCTATTTTTACATTTTGCGCATTTCGGACACTGGTTTGCATTAGAGATTAATTGTGTAAATAAAGTCGCGCTCTACTTATGTGATGTTTGGCCACAGGCTTCAATGAATGTGGTTTTCATTGAAGCCTGTAGTAACTGGAACTCATCACATGAGCCCTTTCCAAATATTTATATTATGTAGGTATGGGTACTGAAGTGGACATTTGTACATTGTTGTACATGTTTTTTCAAGCTCTATATAATTCATGCAGCTTAAACCTTTGCTTTCATAGGTGTTAAGGCTGTTGCTTTATTTTACTGTCTTACGTCCTTTCAAATACTGTACTAACATGCCTCAAGATCTGCATTTAATCAAATAAAATGATCTGAGTTATTAATCTGTTATAATGGTTGGGTTACATTTGTGACGACCGTTAGGGGAAGGTGGTATGTTCATTTAAACATGTAAAAATGGACTGTTCACGCAACATTAGAATGGTGATTCTTTTTTATTATTACATTTTTGTCACTCTACCTATGTACAATCATATGTTGAAATTCTATGGTAACATGGGGGATACAAACAAACAGCAGTAAGGAGTATAATATAAAAATACAGGCTGGAGGAGGGAATGGTGTCAGCAACTACACAATCTCTTAGACACTGAGAATTGTTTCAGTTGTTTACAAATGTTTCAGTCACAGGTTGAAATATTGCCACGTTCAGTGGTTTTGACTGAATTTACACATAAAAAGAAGCTTCTGATAGTGTCTTCATGCAAGTGACCGTGTAAACCGAGTCATGGTATCAGAAGCAAAAAATATTATTGTAGATAATCAAAAGTTTGAGGCGAAAGATGTCTAAATTTGGGGGATTAACGCATGATAATGAGCTAAAATTCAGGTATTAAGTGTTCAATCGGATATCGCAATGTGTCCATTAAAAATGCACAAATCTTGATTCCGGCAGAACAACATTCATGAAAAATTATATCCTTAGGGATTTTTTTCATTATACTTTGTAATCCTTAGGACAAACTGCTGCTGTCGCTAAGAAAAATCCATTTGGGAGTCAAAATCATAATTCTTTTTACAGCATGCTTACACTATTGTTACTGAGAATGGGTTCTTGTTGTCTGCGATATGAAAGTAAAAAAAAAAGGAGGAAACTATGTTCTGGTAGCCAAGCAGAAGCATCCGTGTCAATCGATGTGCACCTACCAGCCATTGTCCCTGTGCACACCAGTCCCAACTCAGTTTCGACCGGGTGCTACCACACTATCTGCATCCACTGCTTCTCAGTTAGGAGGAGCCGTCTTGACTCTGCCGAATGTCCGCTACGTTCTCTGGAACCCTGACCACAATGCCATCCAGAGACTTGGTCAGACAGATCTGGCAACCCAGACGAGATCTGTTGGGACAGGCAAGATTTTAAGTATTCATATATTTGCCTATTTATTATTTCTTAAGGACTCGGATAAAATGTTTTAGCTTCTAAGTGATACACTTATTCACCAACTTAAGTGTCACTAAGTTAATAAATAACATAAATAAATAATCCACATAGGGGGATGGAAACAAAGGGCGGAGTGATGAGATAAATTCAGATACGGTTAAAGTCCCACTTAAAAGGGACTTTTCAGGTTATGTTTTTGGGTTCATCGAAACAGGCGACACCTTTTTTTTTCCATTCCCCAGTTAATGTCCTGAGACTTCTACATTTATCTATAGCATTTTAATTTATCCTTCCTGTTTGGGATTAGTTGGGCCTAATAAGTTTTAAACCTAAACATTGTCTTTGCACAGGGAATACTTGAAACAAAAATCAATGTCCTCATGTGTTGGGGACATTGGATCCATTCTACAGCAGAACCCAAGTGGCTCATCAGTGAGAACATTGCCTTAGAACTGTTTATTCCAATGCCAAATCATGGTGAAGAACCGTTTTTAGATTTTCCCGAACAGTGAAACCGGTCAGATGGAACACAGAAATAGTAACAGATTTTCTCCATACTTCTATCATGAGTAGTGTTCCAAAATCTTCAACTCCTTATATCTGATATGAAATGTTGCAAAAACGATTTTGTTCTATATACACACACTTATAACAATATTCAACTGCATATAAATCAATAGGGATTTGCAAGTGGTTGCATTGTTTGAAACAGCATGTCAACTCTTTTGGAATCAGTCTTGCATTTATTAAATATTCACATTTATCCTTTTTTAGAGAGGCTTCATAATATCCATTATGCTGATCATCCATTTGAACTATGTGACTACTAATTTAATTAAATGCTTTGTGAATGTGTGTGTCCCTCTTACGTGTCAGTCAAGCCATAAGCTAAGTCTAGCATGTCCATCTCCTCATCTGTGATTTGCCCAAGGTTCTTGTAGACATCCTCGTCAAAGATCAGATGGCATGTGGAGCACGCCAGTGTTCCCTCACAAGCTCCTGAAGACAAACACACACACCCGTAGTTTTAAAACGATGGAAGACTTTTCAGTTCAATCACATAGAAGCGGCTGCTTTTAGTGTCAGCGAGGAGCCTGCATGCGGTAAACAATGGGTGAAGAAAGGAAGGAGTAATCAAAGAGTCGAGAGAGAGAGACTGCCGATTACTAGTGTCGTGCAATAGAAGCAGTATCCCAGTATATATCAGTACTTCGAATGAGTGGGTTCATATTGCTTTACATTTCTTGAAAAACTGTTGCCTTTAGAAACTTTGTTAACAATCTGTAACTTCCGTACATACCACAGACTTCACACCAGTTAGTCCTGATTAACCTGGAAGGCATGCTCTCATGCATCAAAATAGCGATGAAGGGTTTTACTGGAATTTACTGCTAATGAGGCTAGGTTTTTTGTTTAAATGTGATCACTAAAGACGGGAAAAGTTTTCATTTTATGGCCGCATTTTAGGTCACTTGAAAAGCTTCGTCAATCATCGTCGACAGTGAGAAAAACCCAGAAACGAGTATTACACACAGTTACACTCTGTATATTTCGACGGAGAATACAATTTAAACTTGTCACAGACAAAGAACTTGTGCACAAACTTACAGGTTTTCCTATTAACCAAGTCTGATGTCACAGGATGGTCCAGTCTGTTGACGTTGGTAATCTTACTGATGCATTGGAGCACTAATATAATACGAGGAAAAAGTTCTCTGAAAATAATAATAAAACGTATATACGATGAGACCAAGATAGATATTTAGATGAGACCAAGATAGATTGATAGTTACCACAAGTCTCAAATCTGCAGAACGGGTAAATAAACTAATATCAGACCCAAATCATGTCCACATAAAAATCTCTTATATGATATTGATGTAAACAGCAGTGGGATATCCTCTCAATTTGTTTCAGTTATTAAACAATAATGAAAAAATAGCTACATTTGTTGATTGAAAACTCAGAAGGAAAGAAGTGAATTAATTATTTCAGTTAGTTAGTTCAATTAAAGCATGTTAAGTATTTTAGCCAATCTTTGTTTGTGTGTGTGTGTGTGTGTGTGTGTGTCTGTGTGTGTGTCTGTGTGTGTGTGTGTGCGTGTGTGTGACCTACCAAAGCCATCTATGTCGATGTTCTCATTAATGACGACATCTAGTAGTGAGTCTCCTGGTGGACCCTTTGCTGTGATCTTGTCTCCGTCTCTGTTGATGAAGTGGACTGTCACCTTGTTGTCTGACCTGACACACACACAAACAAAGAACAGTTTTAATTTCCTATTCAGTACACCTATACGAAATACAACTGCCGTTATAAAGGGTTTATATATGGTTTATAATAAGATATTGATTATATTCCATATACATACATAACATTTTCAACAATCCAATGGAGGTTAACTATTTGGTGAGTTACTACTGCAGAATCATTTGAAACACTTGTAATGTCAGTGAGTCATCAACACATTGTCAGCTGTGGCTCTGGAGGATGAGCAGGTTGTCCTACAAAAATCTATGTTTAGAAAAAATAATTTCAAATGTTGATGTAAACTGTAGTTTCTGTGGTCATCTTCCTGAATGTGTTGTGCATTTGCTTTGTCACTGCCCTCTTGTTAGGAATATCTGCCAAAAACGATTCTACTTTTTTTCCAATAAGGGTTGACAATAACAGAAACACTCAATCCTATTATTGTAAAGGGCATGATTCACAGTCAACAATGTAAATTTACAGGAAAAAAGCCAGGTATTAATGTCTTATGTAATGAGTTCCAACAACTCACTTTAGTCAAAATTCCTCAAAATAAATAACAATGCTTGAATTGAATTGAATGCTGCTTGAACAAGCTATAATGTTTTAATGTGGGATTCTGCATCTAACGTTTGGAGTTTCGTATGTACTTGGCTAACACATTTAATATAAATGTCTTTTGGTAGTATTCTTTACACTGTTTGTATCACTGCAATTGCCATTTGTTATATTGTAGAATCAACGTATGATGTGTGCCAGGAGATTTAAGTGGAGCTAGTAGCAGCAGCTGACAAGGAAAAGAGGAATATAAACGCGAACATGTCTTCCAAATATGGAGACAGCGCATGGTGCTGGAGCTCCTGGCCCCCAGAGCAGAGGGCGACATCCGCCGACATGCATCCGATTAGGGAGGTAAATGGCATTTTCGTCACGTTATTCCGTTGTTTGCAGAGTTTCAATTTGCATAAGTGAAACTTATCTGAGCCGAAGGTTTACCGCAGAAACGAAAGTAATCTACCGTCTAGCGTTGCTTTCCCAAGAAGTGAATATCAGACTCTCAGTCACACACAGACAAAATGACGCAGGAACACGTTCAGCTTGACAGAGAAGCCTACAATTGTTTTGTCTGCTTGGATTTAATGAAGGATCCCGTAACTATTCCATGTGGAGACAGCTATTGCATGGACTGTATTAAACGGTTATGGGATGAAAGAGACGAGGATGAAGTCTACAGCTGCCCGTTGTGTAAGCAGACCTTCACACCGAGGCCCATCCTGGCTAAGAGCAACATGTTAGCATCTTTAGTTAAGGAACTGGAAAACACTGGAGTCAAAGCTGTTACTGTCAATTCCTGCTACGCGGGACCTGAAGATACAGCATGTGATTTCTGCCCGGGGAGAAAAGCCAGCAAGTTCTGTGAGCAGTGTCAGGTCTGTTACTGTGAAAAACATCTCCGGGCTCATATGGAAGTGCCTCCACTCAAGAAACACAAGTTAGTGGAGGTCCAAAAGAAGCTCCGCAACATCTGCTCTCATCATAGTGAGGTGATGAACATGTTCTGCCGTACTGATCAGGAGGTTATATGTCATATCTGCACTGTGGTTGAACATAAAGGTCATGAAACCATCTCAGTTGCAGTAGAAAGGGTCGAGAGGCAGGGAGAGCTCGAGAAGAACATCCAGCAGAAAATGCAAGAAAGAGAGAAAGATGTGGAGCTGCTTCAACAGGAGATTCAGGCAATCGAAATATCTGCTGATAAAGTAGTGGAGAACAGTCAGATGACATTCTCAGGGCTGATACGGCTGGTGGAACAAAGATGGTCTGATGTGAAGCAGCAAGTCAGATCCCTGCAGGAAACTGAAATGCTTAAAGTCAAACAGCTTCAGGGGGAAATCCTGCTGGAAATCAATGAGTTGAAGAGGAGAGAGGGTGAGTTGAAGAAACTCTCACACATGGAGGATCACCACCTTTTTCTGAGTAGCTACCCCTCACTTTTACCAATTGATGGTTCTGCACATTCAATCAGCATCAGTGTCCATCCTCTGAGGCACTTTGACAATATTGAAGCTACTGTGCTGGAAACCAGAGATAAACTATTGGATGTCCTCAATGACAAATGGAAAAACATATCAAGTGCATTGAGTGAAGTGGATGTTTTACTGAATCCTAAGCCCAAGAGAGCACACTTCCTAAATTACTCTCGTGAAATCACAATGGATCCAAACACAGCATACAGACATATGGTATTAGAGGGGGACAGAAAAGTAACAAGAGTGAGACATGCACAGGAGTTTTGTACGCACTCCAGTAGATTCAATGATTGTAATCAGGTCCTGAGTGCGGAGCGTCTGACTGGACGATGTTACTGGGAGGTTAAGTGGAGTGGGGGAAGCTATGGAGTTGGTGTAGCAGTAGCATATCAGACTATTTGTAGAAATGGGAATTTGAATGAATGTGAATTTGGGAGAAATGAGAACTCTTGGGCATTAGTATGCAACCAACGGGGGGGGTTCTTATTTTTTGTTCAACAATCACTCAACTCCCGTCTCAGGTTACTCGTTGTTCAGAATTGGAGTGTACCTGGATCACAGTGCAGGTATTCTGGCCTTCTACAACATCTCAGAAACGATGACCCTCCTTCACAGAGTCCAGACCACATTCACTCAGCCTCTCTATGCTGGACTTCATGTGAACTATGGAAGCACTGCTGAGTTCAGTAAACTGGAGTAGACAAAAAACATTCAAGGGACAGTAGGTTGAATTCTGTTTCACCTAATATCAAGACCCACCCAATTAATTGATGTAGAAATATAACTAAAGTAATTTGCTATTCCTCCAACATACCAAACACACTGTCTGACAAATTTCAATGGATACAGGAAAATATTGATGTATGGTCAGTGACATATTCTTGAAACGGTTGGGTAAAAATACCAGTGAACACATCCCTTTCATCACTAGTGGAGGAGGTTGAACCTGGAAAACTGGACTGAAATGTGAATATAATGTGGGCTTTTTCACTATCGATTGTGAATTAATAGTTTTTGTGAAGTGCTATGAAAATGGTAATAATTTGAATGTTATCATCTTGTAATGTTGTGCTAAATTAATTTCAGAAAGTGTATGCAGTGGTAAACAAAGTATTCAGATCATGGAGTACTAAGTAACCATAACAAGAGAAATGGAAGCACATTTTGTGTGGATTTAATACCTTTCTTACGTACAAGTATTTAGTATTATCAGCAAAATGAATTAACGTATCAAAGCAAAATTGTTCATTGTGCAGTGGAATGGGCCCTATCAATGTTTCTTTAACATAGAGGATGTTTATTGATTGACTTGATTGATTGATTGATTGGTTGTAAATGTTAAAAGTTGATGGTGGTGAACAGTAACCAAGTAAATTTACTCAAGTACTGTACTTTAAGAACAAATTGGAGGTGGGTTTCATTCATCATCTTTTTATATTATTTTCCTGCTGCATTAGTATATTGATGCAGCCTGTAGTTATTACAGCATAAGGTAATCTTATTACTTGCTGTTGAATAGTTTAATCGATAATATCCTCATAGCTGTTTTATAGCATTGGTGTCATGTAAGAATCATGCAACTCTAAAAGTTAACTTTGTATAGGATCAAAGATGGATTTTGAATATTATTGACTTATTAGTTTTAATAATTTTAGTGACTATTAACTACAGCTTTCAGTTAATGGTTGGTGTAAAAGGTCAAATATTTTCTACTGAGATTTATTGAAGTATAAAATAGCGTAAAATGGAAACACTCAAATTTTGTACAAGCTCCTCAAAAGTAATCTTCAGTAAAATACGAGAGGAAACGTTGGTCATTATTCACCACTGAGTGTGTACAATCTACGCTCATATTTTTCAGACATTCTGTTAGCTTTGCATATGATGTGGATACATCAATTTCTTGTTTAAGAGTGGAGAGGGAACTATCTTGTTGTAAATAAAAATGTGTTAAACCTTGGCAACAATATCTTGGCCAGGCTTAAAATAACAATGAATCATTTTCTTTTTTGGGTATAAGCAGTTCTTAATTCCTGAGAAGATCGGATATTAAAGATAAAACAGGAAACATAAATTAAATTATCTTTAACTTTTTTCATTATTAAGTGTGAATTATATCTGAAAATATTGGTCCATTTATCAATTACTGACAGAAAATAATAAAAAAAAAATTAGAAAAACATTTCTGTTTGCATTTTCTGCTTTTCATTTTAATGAATTTGGGTACGGAATGAATGTACACTGTGAATCTGATATTTTCATAGTTTTCACAACCCTCACAAACTAAGTAATTAGTATCAAATGTGAAATAGTTGAAAATGAGCTCATCATCAACCAACTACAAACAAGGAGTAATAATGTGCTGATGTCTGGTAGAACACAGAATCCGATGTATTTTACTGTCAGCACTTCTTAGTTCATTCTTGAATGCAGAATAGACTTCTACTTTAAATCTAAATACTTAAGTCTCTTCAGGACACAGAAATTCATTTTGAAGCTTTGTTAGGAACCAACAGGCTCTAAAAACACTTAATACATCGCGCTGGATTTGGGGCAAATGTGTCTAAAATATAGACCATCAGGTGGCGCAAGCAGTCTGTCAGCAGGAGTGATATGAAAGAGGATAAACCAAACGAAAGAAATCTTACACAGATGCTTTTGAGAGACACAAACGCAAACACATATAGACACACAATAACAATAAAAGTTTCATTGTGTATTCACAGGCTCCCTGAATGGGCCTTTCTACCAAATTAGCAATAGTTCTTATAAAATGGACCCCGCAAAGCTTGTATTGGTCAGAGTTGCTCATAGTTGTGTACCTGTGTAATCCCTTAAACCACAATTTTTTTTTTACTATGCATAACATGTCAACACTTAATATATAATTAGTCTAACTGACAGCTGGACAGAAATGGTTTTAGCCTTATAATAAAATAACATGAGGAAAAAGTCTTGGGTGAAGCAATAAAGAATATAAAGACTATACAAAGCAAAAGACCATAAAATGTATAAGTTTGCCTCTGGAGGTTATATTACAAACCTAATTGAAATAAGCTCTGCCTAAGAGGTTGAGTACATATGCAAACCCCATGTCCCATTGGCTCAGAGAAGAAAACTATATTTTTAAATAAGTTTTTTCAGACAGAGTCAGTTATTTTCCCCTTGATAGCAAACGCATTTCAGAAAGTAACAGTATTAAATAAATCATCGATACCCATTTTTCTTGCATGAGGTAGAAAAAATTAGTTCATGGGCCTTTTTCCAACGAAGTCTATGGAGTTTTATTCCTGCCACAAGTCTGCACACAAATGCAACACGATTCGCGAACAAATAGCGCGTGATCCGCGAGCAAAGACAGTGTGAACCTAATATGGTAAATGGATAAATGGACAAGCAAAAGATTAATTTATACATGACAAATGTTGAAAAGTCAAAATTTGCAATCATTTGAACAACTTTCACAGTAATTTAGTTTACCAGTATATACCCTTTTATAAATTCTTACAGCTATGACATCATCTTCAGAAACATAAGGAATGGGAGAATATCCGTGAAGAAACAGCTAAAATAGAAAAACCGTTGATGTCCTTTACAGAGGAAGACTCAAATAAAGGGATGGTGTCAAAAATGTACTGTCTCTGCTCGCGAATCACACTCTTTAACTCCATGAAAGTCTCCCATTTTCACTATATCATTTCGTACTTCAGTAAAAGCTGGCAATGTTTGTGACTGAACACACAAAACTCACACACAGTGTAAAAAAAAAAATACATGGGAGAGTGAAAAGACAATGAAAGCGTACAAGATGTACTTTCTCAACAATAGTCATTGTCTGCGGCAAATAACCGCAACTAAAATTTAGTAATTTGCGTTTTGCATGCAAGCCACCTCCCTTCACAATGAATGCCTTCTGTGTATCTACATGAACGCCCTCACCAAGATGAAACAAGAAATTTAAATTAGATTAAAAATGAAGACGATGAACTTCAATGAGTGTCTGATATTATCTCTATAGTTATTTGTGCACGAGTTGATTTTATGATTTCCGGGTTAGGATAAACATTCTTTTTATACTAAGCCTCATCAGTGAAATCAATGGCAATGAATGTTTATGTGGGAATTAAATTAAAGTCGCCAACATTTTTAGTATAATTCCACAACCTGACCTTACATATACCTAGTTTTGAACAAGGAGTTGATAATCTTATCATGGAATCCGCCTTTATTTTAAACAGAAACACAAGGAGCAGTGAGTAATCCTTTCTTATCCTACTTAAGAAATTCACAAAGACACCAATATTTCAGCACATCCTTTGTTGAATGATGAGCCCTCATCATAAAAAATGAATGTAGCTATGTACATATTAAGCTATTGTAGTTATTTTTAAACCATTAACCATCAACAGGCTACTGTAAATGCACCACTGCTTGGTTTGAGAGGTTTAAATCTTACACAAACCACTGTCATTCCTTTTTCTGTAATTTTGGGGGAGAAAAAAAAACTCTGACTGCATTCAATAAGTCTATTGATTTTCCAGATATAAATAGTAAAGTGCATTCCTTTTAAAGTTATTTCATTTTTAGTATTCCCTGCAACTCTGAGACAAACTGAAAAAAAGAAAAAAATTACAGTTATTAAATATAAACCACATGACCTCGCTGAAATCTATAGACCAGTCAATGGGAACTGTGTAATCCGCTTTAAAAAATATGTCATTCAGGTCAGTCCATACTTTCAACCCTGCAATAGACAGAGTTTTAGCCACCAAAATGGTATATTCAAATCTAAAAAATTAGTCTAAGGACACCCATGACCCCACAACTGGAAAGAAAAACTTTTTTTTCTGGTGTGGATAGACAATAATCTCTGTGAACAAACATAGATGAAAATGTCCTCAATTTAAATGTGTACAAGCAAATTGAAGAGACCAAACAGGAGATGCACACCTTTAGGGTACCGACAAAACATTCAGAAGATTGTTATGTTTTGTGAATTCTCTCCAACTGTATTTGAAGAGATGTTGACAGACTACTCCCAGTTATGAACAAAAATCGTAATGGAAGGACAAGGGGTGACACCATAAAATCACTTTGGTGGGGGACATTAAAAAAAGACAGCTATGGGACATTCAGGGCCAGCCATAGCTGCCTGACATGAGCACACAAGGAGAGGGTTAACCAGTTTAAGTACAGCCCAGCACACCTAACCTTCAACCTGAGCTGCATGTCATCAGTCATTATGCAATTCAACATGTTGTTTGGCCCTGTCTTTGTCACAGCCTTGTACCTTAAAAGTAAGATGGATCTCTTTAGCCCTGTCTGTTTGGTCTCTTTGAAGATAATAGCAGTTAATTTGCTTTCGTACACAAATTTTTAGATTGCCACTATAAGCAAAAATCCTGCATGTAAAACCTTATTTAAATGAATGTATATAAATAGAATCAGAAAAGGGTACTTAAAACATCAGAATAAAAGTACTCATAGTGCAGTGAGATAGGCTATCTCAGTGTTTTATTATTATTATAGAGGATATTTTGCCTTATGGTGTATTACTTTACCAATATAAATGTTAGAGGTTGAATCGCATTACTTTATATGCTGTTGAATAGTTTCATCTATAAGAACATCCTAGTCTTTTTATTACCTCACTGTCCTGTCAAAACCACACACCTCTTAAAAAGGCAATTTTTTCAAAAGATCAGCCTGTTTTTGGCTTTGTGACATTTAAAAGATAATCAAAGACGTTTTTATTCACTATTTAGATTAACTCATAAGAACCGAGACCCATTTCTCATCGAGGAATTATTATGGTTATATAAAATAGATTAAGTGGACTGCATGGAAAAATATCTCTAAAATCTTTTTCAATTCAGACCTTTGTCCAAGATCATACATGAGACATCTGGCTTTTATTGTAATGTTTTTCTAGCTAAAAATAAATCGGATTGGAAGGTTTTAAAATTGCAATTCCACTATACGCATTCAAATTGCAACTTCATTGATTACATTTTACAAACTAAAGTAAAGCAATGACTTTTTTAACTTTTTTTTATATCAAATTTTTCAAATGTTATCATCAGAACTGATAAAGGTAAGAGAGGCAGTGTTAGTAAAGTATTAAAATAGTTTAGTACATTGACACTTGCCACTTGCTTTTTAGTAGCAAAAAACAAGCTCAGAATTATGACTTGGGGACTCCATAAGTTAAAAATAATGGCTATAACTAGAACCTCTCATACCATTTACATGATTTATGACGCCTGTTCTATTATGGTTACACAAGGGTAAAGAAGTGTGTTCAAGTCAACATATTTGGAGATGCATGGCTTTCATTGTACAGAAAGGGAACTTGAGTACAAATGTGAGTAACAGTATATAAACTGTCAGTTACTGTCCATTTATGGAAATAATCCACTACATTTGTCTAAGTACATTCACTTAGACAAATGAATGTACTTAGACACCGTTAGTACACCGTAACTAAGTATACATTTGAGGTACTTGTAGTTAACTTGATACTTCATATTTTTCTACTCTACTACACTTCAGAAAGAAATATGGCACTTTATACTCCACTACATTTGTCTGACAGCTGTGGCTACTACCTACCTCCGCCAGGGAAGGAGGTAATGTTTTCACTTGAGTTTGTTTACTTGTTTGTTGGTCTGTTAGCAAGATTACTGAAAACATAATGGACAAATTTGCTTGATTTTTTAACTTTTTGGAATCCCATAGATGATTATATTATGGTGAAGTGAAGTGTTTATCATTTAAAATAAGAGAAAATGATTTTAAAACTTTCAACCAACTAAAAGTAAAATTTGAGAACTACTAGTACAAATTTGTAACCAAGTACAAAATTTAAGGTAAGATCAGATTTTAGAGGATCTTTTTTGTATTAACATTCACGCAGAATTAATACATAGATCGATGTTACTGTTGTAGATGTAAGAGGTTGAAGTAATCTATTACCTTTTGCCGTAGTTTAATCTTGAGAAGGTCCTAAAAGCAGTTTTATAGCATTGCTGTCCCCTGAGAAACACTAATCTCTAAAAAGTCAGCCTTGACCAGGATAAAAGATGTAATTGTAATATCTATTTAAATCATTAAAAACTGTAGTCTTAAAAGTAACTAGTAACTACATCTGTAAAATGAATGTAGTGGAGTAGAAAGTGCCATATATTTTACTGAGATATAATGGAGTAGAAGTTAATACTTAAGTTAAGTTCAAGTACCTCGAATGTATAGTTAAATACAGTACTAGAGTGGATGTGCTAAGTTACTATCCATTACTGGGAAAGAAATGGAAATTATCAATTAAGTACGAGTAATTCAAAATGTGTATATTAGAACAGTACTTAAGTAACTTAGTTATTGACCACCACTGGTGTTTGGCGTGCAGGTATATCTATATCTCTACAAAAGTGAAGAACGATATAAAAGCTTTTATCCAGCAGAGTTGCCTACCTGAGGAACTGTGCGCCAGTGGTGAAACTCCTCTGAGCTGGGAGCTGCGCTCTCGTTACCGCAGCTGTCCCCCACGAATATCCTCCAAACCTCACTTTAGCCAGTCCTCTTAGCACTGCTACCAAAGCCATTTGAAGCGACCTCACTGGCACTAAGTTTAAGTTAAGCTGACACAGTGGAACCCTTTATTACTTTGTTGGAGCTCTACGAGGACTTGTTTGGCTTAGCTTTGGGAGCAAAATTGCTAGGCTATCTCTTTTAAGGCGAGAAGTTACTCGATCACTGTCGCGTTCATTTCGTAATGTGCAAACACTCGTTGCCTGTGGTCCCAAATCAACAAGTTGATTAACTCTCGATAATTTATCACAGAAATAAGATGTTATCAACTGCAGCCTCACTGCCCGGTATTCTGTAGTCAGTCAGTAACTGTGACAAATGCCTGATGCACTTCCTGGTAAGTAAATCAGGGTTAAGAGAACATCCGGTCTTCACTTAAAAAATAAAAGCTTCAAAAGATACTCGAAAGAAGCAGAGCAACAACACTTTGAAAATTCCAACTGCAAAAAAATTCGGAGGCACGTGTGTTGACCAAAACCAGAAAGCAAGCACAGAATTTCAAAATTCTTTATAAACTAAATTAAATTAGTTTATACATCTCTGGATGGTCTTTGTCCTTCCTGTTTATCAGAGTTATACTATGAGCAATCTAGAACCCGCAAGTCCACTGGTAGTGACACGTCTTTTAATTGTTCCCAAAGGCACTTACAATTACTCATGCTGTAGCCTCTTTTTTTAATGTGGTCAAGGGAATGTTTAGATTTTCCCTTTCAGTCAGGATTTTAACCAAATCTATTTATTCATTTATCTATTTTTTAGCTAGTTACTTACTTCTTTACATTTAAATCGGTTGTTATTTATGTTTAATGTTTCTATATTTTAGTCAGCTTTTATCATTTATTTTATGTTCAAACATTTCAGAGTATTTTTAATATTTGTTGTTGTTATAGTACCCTTTTTTTAAATTAAGTTTAGTTAATATTATAGTTTTAGTTTTTATAGTTTATACTTCTTCCAGTGTTTCGTCAGTGCATTTTCGAAGATATATAGCCCGATAGAATTCCATCAGCTCAGTTCCTATTTTTGTTATCCCATTTTGTAGATTGTTTCGCCTTGTGTGTACAAAATTTGTTTTTATAGGTCCTGTTTTGATCCTCTGTGTGGTGTATTATTGCTTTGTGAATGGATGTGGGTGGTGGGTGGTGGAGGCTATGGTGAAACTCCTTTTATTGTGGAATGCACTATGTGTTACTTTTTACGTAAGAAAGTGTTGTATAAATAAGTATAGTTGTGCATGGAACAAAAAATCCCCCACATATAAAAAATATGTTATTCTACTTTATTTTGAAAGCTGGATCCCAACTTTTCCTGTTACGTGTTGCTCTATTATTGCAAAGTTTTAAAGCTGCAGGCTGAAAACACTCCTTGCTTATACACCTGCTTGCATAAGTCTGACAATAAAGGTGCGAGTGCGTTTCTATGTTCGTTTTCACCCCCGCCGTCAACAAGCACAGCGGGGTCGATAGAATTGAGGACCACAGGGATGTTGATGTAAGGAGTTTAACTGCCCCGTGTAGGTGAACATTCAAACAAACAAACGGCAAATTGTTGCGCAATAAAGGTCAAAGCCCCTTTATGTGAAACCTTCAACTTTTTCTCCATCCAAAAAGGTCCCAAAAAGGATGTCGTATATATCCTTGAACTTTAAAAAATAAACTAAACATTTTTTCAACCTGTTTAAAAAGTACTATGACCTTGTCAAATGTATGAAATGGGCGAGGTGCTTATGCAACCATAACACACTCATAACACATTGCAATCTATATCTGACAATGCCATAATACTTTATTTAATTATATGTTTTATTTAGTGATTTTCATCAGAAGAGTGACGTCACTGCACATAGGGTGGGTGGAGCCAGAGAACGGGATCATTTATCAATGTTTCCCCCATGCTACTTGAGCACCGCTGAATATATATATACATAAGATAATGTGATGGCATTGCTTTTATGACTTTACGTCATGAAGTGGACCTTTTTCGGCACTTATCAGGAGAGACATGAAGGCAAAGTGCATCATATATCAACCGTCAAATTAATCTGTAATCCAAATACAAAGGATTATTGGTTGGGTTTATGACCGAGACAGTGTCTTATTAACGGGCAACCTTTGGTGTGTGAGTTGTTCAGTATTCATCACTGGTACGTCAGGTAAGCACCACGGTCTGAGGGTTCACGGTCACTCAATCAACGCAGAGTGGAGAGAAAAACACAGTGTCTTAAAAACGAATTGTGACGAAAACGAATTGTGGGGAAAAAATCTTTTTTACTTTACAGGATGATCAAGTTATTGCAATTATTTCTGACCCTGTCAGGTAAGACTATGGCTTTTTTTTTTCATTTTATCCAAGTATGTAACACACTGTCACGTGATTTATTAAGCACTTTAATTAGCGGATTATGTTATTGATTTATCAAAATTAAGAATAATAACGACTACTACAACAACCACAACAACGATAAAAAAAATGCATTTATTATTCATAGAGCACTTTTCAAAATACTCAGACACTTCTCAGTTACAGAAAAAAGGAGACAGCATTTTAAACCAAGTTTAAAATCAATATCAAATATTACAGTGTTAATTTAATAAGCTCAAATAAGAACAGGTACCACTGAACACACAACCCTGACTCAACATTTGATCTGAAAAGGTGAGTCTTTAGCGTCAATTTGGACATTGCAATATCAGTGCAGTCTATAAAATTTTTGGTGACACATTTTTTTTTTAATTAAGATACTAATCATTTACTTTAAGATGAGATTTAGGAGGTTGTTGGGATAGCCTGAGATCATATGTTTTAGATGGTTTATCATGCCAAATAAAATAGACTTTCTTTTTGAAAAATAATTCCCTTCTGAATACAATATAATTATGCTGAGATAATGCATTTCTTCCAGACACACACGAGGAATAATTTAAATATTATATTTTTCATGATTTTTTTCAGAAGTGAAAAAGCTTTCGTTTGACATAAAAAATAATGTCTGCTGTTTCTGTCAAAAATAATGAGTGATAGCTAATAAAATCTAAATATTTATATTTCATTGCTCAGAGGTTTTCACTTCGATGGCCTCACTTCAAATAATTTATTTAGAGGATGCCCATATCTACTTTATGGAAGAAGAAAAAAAGGAAAATTAAGTATTTAGACAACTTAAAATTTCAGAGCATTTTTATTTCTTTTGTTGATCTGGTAGTTTGATCTTTTCACATCATAATTTACTTTGTTGCCATGGCATAGTGAAAATGTTGATTAGGACAGTCAATATAAACACAAAAACAATTGAAATTTGACCACCATTGTTTGAAAACATTATAATCTGAAGGATGAGGCATATAAAACATTGTGACATAATTGTTAATAATTAAAAAGCCAAACTGTTTTGTAAAGTATTTGTTGACCAGAAAAAAGCTGATTGTGAAATGACCTCCACAGGCCTCCAGGCTGTCCCACTTGCAGTACCAAGAAGTTTGCTGCAGAAAACTTCAATATACTGGCGCCCTGATGGCTTTCGACAGGGCACTGAATACTTTGACATATGGAAACCTGTTCCTGATGGCTTTCGACAAGGCACAGAACCCTCCAGGAGATTCCTTGTTGACCTCCACACAGGCCTGATTCAGGAACACATCAGTGAGATGGATAGGAGAGTGGGTAAGGAAAGTCAAACTTGATAAAGAAGCAATGCTTTTAGCCAAATTGGATGCTTTGAGGTAATTTGTCTAATTTTAAAAATGTATTAAATGGAACCATACAAAGCCAATTTAACCTCAGAACATTTGTACATTTTTAGCTTCCATCCAACCTTCTGTGCTTAATGGACATATTGAGAGAAGACAATGGCTGGATGAGGGTGAGTAAGCTATTAAATTAAATATTTGAAGACCTTCAATTTTGATGCTTAAATCCCTACTTTCAGATCTCAACCTCGAGAAACTTCAAGGATAAAACTGAGAGACAACCACACATTTTTGGCAGCCATGAGTCTATGTATGGAAATGTCTGTAGGTCGATCCATACTTTGATCCCATCTTAATTATTTCAATAACCATGGGATGCATTGACTCTTCCCTTTGTACAAACATCTGGTAAACATTCATGGAATATTTCAGTAATTGACAAAAGCCTCACATAGCCCATAGCCTCTCTGTAGACTCTTCTTGTAGTTTTGCTTTGTAGCTTATAAATTGAACCAAAAAAAACTGTTCTAAAAATGATGTCTAATATGAAGGTCTCTTGTCTTCCAGTCTCTGTTGATGTTTCCATAGAGAAGAATGGTGGTGGTTGGGTCCGAGTGCAGGAACCCCCTACTTCTCATCTACCAAATGGTTTCCGACAGAGCACAGAACTAAAGATGTCCATCTCGGATGGGTTTAGACAGGGAACCGAGCCAATCATGCCAATCCTGGATAGATTTAGAGAGGGAACTGAACCCATGTTGTCAATCCCAGCGGGCTTCAGTCAGGGAACTGAACCCTTCATGCCTATCGCAGATGGCTTTAAACAGGGAACTGAACCCTTCATGCCGATTCCAGATGGTTTTAGACAGGAGACTGAACCCATTCTTAAAATCCCAGATGGCTTCAGGCAGGGAAGTGAACCCTACATGCCTATCCCAGATGGTTATAGACAGGGAACTGAACCCTACATGCCGATTCCAGGTGGTTTCAGACAAGGAACTGAACCCCGTCTAACAATCCCAGATGGCTTCAGACAGGGCACTGAACCCATTCTTAAAATCCCAGATGGCTTCAAGCAGGGAACTGAGCCCTTCATGCCTATTCCAGAACATTTTAGACAGGGAACCGAATCCTTCCAGCCTATTCCAGAAGATTTTAACCAGGGAACTGAATCCTTCCAGCCTATTCCAGATGGGTTTAGACAGGGAACGAAATCCCATTTTACAATCCCAAAGGGCTCAAGGCAGGGAACTGAACCCTCAATGTCCAGACCTCAAAAGAAGACTCATGCATGTATGGGAGAGGTCATCAATGGAAACTGCTATGAGTTCAACCCCACACCACTGACTTTCAAAAATGCACAGGTGAGATACAAGAAAGCAAAACAGAGTCACATTTTCAGTGCTGAGTTTATGTCAGAGTTTGGGTCTGTATTCGTGCCTCTAAAAATTAGATGTCACTTTTCTGTGTCTTCAGGCCCTCTGCAAAGCTCTTTCCCAAAATGCTGAGCTTGTATCAGTCACCAGTAAGGATCTGCATTCCAACCTGGTCTCTCTAGTGACCAAGGGTGGCGAGAGCCACGCTGTGCTGACCTGGCTTGGAGGCATAGTGAAGGCAAGTCCCTCAATGTCCAACTGCTTTTAATTTGGAGAAGGTAGTATTCTCTTTTCTTTTCTTTCTTTTTTTTTTTTTAAATATACAGTACAGGCTAAGCTAACAAAGCGAGACACCAACAAATAAGTCCCAAGACACTTTGAAAAGTTAATCTATGATAAAGAATTAATGAAAGAAAGAATCATGAACGAGAACACTATCTCATATCCAAATTTTTATTGTGATGAGTTTTCCAACTGTGGCTTCTCCAGTCTGATCCTTTACCGTGACACTGAAGGCAGGTCAAGGAGAGTATCATCAGATATGTTATCAGCAGGACACATAGTGTTATTCTTACCTTGGTAAAGCATTGACCCTTGAACTTGTATAATAAAATACATCTCCTCTCAACTGTACCTCTGCACTTTCATTCATGTGAAATTTTCAGACAGAACTTTGACTTTTTTCAGTATTTTAACATTCAGCTAAATTAGAGCAGTTTAATAAAATGTAACATATGTGCATATATTTGATGTTCTGTTTATATGTTGACCTCAGAACCAGCAGGCATCATGGGTAGACGGGTCAGAATGGGGTTACAGTGACTGGATGCCAGGTCACCCCAACATTCACACTGACAAACCTGTGTGTGTTGAGATGTTCAACATAGGTAAGAACAGCACACGCACATACAGGTTTATATACTTATCTTCAACTTAATGTTCAACTCTTGTAATTTAAAAAACATTTTGCATAATTTATCATAAAGTTGCTATTGGCAAATATTATCCAACGATTGATTTTAAGTTATATGTGTAGAACAGATCACTCTCATTTCGACTGATTAAAACAAACTGAATATATTTAGTAATTTATCTTGATCTACCAACACCCGCATCTCTTTATTATTTAAACTTGCACTGTAAAGCAAAATTAAATGACAAGAACTCAAAAAAAAGTAAGGTCAATCATTTATCACAATAATTCCATTTGTTCATGAAAGTTCATGAACTTGAAATTCCAAGAATATCACAGCTTAAATATTTAGTTACTCTGGCTTTTTGAATCTAACAATTTATGTTTATATTAATTACATTGAGTTTTATGAACACTAAAAAAAATGCTGATGCTACTGATACTCAACATTGTTAGATTAGATGTAATTTCATCCAAATATTTTAAGTTTTCAGAACTTATTCTAATGAATTTGAGCATTCGCTTCGTAGTTCTTGAAAATGTTCACAGTATCTCTGAACTTGTAATTTAAGTACTACTTAAATTATTTGTAAAAAACTTTATTTACTAGAAAATTATGAGTTTGATAAAGACAAAGGAAAGTGAAATATGACCATAACATTTTTAGTTTAGTATAAATTTTTAACAAATTTGAGGCTATTTATTTAAGTCAAGCATTCAGGTTTACAGTGTAGTTGTCTACGGGATACCGAGCAGAGGTTGATTTTCACTATCATTTTAAGAGTTATTGATCAGAGAGGCGTAAACTATTCTTTTAGCTATTACTTTACATTACTTTCATGAAGGTATATTTGCCCTGTTGCAAAAATGTCTTGGATAGCTTACCCCCATTAGCCCAAAAAAAAAAAACATTACTTAATGTTTTAACAGTAGAAATACTTTTACTTATAAGACCTATATTTTACCAGTAGAAGTTTAAGTCTTTTTTTTATACTAAAAACTCAAGGCATATCCTCGGAAAGAGTGACTTCCATTTGGGAAACAAACATGTCTTTCACATGACCCTCCCTTCTGCTTTTTGCAGGTGAGAGCTGGTGGACGGCTAATGACTGTGAACTGAGGAGAGCTTCCATCTGCTCATACCCTATTACTGCATGAAAATCACATAGAATTGAAGCACAAGTGGGCTCCTCTGGATTTGTCTCTGCATGAACATTTTCTAACAGTCTTTCTCCCAGATAACATCAGCTTAACACCATTGTGTGCATTCATCTGTGTTAAATAAATACCTTTGCATATCAAATCTGTGTGTCTGACTGAGGTACATGAAGACATTTGTACCTCAGTCATAGCCGTCACTTTTCATTCTTCTACATGTTTCCACTAAAAAACATCAACTATAATTCATGAGAAGAATTTAAATTTAGACATGACTTTAATGATCATTTGCCACTTCTGTATACGAAGCAGTTTGTACAGATTAGGGAGTCAATCTTAAACAATTTTGTTACAATTTAGTACCTGGAAAGTGCAAAAAGTACATTTCAAATATGAACTAAAAATCATGCTGTACATAATATACCATAATCATAAATTATCACAGATATACACACATCCATTTGTTGAGAGTCACAGAAAATGCTGCTAAGACACTTTATAGTACGTTTTGTTTTGCTTTGGAATTTATGCTTGGTTCCTATTGAATCTGTTGAGGATGAACTTCTGGAATGCTGCTTTTGTCGGTTTTGGTAAGCTTGGGGGATGATGAATCTAGCTCTAGGTAATCATCACACTATTATAAAAGGCTCTCCATTTTGTGCATTCAAACAGTGGTCTTTTTTACGGAGTGATATATGTATGTGGACGAATGGAAGTGAAAGAAAATACTGAAAAAAAATGTACCTTTTACAGTAAATTCTTTAAGTACAGTTTTGTCTTTGCACTCCATTTTGCTGTGGCATTTAAATAATACTAAATACAAAAAGGGGGGATCCACTAGATCTTCCCTGCTGAGCAATCAAGTTATGCAATTGTTCACAGAATCAGAGACTCCATGTCAATATGTACGAGGAAATAAAGAATTTGGCTATAAAAAATAAACATGCATCATTGGCATGTTGTCGGACACATAAACAATCACAAACACACAAAGGTATGGTGCAAAAATATAAATCACAGTCTGATCCACAGGAGATTCATACTGTGGCGTCCTGTGATTCTGTTTGAACAGATATCGCACTCACATACACACAACAATGTCTTCAGAGCAACCTATACAAGGCATGCAAACCATCCTGATGTCCAATAAAAAGAAACTTTCTCCAAAATTATTAACTTCACAATAAGCATGAAGGAGAATGAGATGTATAAATAACAATAGATGATAGTTTGAAGCAATGAGAGGTTGGGGCATCATTAAATCATAGGAAGACTGGAGATAAAGGGCCGACTGAGCAACCAGTAAATGACATATAAACAGGAAGAAAGCGTCGACAGCCACCTGAGGAAGGAGCTGTATTGCTGTTAAAACTGACATCTCACAGAGCCCTTGAGGATTTCTTCTTTGTACTTCTTTTATATTTTTCTGAACAGTCATAAAATATACCAAAACTGCTATCTAACTTAAAAATAAACATGTATTCAAGTAACTTGGAAAAATTCGATGACGCACTGAATGGTAACACAACTGTAGAATAATTTACCTCTGTAATGCCACCATAACCCTTCCCATGGAAGCTTCTCGTGTTTTTGAGTGTAGTGTCTTGCCCCTAGTGAGAATGTTTTTATCTTTTTTTAAAAACTGCATCATAAATTATACGAACGCATTGAAGATGGAAGCTTCAGATGCCATCTGCTGCTGTGTACAAGATGCTTCAGATACAAAAAGAGTCAGCTAAATCAAATTTTAAAATTGTCCGTCACTGTCTGCTTATTAATCTCAAAAATCTACCACAAATGTACAAGCACTATCAGTTTGCCGACCACAAGCATGAATAAGTACACTAAAGAAAATAAAAACCCACACACAGGCAGATAATTTGGTCTTGTGAGTGATGGAGCTGTCTCGCTGCATAAAGCTGATGTGTGGCAGCTTTGAGAGAACCTTGAGAAGTCATGGCCGACAGAGGACAGGCCTGCCTGTCTGCAATGAAGGCGTTGAATCGGGGGAAAAAAGGCCACTTGAGACTGTATGTGAAGACAGAGCATGGCACTACACTGCACAAGCACACAATACAGGAGAGAAGAGGAGCGGTGGTATAGACAGTTCAGATAGACTGGAAGAACCTGATAGGTTACTGACATGTACGGGGGAGATATGGGTGACGGACTGGGGTGGATGAGCAGAAAGGTGGGTAAGAGATTACTCAGGTATAAAGGGGCGGGTTGGGTCCTTTTTGGTCATACTAGGTGTTGTACACAGACTCCTCCGAGGAGATCTTGGTCAGTCTCTTGCTGGAGCCCCATAGTTTCCGAGTGATCTGGCCCGATCGCATCTGAGAAGAACGAAGGGAGAGGGAGAGCAGGAAGTGGGATGGGGAGGAGAGTGGGGAGAGAAAGCATGAAGTCAAAGGAAACAAGGAGGAAAAGGACGAGGGATATGATTCATGACGGATTGATTGGATCATTGGAGCTCGAATGATTTGTGGAACTTGAATAAAAAATCAAAGCTCGATTCACAGAAAAGATGAAAAATCGTGCTACGATCACACTGATCAACCTCTGACATCTACACTGTCTATTTGATCAACATTAAGTCTACCATGGCACATGAATATTAGTTTGCATTACTGGGTTGTAGCAACACTGTTAATATGGCTTAAGTTTGCAGAAGCTTTAACTAGTAGTACGTTTCACAGCATAATAGTTAGAGATGTCACTCAAACACGCTTAACATAATAACACTTCTGGTAATATGGAGAGGATAGAGTTTATCGCAGGTCAGCGGAAAACTCGTGTCAAATATTACACAGATATCAAATATTCTGAAAAGAAAAAGCAGGAATCAAACACCACACCTTATCAGGTCACAGTTATGATTCTAGAGGCCATTGTTTGTATTCAGCCACGTGCTGAATCTGTGAGTTACTGTGTGGTTCAGATGTAGTGTGTATGCATGTCTGAGTTACTCCTGGTTTGATTATGAAGGAATGAAGCCAAAAGTGGGTGACAACCATCCCTGAGAAAGAGAGATGACTGAGGTGTGAGGCCAAGCATCACAAACAAGTTTATGTGTGTTTGTTAAATCTTTAGCATGAATGAATTAGGGTTTGTGGTGGCTGGAAGTAGGGCCGAACACCAACTGGTCTTGCCGGTGCAGCAGGCGAGTTGGTGAGCGAACGCGAAGCGGAGCCAGCAGGGGAGAGGTCAAAAGCGTTGATCCCTCCAAGCTCTGAGCAATGTAGTTTCTCAGCGAGTTCTTTACCTCCGCCGGCTTTCCAACTCCCACAATGATCAGCTTTCCGTCATTCAGCCCCACTAGGACATGGCTCTGCTCCTTGGTGACTGAGACGCAACGCACAGGAACCCGCATAGCCATAGGCTCTGTGCACAGAGACAGACTGCAGAGGAGAATAAGTGCACTCAGGAGGGATAGGGTTCAAAATCTGAATCATAAAATGTCGACTATTCTTTACTTCTGATAGTAGGCAGCGACATATATATGGGAGTTTACCTGTAGAGGTCACGGATGGACAGGTACCCTTGCTCACTTCCGACGACTAAATACTCTCCTGAAACACACATGTCAGTCAACTGCTCCTTCAGAGTTTCACTGCAGAGGTGTTTCCCATTCACAGAGTACAGATGTAAAGCATTTTTATCCTGGGAAAAGAAAACATATCACCTGTGAATAACATTGCTGTAGTTAGCAATTTCTAAATAATATAATCCCTAGATCCTATAATGTAGTTTCTGTGTGTGTAGGAAAAAGAAAACCTGCGTCTGAACCTTGAGTGTTGCTTTGCCCTCGACACAGGTGTGGACCAGCAGGTGACCCTCCCAGGACACGGCTAGGTGGAGGATTGAGAGTGGCAGGGAGCTCTCATACGGTGGTCTCAAGCACCGCATGTACTGACCCCGACGCACGGTGTGGATGATCACTGTCCCGTCCTGGGAATCAGAGCATGGAAGCACATATTAAATAACACACACACAGTTTTTCATTCATTTAATTTTCATGATGATAAGTTATAATTAATCAGCAATTTCCTGTGTGGCTGTAAACACCTACCTGTCTACTTCATAAAATTGGAAATATGGGATCAAACAAAATGCTATTTCAGTCCAATAAGATCTCACAAAAACTTCCAGAATTTGTACTTCAAATATCTTCCTTTAAATTATGAAGTCAAATAAACAAATCTATCTGAAAGTTTTTTTTCTTTTACAGGTTTAGTTATTCGTGCCTTCAAGTTTGCAGTCATAGTTGAAAGTAAAGCATAACAATGCTTCAGTACTATATGGAAATTATTTTAAAAGTGTCTACATTACCTTTAAAATTATGTTTTATATTCTTAGTTGAGCTTTAACTGAAAAGTCGCCGTCATATCACATTAAAAGTAATCAAAGTAACTGAACAGCAAATAGTAAGTCAATGTTTATACCTTTACAAATCTCTCTACACTGTATAACATCTTCAGGCCCCTTTTTTGGTTGCATTTCACAGCTCATTAAATCAGCAGGTGAATTTGTCAACACACACGATTTGTTCTCTACTGTGGCACCAGCACCTCTCCCCTCTCTGAAATCTAATATATAAGTACTAATTAACATCAATTTCAGGATGAGATGAATTACAGCTACAAAAGCAAAATCAGTAATGAGATCAGTGTGGTAAGTGCTCTTACCCGTGATCCAGACACAGCCATATCCAGTTCTGTGCTGATGCTGACACTGACAACCTCTTCTGTGTGTCCGTACAGCACCTGAACTGGTTTGGGATGAAGACCGACGGGAGCTCCGCCCTGAACAATAAAGGAAAACAAAGGACTGAAAATTAGGTGTTTTGTTGAAGATGGTCACAGAGAAGCTCAGATAAAATTTCCAAATTTAACCCACCTGAAATCATAAAGAACAAATATACAAATTGATTTGAGGTTAATGTGTGTTACGTAAATGTCTCAATAAATTTAGAGTTTATTTTTGGGATTGTTGTAACAATAAAGACAATATACAGTTTATAACATTATTACAATTGCAATTATTGGGATGTAAGTACTGATAAGAGTTCAGTGCTAACTTTGTGAATCCATGAATAATATATGTGTACATAAAAACACACACAACTTTGAGTTTGTGTCTGCATTTTTACTGACATTAAATATACTATATTTAAACATAAATATGTGTAATGGTGTGTAAGCGAGTCCAGGCTGTCTTAACCTGTTGCAGAACCTGCCAAACCATGCAGGTTGTGTCTCTGGAGCCAGAGATCAGGTGGATGCTGCAGTGGTCTGTTGACAAGCAGGTCACAATGTCTGGAGGTGAGAGTAACAAAAGATTGGATCATTACATGACATATAGAAAAATGTACAAAACACACATCATAAAGTCAAACTCTTAGTGGGTTTTAACAATAATTTCAAGATTGACACATACTGTCAGCACTCTGCTTATTGATTGTAAGTGGGGTGTGTGTGTTTACCCATGTGCCGAATGTGCTGTCCTACAGACTTTCCCTTAACCAGGGACGTGACCCTGAGACTGTTGTCCCAGTGGCCACCACTGAAGAGCAACTTGCCATCGTGGGAGACCACAAACAGGCTTGCAGTGACCTCCAAGCCAGGGACGAAGGGTCCAGAGAGGAAACGCTGGGTCCTAAGGAGTAAAGGGAGATGAAAACGCAACACAGACAGAAAAACAGTGCTTCGAAGACTTTTAAGGAAATAATATTGTGGTAAATGAAACTGTAAATATATTGCTTTTGTGTGTGCTTTGGGTATCCTTACTTGGTACTGGAAACGGTGGGATCCTTAATGAATGTGAAGTAGTTAGAAATGTTCTTGTTGTAAGGCAGCCACCCATGTGTTCCAATGAGGCAGTTCTGACTTACTGTGACCTGAAGTCAGTACAAACATCATCAGGACATTGTTGACCTTAATCCATTCAATATTCCTTACTTTTCCAATCATTAAATTCTGTAAAATATCTGTTTTCTTATTTCTCTTATAGGAAGGGAAATTAGCACGGGCAACCAGGCTAACCATGGTGTCGGGGCTCCCCTGGGTGATAAAAGAACGCAACTGATTCTTTGGCACCACAGCTTTAACCAGCGGCACACCGTCACCGATGCCCTGCAAAAGGCCGAAAAAAGAATTTAAATCCAAGTCATAAAATTTGGATATTCTTAATATCAAACCGATCATAATAACATCTTTGGTCAATGTATTCCTGACCAGCATTGTGTTTTATTCACAATATTTTGAAAGCTGTGGTTTGAGAGAACAAACCTCGACATAGAAGGACTTGAGGTCGTTGAGCTGTTCAAACATACTGAGAGGACATGAGTCGAGTTGAGCCTTCCTCTTTTCCACTTCCTCCTGAGAAAGACGCACTGGATGGGGCTCCTATGCGGTCATAAACAGACAGATGATGAAATAGGATCGAGCAGCACCGATAAAATATTTTTATCACCTTGAGGTATCAGTCTTGTTGTATTTTATTCTGCTAAATAAAGTCTGGCGAGTTGTGCACCTTCAGTAATTGGCAGGGTGTCTGTCCAAAATTGCTGATCATCCCCTCCAGGGCCTTGCGCTCCTTTTCGTCAGTTATTGCATCGAGGTCCACGGCCCCTGCACCACATACAAAAAAGTCAGTCAGCTTTCCCCTTCAAGAATTCTATTTTGTTTAATTCCTAAATGGTGTTTTTTTTTTGTTTTCTTAAAGTTTGTTTTTCAATTTTATTTCAATATATTTTGAAAAAAGATCCGTAAATCAATATATTGTACAATCGCACATTTAAATAGTGCTTCAACAACACTTATTAATTTTGACATTGAACTGGGGGTATTAAGTAATAAAATAACAGTATTATAACAATGCTGTTTCAAGTAAATTAATTAATGCATATAAAAATGAAATGTATAACAAAGGGCCTTTGAAAAAGGCATCTTAGAATAGCAATCTTAATTTTAGAAAAATAATAAGCGTAGTTTGATTTTTCACTTTTCTTCTTTATTGTTAACTTCGAACCTTGAAGCATTGTCGGACACATTAATATAGTAGTAATAGTAGGTTCCAACTATGTAGTAGAACCTGGTTTAATATTTCAGTTTTCTTTGTGGCTGATAATAATGGTATGGGTATTTGCTTGATTTTGTTTCCTGTCCTCAAAGTACATTTATAGCTACTGCACTCATGCACTCCTTTGACAACCTCTGAATCAGTAAAATATTTGTTTTATGTTGACCCAAAATCCAGTCAACTTTAAAGGGAACAGTGGTTGACATGTTGTTGGCCGTACAATGACTGTGTCAGCATTCTGGCTAATCGATATTTGGCTCATAGTTCATTCATTTTCTGTGTCCTTAGCTCTGATTTAAGTGGGTAATATTTATGCTTGGTCTCGTAGTGATGCTTGACATTGCCGTTTTTAATAATTGTATAATCTCTAAAAATTGTGTCAAACTTAATTTCCAGCCACCGTAAGAAAGACTGTTCTTACAAGATAGCGCTATACAACCATATCTGGAGTTTGTGCCAAAAAAATTATCTTTCGTTATCCTATGAGATGGATGATGCCATAGTGCCAAAGGGTTGCCAACAGCATCTTTTACACACAGTTATGCGTCCGTCCTGGGTACCTTACCCTCATATGTGCAGTAGTAGAAGACATTGAGAGCCTCCACTGCAGCTGGACCCTTCTGCTTGTAGCCAAAAATCAAATCGATCCACTCATGAAGGTGAGCTGATACATACTCCGATTCCTGTCCCAAAGCATGCACCACATAGTCATAACAAAGCAAACATCCCCACAGGAAATGATTCACAGATGTGTAATACAAAACTACAGCTGCATGTGCAGACAAATTAAGTCATCATTACAGTTATCCTGTTCCTTTTCCAATCAATGCTACAGCAGCCGAACAAAAAAGGGCACTCACCAGCGCTTTGCGGTGCTTGTAGATGAAATCCTCAGGGGACTTCGCCCATTTGGGCAAAACAACATCATTTACTCTTTCCTTAGAGATTTGCAGGCAACCCAGGTCAAAACCTGCAAGACAGATGAAATAAAAGACAAAGGAATAGACAGAGGAAAGTATGTAGAGAGAAGCAGGAAGAAAGGCGTTAGAGAATTCCAAATATTACCCAAAAAGACATCCCCAAATAGTATCTTTTATTCTAAAATTTTTAACCCAGGGGAAAAATAAAAGCTAAGGTATTATGTTTCCATATATATGTTGGTTATATTAGACAACATTAGCAAATTTGAATTGCACCATTACAGTTTTATTAAATCAGCTACATTAGGTCATCCATTCTGGAAGATCTGATGAGATATTTTGTTCCTTATCTGTCCTGTAATAGTGACCATTTGCAAAGCCTGCTAAGATAAATATTTAATAAATACATTTTATATTTATTACTTATTGATAAATTATATTCCTGTCTATTCTGTTAATTTACAGCCGCAGACTACACACTTCTCTTAAATATGATATTTATGTCTCTTACCATCACAATATTAATTGTAATCTATAGTTTTGTCAACAATGTTTTTAAGAAAATTGAAATTATACTCAAAACTCAGACCTCACCGTTTTGATTATAAAGGAATTCTGGGAAGTAGAAGAACTCGGGGATAAGCTCTTTGACGTCATTGGGATTGTCCATGAGGGTCTGCCATGTTGCAGGTATGGAGTGAAACTGCCTATCGGCACAGTCAAACCTGAGCAGAAGCAGAACAGTACAGATGAGCATGACAATAAAATCAAAAGATTTTGTCACACAACTCTAAATGTCAGACTATTAGTGTTGAGAAAAGGCGTGGCTGTAATGAAGGGCAAAGAAGTTCTGGCTGAGGGGCCTCCCTACCGTCCACTCTGGAGCTGAATGTGCAGGGAGGTAAAGGGTTCCACTCTGATCAGGTAATGCATAACCCCAGCAGCGTTAGAATAGTGGGTGCCATAATGGAACCTGTCGATGGTGCCTGTTGGGTCCTCAAAACTTTCATACCTTATGGACACAGTTAAAAAAAAGTAGTCATGCTTTTCAGCAACATTTCTTTTTCCAGCTACTGAGAAATTATTAAATATACTGATTCGTTATCTTTAAAATATAATTAATTGAAAGGAATAGATTCATGGTAGAAGGATGGCACTTACTTTTCTCTAACAGCCTTTGCGTTGCGTTCGTTAAGAACCGCAACTGGCTTTGACAGATCCCTGAATACTCGAGGATCAGACAAGTCTAGCTCCTCTGAAGTGTAGTCTGAAAGAATCCAGGGAAACTATAGACACAAAAACACGCAGATACACACACATAAGTTAACATTACCCAGTTACTTCCGTGGTAAAAGGCTTGGTTTGGCGAGTGACGTACCACTGGATACTGAGCCAGGTTGTTGTATGTCCTGCCTGCAATCGTATTCAGTTGCATCAAGTAGTCAAAATTGGAAATTTCACGGTTCACCCATTTCTGCACGAAATCAAAATGAAGAAAAAAAACAAAGTCCATTAATTTCTATGAATGTTCATACCGTAAACTGCTTAAATAATAAATTTGTGATTTATTAGCTTCCTACCGTTAAGATATCTTAAATAAATTACTATACATTCAACCAGACAAAAAACAAAACAATCACAATCCAGTCACAGATATATAAATGTCTTTAATTATATTCAGATGTTTGCCATTTCTCCTGAAAACCTGCTGCCAACATCTGATTAAACATATTGCTACAATTTGGAAGGATTATCATTTGAACTGATACACAGATTATTAAATAAAAGGACTTCCCATCCATAAATGACTTAAAATGTATGCAATCTGTGCATATTGCAAAAAAATGTGGGACTGACAATCGGACCAGCTATGAAGATGAAAAAAAAAATTCCAGTTCCTTTTTACTGGAAATCTTCCTGCAACAAGAAAACACTATTTGTCTGAATGGGAGTCAAAAAAATGCTACGTATCCCTAAAAAACACTCAAGCTTCTGTGTGAAACAAAATGACTGTAACTAGAATCAGGAACAAATGATCATTTAATAAATCTAACCCCACAAATTACAGCTGTACATTTCATTTGCTGACATGTGTATAGTTTTTGGTGAGAGCATCATTGTTTCTTGACCTGTGTGAGTCCAGAGGCTTTGAGGAGCTCCTGTGGCGAGCGGGTCCCATAAAGGCTGAGAGATCGCAGCAGCAACATGCGACTGTATACCTTGTTCCGCACCTATTCATAAAAATGAAACTGCCGTAATCTATTTAAAGGGCATGAAAAAATATTCTTATCTAAAATTTGTGACTCATTACCTCCTTTTTGAAGTTCAGGAAGTAATTGGTCTGGTCGATAAGGAAGATTTCCAGAGCTGAGCGGCGCAGGTTGTAACGCCGTAGGTGGACTTCTCGTATCTGAGACAGAGGCCATTTGAAGTCATGGCCCACGCCTTCAGGTAAAAAGTAGACAGTTACTGCAGTAATGTTTTTAAGTTCCATGATCTCTTTTCCATCTCTCTAACTGCCTCCTCACCTTCTTCTTTCTCTTGGCTGCTGTCGTAAAAGTAGATGTGTTGGGTGGTGACCTCCAGGCGGCCAAGGACCACATCTACCACCGTCACCAGTTCACAGTCCTCCCAAAGCACCAGCTTCTCCTTCTGGCCTACATCCTCTGCTTCAACTCTGCACATTATGGACAAAAAACAGAAGGCTATAATTTTGACCAGCTATAGCATTTAAAGCTTTTCTCCTATGTTTGGTGTATTTTGACTGACTGGTTGCTGGAAGCAGCATTGACGTCCTCCGGCAAATCCAAGATGTCTTCTTCTAGGTCGCTGACCATAACTTGCATAACAGCCTCCAGCAGAAGGGACTCTGGGTTCACATGCTGCTGATGGACACCTAGGCAAACCGAGGAGACATGAAATGACAAGAAACTGAGGAGGCATCCAGACAAGATGTGGCTGTTAGTAACAAATGGCAGCAATGGAGATCATCTCCTTAGCAGACATGCAAGGACAACAAAAAACAAAAATGCATCTGCGAGGAACCCTTCAACATGTTTTTATACCACTAACTGAAGATTTACCGTTTTAAATAGATTAAAACTCACTACAAAGATGTAATAATTTTTTTTTGCTTCCTCACAAAATTATTCAGACACACCTTGTTTGTGCAATAAAAAAGACAAACTTATTTTTAATCTGACACCTGCTGGGGGGTTATTTCAACAAACAAGAAACTTCCACTGGCGTATCATATGTTGTATTATACATAATAATATCATATTTAAAGAGTAATCCAGAAAAAAGGCTCAGAGCTGTGGTAGTGTGGGCAATCAAAGAGTAGCAAAGTCTCTATTGTATTTTAAATGTCAATATCTGAAGGAGCTAATTGGAAGTAGAAAGAATGTTTTTTGACAAGTTGGAGCCGTCAAAATAGATATTTACCAATGAATGCTTGTTATCATATTGAATGGAAGGGAAATATGATATTATATCATGTACAGGGAAATGGAGTCTTTGTGCTTTCTCGCCCTGTAAGGTCACATGGTTGGTGACTGGTTCTGATGCTGTGGACATGCTTGATGTCCACTGATCACAAGATGCTCATGATGATGATTATTGTTGTTATCATAATTATTATTATTGTATAGTATTTCCCCATAAGCTATCGCCATATGTTACATTAATATTAATGTTATTATCAACCTGGGATCCCTACTGCTGCCGCAGCCCGACCATGGAGCGGTTGGAGAAAGTGGATTATAGCTGATATCTTTGCTGCTTTTCCCCCCGTCTGTATCTCTCCTTACCCGTGTCTCTCGCTTTCTGTCTCTCACTCTCTTTTTTTCAAACCCGACCGGTCACGGCAGTAGGCCGTCCACCCTGAGTCTTGGATCTCCTCGAGGTTTCTGCCCGTTAAAGGGCAGTTTTTTCTCGCCATTGTCGCCAAGTGCTTGCTCAAGGAGGAATTTGTTGGGTCCTGTAGATAATTATATAAAGAGTCTGGTCCAGACCTGCTCTTTCTGGAAAGCACCTTGAGGCAACTGTTGTTGTGAATCGGCGCTATATAAATAAAGATTGATTGATTCAGAAGCAAATATTGAATAAAGACCAAGTTTAATTCAGTGTTATCTTTGCTATTTTATCAAACCTTTCTATATGTTTGTTTGTCCTGTTTCTCGGAGAGACACATATTAGTTAAACAAGAGTAGAGCGGTAATCTTAGCTGATCTGATCTGGCTAATCTGGTTAAGATTTGAAAAAAAATCTAAATCAAAAAAGATAAAAATGAAATGTCCATTGACGACACTCACATATTAACCCTCGCACATGGCTCAGTAATGAAAAAATGAACCATGTGGATCAGTGCCTTCAAAAGAAGATGGATGGACCGGGCTTTCTGCTTTAAGAGATTTTTCAAGGTCAGTCCTTTCCAATCTGTTTATCAAGGACAGGCTGGATGAGTGTGCTGGATAAGTGTGCTTATGACAAATTGTGCACACACATATGGCTCATCATAAAATCCATTCACTGAATAAGTCAAATGGAGCAGAGCAGGATTTTGATGCCAAATAGAGTCATTAATTTTACTGCCGCTATTCATGCACTCATTTAGGAGTTACAATAAACTTGCTACAAGCTGCAAGGCTTCATTCACACATAAGAATCCAGGAGAAAATTCAAATTTAAAGACCATCGAGAGGTGATCTGGACTTACCCAGGTTGTCTCTCAGAGCACTGGCCTCACGATGTTGATCAAAGTTATAATTACGGACCAGCTTCAGTCTCATGCGGGAGAAGTTCTCAGCACTAGACACCCTCCAGTGCATATCACCCTGCTGACTGTAAACAAAACACACTTCCAATTCTCACAAGGTAATCCATTATCTATATTGGAATGTATTAATAATTATTCTCCAATATCTATACACTTCCTAACCTGCTGCTTGGTTCATTATCATTTTATTTGTTAAACTGAAGACAAATTTCTGTTCCAGATTAAAGCAATATTTGTGTCACCACATAGGTTGCATAAAGTGGAAAGATAAAAATAAATTATGTTTGTACCGGTCAGACCAGGGCCCTCTCTCACACACCAGACCCCGACGTCCTGCCTTCCATTGCCTGAGGGTGGCACTGTTCTGGGTGTGCTTCTGCTTCAACATGCTGTTGTACCGGAGGTTCTCCTGGCGACTTCGGCGTGAGAAAGGCTCCACAAATTGCTCCTTAAAGTAAAATAAAGTGGAGGCGTTAATGAGCTTATTACTATGCTTCATTTCACAGTGTCCTCACTGGTGCTGAGGAACAGTGGCTTGAGTTATTATCCATTTATTACGGATCAACCTAACCTGGAAGCGGATTTTGCTCTCCCCTCTCTCCCGTTCTCTCTTGTGCAGACTGACCATGAACGCTTCAAAGCATTCCTTCCAGTAGAGAGCCATGGTCTCATGGCCCTGGCTGAAAATTTCAATTTCATACTGCTTCATGTACGGGATAATCTGAAGGAAAATTAAAGAAGAGGGAGCTTTTCCATTACATTTTTCCTATAAAATCTTTATCTCACATAAGCGGAAACCTCATTTCTTATAGTCTAAAACAATGTAAAGCTGATTATCGTACATATTTGTCGAGGTAGACTCGCCACTCAGATGATTTGCAGTAAATCTGAAAATCTTCAAAGAAGGACGGGCTGCCGTTGGTGTCAGGGAGCTGGGGGAGATGCAGCTCCATGTAGAGGAGGCGGTGGACTTTAGAGAGGAGTGTTCGCAGCAGAGGAACCAGGATGGAGTATGTCTCTTCATTTTTTTCCTGGATGGAACGTTGCAGGATGCCTTCTACTTTACCAAGAAGGTAGCAGGCCTCGTCCTGGCTGGACACATCCTTTGTCTGCAGAATCCCATTGAGCTTTGCAGTGGCCATAGAACACACCTGGCATAAAAGTCACATATTATTTTGAATGCATGGGGTTGTTTTCTTCACAAAAAGGCCAGAGATGGTACACATTAAATAATATATAAATTGTTAAAGTGGTGACAGATAGGAAAAATGGCTGACTTCCAGATCCTCCTGAGCCATGAACCCAAGCAGCAGTCTCAGTCCAACTTGGGAGAGCTGGAACCATTGGGTGCCGGCCGAGTACCACACCATTAGGCTGTCCATAAGCATCACAGTCTCTTCTAGCACCTTCTCTGTCCAAAGTGCTGGATTGACCAATCCCTCTGCCTGCAGGAAATCTTGTACCATGTGTAGCAACCGTATTGCATTCTCTGTATGCTGTGGCAATGTGGCAGCTGATGCCTCGCTGTTATCACTCACTGCCCACTCTAACATTCGTTCCATAAGGCTGAAAGGATGAAGAAAATTAGAGTGTTAGCGTTTATTGCTGACATGTTTTTAGCGCCAGCCGAGTCCAGTAATGCTAGCAGTGGGATGGGTTCTGACCTGAGTTTGATTTGGTCAATAGGAAGCAGCAGCTCATTGGCGGTTCCAAGTTTGGTGAGAGCTGAGAATACCTGGCCGCGCTCCAGCCAAGCCGTATCATCTGAACCCTCCACGCCACGCCACATAACACACAGAACAATTTCCAGCAGCATATTGCGCAGTTCCTCCTCTGTTCGCTAGGGGTCAATGTAACACCAAACGGACAAAGAGAGTGGTTATTACAAGCAAATCTTGAGTATTGCAGCAGTAACTAACTGGATACAGCTATGAAAAAAAATGTCCATCATAAAACATAGGACCCAGTAAATGCACTATTTTTTTTTTTTAAAGATAATATTCCCCAAAAATGACAGTACTTTATTAGAAGGAAGTAGGAGGGAAAACACATAACACATTCTGAAGGATTCATGTCTTCAATAGGAACCAAAAGGCTGGAGTGCAAGAGACTAATTCTAATTAACTAATTAACTTTGGTACTTTCAGAATAAAATCATATAATATTGCTTGTTCCTTTAATGAACTAACCCTGAAAACAACATTCATTTCTAATTCGAATCTCACCTCAGCATTATTGAAAGATTCCCCAAGTGAGATGTTGTCACTGAACAGAAAGCTGTCTTCAGTCAGGGATGAAGCTGCATCACCAGAGCTTCCAGGGAATGGCTTAGAGGTCTCCAGTGGAGACGGTGTACTGGGTACACTGCCGGGTGTTTGACTGCCGCTCTCCCCACCCTCATAGGCATGAAGGTGGGACAGATCCAGGGACAGGCCTCTTGACTTCCCTACAAGCCAGGGTTTGATGTGCAGTGGCGACTCAATGGAGAAGGAGGAAGACGGTGTATCCAGCAGCGAGATCACATCGCCATTTTCAAAACTGTCTACAGAGCGGGTGTCACTAATACTAAGCCGATCATCCTCCAGCCGGTCGGAGCGGTTAGCGCTGCCTGCCCGTACCCTTTTCTCCAGTGGTAGCTCTAGACGGTTGAAGCTGCTGCCATTGGACCGGCTCAGCTCCAAACTGCAGGTGCTAATGGTGTCTGCTCCACGCAGTGGCAACGACCCGTCAACCCGCAGGTACAGTCGCATCAGAGTGTCCTGCCAACACTGCTGCCTTGAGATCTGGACAGCAGCATCCTGTTGGGATTGTAGTAGCTGGTATACCTGTAGACAGAAGAGGAAAAACTATTTTATTCCACCTGCAGCAAAACTAAATTGTGTATCATCAAAAACTAAAAGACAAAATGAAAGATAATTTCTAAAGCCAATATTCCGCTGGCAGTAACAAAAGTTAATTTATGCGCTCTTTGCGATTTGCTGGATTATTATTGCTTCATGACTTCATGAGTATATTTATTAAGTTGAACCTTACACTGGCATTGTGTTTGAAATAAAAAATTGATGAAACTTATTAGGTTATTTAGTTTCAAAAGGATGTAAGTTAAGTGGTTATAGCCTAAATAATAAAATATAAACACAAGAATAGAGAAAACTGGGGTAAGAAATGTGCAAACCAGGGTCACTTAAAAAGGAGAAATAAAGAAGGAAAAGGGTCTTCGGTAATTTAATACACATATGTCCAAAATTGTATGCAGGCTTAAACCTCACCCTCTTACAAACGATGAGGCGTACGCTGGATCCGGCACGGTGGGTGAGCTGCATCAGAGACATGAGGTCCTTGTAGTTCACCACATGATCTGTAAATACAAAACACAATTTATAGAGTAGTTCACCACATGATCTGTAAATACAAAACACAATTTATAGAGTAACTTCCAGAATTCTTGCCGCCTTTAAAAAAAAATTTGCAAAATGAGATGCAAAAAATGTCAATACACAAAACAATCGAAAAATTCTTAATTGATATTATTAACAAAAGTCTGATCCTTTACTTGGGTAACAACATTTTTAAAAAAAAGAAGCATTTTTAATATAGAAAAAAAGATGTGTGCCACAATTATTGAAATTCCTTCATTTAATATTTTGTGCAGCTGCCTTTTGGCACAGTATCAGCCCTAAGAGTCTGTTTCTGCCTTGTGTGAAGAGTTTTGAGAACAGGGAGAAGATGTGAGAACACTCCTCCTCCTTCAGTTTCGAGGTTAACACTTGTGGACTCTCCCTTTCAATACATCCCACAGATGTTGTAAAGGGTGAGTGGGATGGCTATAGCAAACCCTTATTTATGATCTCTGAGTCATCTGTGGGTTGATTTTGAGGTGTGCTTCAGATCCTTGTCCTGCTGGAAGGTCCAAACCAGCCCAATTTAAGTTTCCTGGCAGAGGCTGTTAGGTTTTCATCCAATATCAGCTGGTATATGATGGAGTCCATGGAGCCATGTCTCTTGACAAGATGTTGAGGGCCTTTGTAAGATAAACAGCCCTACAGCATCAGAGATCCACCACCATACTTCACAGTGGACATGAGGTGCTTTTCCATCTGGCTACCTTTCTTGTTATGCCATACCCATCCTTCCTGTTTGTTGCCAAAAAGCTTTATGTTGGTCTTTGGACCTAAGACCTTGTTCCGCTGACAGTTCTACTGGTGCCGTCTGACGGTGGTTAGGTAGACTTACTGACCCTGGGATTCAACTCAACTCTGATATTATCTAGCTTGGAGAGTCTTTTGCCAGTTGAACCATCTTCCTCACAGTGAGATGGTGTAGTTTGAAGAAAAATCATCTACTCGGCAGATTTTCAACATCTCCAGTCCCTTTTAAACTTACAATGTTAAACGTATCCAATTCCAGATTTTTACAGCTCAACACTTCACATATAATTGCTGTGTTGTTTGGTCTTTCCCACTGTGAAAATTGTCAAGCAGAATAAGGCCTGTGTTACCTCATATTTATAACTCATAAAACAGGAGGCTGTTGTTCATCAATTAAGAGTTCCCACTCAAACGCGTAAGCTTAAAATATATAATAGGACTGGAAAAATTATTCAGTTACCTGTATCTTTCTGGAACACATGTTTTAGAGAAATATAATTAATACATTTTATTAAATATCATTAGTACAGCCAGTAAAGCCATTTTTTGTTTCATTTCACATTTTTTTTTCAAATGGAGACAATAATTCTGGAGGGCACTGTATACGGATGTGATTGAAACTTTAGTTTGCTAATATAATTTTCTAATAAGTCTGTGAGTAAGTGCGGAAATGGACCGAATTTTTCTCCAATTTATCAAACATAAAATTTGAGGTCCTTGATCTGCACAAAGTTCAGCCAATAATCTCAGTGTTGTAATGTGTGTATAGCTACAGTTTAATTCTTTGAATCAACAATACACTTCTTTTAAAAGGAAAAAATAATTATGGTTAAGTACTTAGTAATAATGTCGACCAATGAAAATGATTCCATTATCTTGAAGAACAACATATGTTTACATATTGGCCTGTATGGACAAAAGAGAATTAATTAGAAGGATATAAGAAAGATTATAATTAAAGCACATCAGTTTACTGACTGTTTACATAAATGCTTCAACCTACCCTGAACAGACTGACCAGGGACACAGTAATTAATAACAGCAACAATAAACACTTTAAGACACACTGAAGTGATTTAACAAAGATGAGCATACCTGTGTGGAGGACCTGGTTGAGCAGACAACGAACAAGGATGGGAGTGATGCGAAGTTCAGAGAAGAGCAGCGACAGACCAGCATAGCCAGCTTCCCTCAGCCTAACACGCTGTTTATTCTTCTCAGAGACGCGGTCACAGCGCAACATACACTCAAACAGCTGTGCATAGATGGAGAGAGAGGAAAAAATCCGCCATATTGATGGAGTCTGTTTTTTATTTTATTTATTTATTTTTTAATCAGTTTAGGGTGTTTTTAAAACAAGAAAACTATTGACTTCTTTTTCTTTCTTTTTTTTTTTACAAAATTCAACAATCTTTTAAGAATTCTATAACTAATGCAGACATTTTATGAAGTCGACAGTGGCAATAAGCATTGTTGTTCAGAAAAGGCTGTGACATTTGGTCAGCTGATATTGCGTGCTATAACCCACCTTAAAGACGAGTTCTCGAAGTCGATCAGAGTGTTTGTTATTGAGCAGCAGAGCATAGAGGGAGTCAGCCGCCCCCGGTTCAAAGAGCAGCAGGAAGAGCTGGTCCCTGGACGGACTGCTCTGAAGAAGACTGAGTAACAGCTCCAGAAGGCTACACAACTGCAACATAAAAACAAAACAGCAATGTTTACTTCATTTGACAGTCAAGATTGTATGTTTGAACAAGTAACTATATCCAATTTTAAATATAAAATAAATGGGAGTTGGGCGGTGTGCAGATCAAATTCGATATAAAACATATTGTTTCACAGGGTGAGAATAAATTATTTAACTGCAACATTTAAATTTTGAGAATGCATGTGACATTAAATTATTTCCTAACGAAGATGATTTTTCATTAGTTTTAAAATAATCTAAGAAATGTAGCCATTGAACACTATTTGCTGGCTTATTGACTAGTAAATGCCGAGAGACAGAGGAGGATATCGTGAATATGTTGAACCTATGTCCATGAAGCTGATGTAAACATGCAGAGGATATGCAGAGTAAGAGATAAAATGGAAAAACTACAGCAAAAAAGGAAGAAAGGTGGATAGTGGTTGTGACAAGGGAAGGAAATAGATTTCGCAAAACAGGTGACAGAGAGTTCTGTGGAAAACTGATCAAGTGGATGTGAAGCTGAGAGGAAACAGTCAGGAAATTATGTCTTCTTTCAGCAGGAACTGATAGATAATGTTTACACAGGACTTTTTTTAAACTAAATATAGATATAAAGATAGACAGAGAGAGATATAGTCATTTATAAGGGAGAATCAGGAAACTGTAGTGAAAATATAAATATAGTATGAATATATTTCAGAATAGAATTCTCAAATGGCAGTTGTTGGCATTAACTAATAATGTAACAGAGTATTTTGTTTGCTATTGTATATGTTTTTATCAAGAGTTACTTAAATCATAACTGGGATCAGTCCAGATTAGCAGAAGACTATTACCAATAAACATGTAATGTTAAAACTGGTCATTGACAGGCTGCTGTAAGTTTAACTTGTGAAGTGTGAAAGACTGTTAACTTGCCAATGTATACTAAAAGGTACAATGTAGTTTTCTTTGTTTGTAATTCTACTACTCACAGCGGTGGACAGGGTAAAAAGTATTTGGCAAATGCGAAAACATTCCAGGTTTTTCTACTCATGGCCACAATCATGCTTGTAGTTGACCTGATAGTTGAAGAGATTTGATTGTCCAGTCAAGCTAACCTTCCCAGCACTGGAAGATGTTACAGAATTTATTACAGGGTTATACAACTGTGTCATGAAGCCCTCATTTTCTTAATGTTGCTCTTGTTTCTACAGCTATGAGACAGATCCGGCAAGATAAACTCCGATGAAGGGCAAACATTTTGAAGTTACAGCTCCAGCATTGTCCAGCATTGCTGCTTCTAGTGGAACAGACAGGCAAGTCATTGCATTAAAATATTTTGACTGTCCTAATATTTTGGATTACAAACGAGAAGTTGTCCATGTGTATTTCATTCTAAATGTATGTTTACTGTTTTCTCTTGGTTATTTTATGCTTATGTACGTCCAGTTATTGGAATAAGGAAGATGCACAACAAACCTGCACATGAATGGTGAGTCCTATTATAAGACACCCGTGTTTCCATTTCTAAGTGAAGATGACTTCGTAGGTACAGAACTTGAAGAGTGTATGTAGACAACTGGCTTTATTTCTGATCCTACTGGTAGATAAATTTAGAAGTATTTTGAAAACTGGTGTCTTGTCAACTGTGTTGCCCCCTTTGAGGTCAACATCTCTTCCAGAGGAACAGCAATGAGCGTCAAGTGGGTAAGTGTTGACTGGTAACAGCAAAGAATAACTGTCCATTCACAGAGAAGCACACAAATACAGTGAAAGACAATGATGTACTTACCAAATTTTATTTTTTTAACCTTTATAATTGTCCCATTGGATATTGCTTGCTATTCTTTTATGCACTTTTAACCCTAACTTTTGGTGGTTTGGAAACAATAATTCATGGTTGCCGTCTTCTACGAATTTGCCAACATGGTGATGGTGAACAAAAACATCTCCTTCACCGTTTAGGACACAACACTATGTTGAAACAATAAAGGACTTTTGGGAGGAACAGAGGGTTGAGGCAAGCAGTCGCTTTCAAGGGAAAGATAAAGTGGTTGTTAACCAAGCTGGCATCTCTCAACCCCTACATGAGAATGTGGGAGCGTAACTGCTCTTTCGGCAGTAGACTGCTGTATCTACAGTGTAAGACAGAGCGCTACCGCAGGTTTTTTGTCCTGACGTCTGTCATAATGTACAACAAATCCCTGTGAAACTGTATTTGTTTGAAAACCTGAAGCTCTGCAACTGTTCATTCATCCAATGACTATACACCATGTGTGTCCTCCCCTAATTTCACATCTGCCCATGGACCACTTTAATTTATATTTATCTCTTGGAGATTGGACTCTTTCCTTTTCTTTATATTGGCCTGTACCTTATTCCTATATTTAATTTAAATGTACATGTGTACACTTTTACCTGTAGTTTTACGGAATAAACAAAGTGCAATTTCTGAATATATTCATCGGAAGAGAACTCCTGATGTGACGAAATAGCACTGGCGTCACTGGAAATACCAGAAATTTGACTCTTGAAAGCAATATAGTTACCCACAATGAAATTGGAATGGAGGGGTTTTGTTGATGTGTACATTTAAAATGATACCATAATATTTGACTCCCATCACCTCACCTGGTCCTCATCTCCGATAGCAGAGATGTATCCCAGAATGCTGTGCATCTCCTCCTGTGACATGCCTTTGCTGATGTAGTACTTGACAAGACCACAGAGAGATGCCCGGATGGTACGAATGTCATCCTCACTCAGATCACTGTCTTTATTGCTGTTTTTCCTAGTTCACAACAGATTAAAACAGATTACATGATATGGGGAGAACAAAAAACAAAAAAGGTAACAACAATTGGACAGGTATGAACTTTAAAAGCAGCATCTCACCCATAATATAAGCGTATGGTGTCCAAAAGGAACTGAACTCCGTATTTTTTTCGGAAATGCTTCCTGTTGTTTTTGATGATAGTGGACATGTACTGGATATGTCCTTCATTTGAAGAAGACAAACAAGCACTGTTTACAACTAGGAATGATCTCAAGGACACATTTTAATGCGTCACACACAACATTCAGCAACATCACGGCAACCAACAATGAGGATGTCTAGGTTTTTCTATACATGTAACATACAAAGCAAAGGTGACCGAAAACATTTGAAATTATGGATTAAACAAACTTGTGATTTTTAGTAGCATTTTCAAACATTTGTCAAAAATAAATACATGTTTTAATATCAAGACAATCAATAAAAAAAATGCTTTGACAGAAAGAGGCCTGAAATAAATCAATAAAATAATTTCATTAAACTTGCATGTAAAGTTTGGACAGCTTATCTGCCATCTACTTTCTCCGACTACATATGATAACATACAAACATATCACAGACAGGTGTATCTCACCTATACGTAGTGGGAAGTCTCCTTTGTTCCAGATGTTGAAGTTGAAGAGCAGATGTGTGTAAAGCTGCTGCAGCAGAGCCTGGTTCTTCTCATATGTCACCTGTTCTATCAGAAGCTGTGCAGCGACCAGCACACTGACGTCCACATGACCAGCTGGCAGCTAAACACAAACAAAAGCAATAGGGATTACAGAATGTGTTATATCTGAAAAGAACTGCTTTCAGGTGCAAAGTAAACAAGGGTGTTTACTACTACTAGGCAACTACTTTGCCTTAATCAAATATTACCACATCTTAGACATTTTCCTTTATCACGGTCTCTGCAAAGGATTTTACTTTGACATTGGGGAGATGCTGAATCAACAGTATTTCATCATTCAGTGCAGAAATGACCATTACATGTTGATCCAAACCTCTGAAGGGTGGGGGCCACAAAGCTCAAATAGGAAGAAAAAATATGCCCCTCCCCCAAATTAAAGCAGAGCTGAAATTAGTCTGACTCATGCCAAACTAATATCATCATGGCACCCTTGATAATTGGCAAACTTGCACTCTAATAAGGTAAGTAACAGAAAATAAATGTATTTATGCTTCTGTGGCAAAATTTCTCCTGTGGTCCTCAAGATTGCTCTTGAAAACTTCATAACAATATTTTACAATTATTACATAGCATAACTGCTATTGGCTGACATAATATGACCGAGAAAAGTAACGCTACGCAGGAAATAACATACCATCAGTGTAATGCCCAGATTATGGACAGACATTTGATCTAATGTTTCGATTTGTGAGTGAAAGAAAGAAATTGATTGTTTGTCAGAGACCGTGATGTCTTGTCCTATATACTCTGTATATTAAATTGCAAAATAAGGATTAGACTGACACCTTCTGCAGTAGAGCTCCCAGTGTGCTGAAACCATGTGAGTGGTGTAGATTCTCCTGGTTGATTGGGTGTCTCTGCAGGAAATGCTTCAGCACCAACAGGAAAGTAGCAACTAGATTCTTTTCCAAACGTGCCTCTGAAATAAAAAATTTTTATATTCAACTACATTCCCCACCATCTTTGTTTACTTTACGCATTCAAAGAAGTAACATATAAAATATATGTATAGCATTGTACCAAAACCGACCTGAAGCCCTGTTGGATGGCAGGATGACCCAATCTCCATCAGCTGGCGTGGTCACATCAGGGGTGATGAAGTCTGACCCGACTGCTGGGTCACTGGCCTGTTGATCAGGAGTCACCAGGGCCAACTGCTCCAGTATAGGGAACAGCACTGGAAGTCCGGCCACACAGTTGATCATATCCTGCCATAAACATGTTCATCATCAAGTCTTAAAATTTCTCTTATCACAGAGCAACTGCACAATGGCATGACCCAGATGTTGGCCGCACCTTAATATCCCAGTTGACGACTTTATTCCCTGTCAGGCGTCCATGCAGCAGGTTAGGGGACAGATCAAGACAGATGGGGTTCTTGCACGCCTGTCAAGGAAATCATCTTTATTAAGCAAGTAAGAGATTGTTATACAAATACATAATAGGACTCTGATGGAAACATGAGTTTGTCATGATAAAATCATTCCTTACATTTCACTTATTTTAGTATATGAAAATATAAATAACCTAAATTTCCAAACTCCGAAAAAAGGCAAATACTATAAATGAATGGCTGAAACTACAATAACCTTGGGTGAATAGTAGAGCAGCAATTTGGTTGAAAGGTCACAGAGCTCCGATTCCTGGGTTTTGAAGGGAGAGATGCAGTTTGGACCTGCATAGATTGCACACAAGAGTTTCAACTTGATCTATGTTCAACACTGTCCTTTTTATCTTCCTTCTCTCACATCTCCCCCCATTGCTTACCAGCACTACAGATGGCTTTTATGTGGTTGGGCTGCAGGGGTTCATGAAAGACCATGACACTTCCTAACTGGCCCTGCAAGGAGGTAGGCCTTCCCCACTCACTGTCCTGGGTACCCGCAGAGATAAGCTTAGTCACAGATTCAGACTTCCCCCCAAGAAGCCCACCCCAAGACTGTGGCGACAGGATGCCGCCCAGTGAGGAGCGAGTGGTAGGTGAGGTGGTGGAGGAGAAAGGTGGGTCTGGGATCTGGGAAGGTGGGGGAGTGGTGGTCCTGTGTCCTGCTGACCCAATGCAACAGGATGTGAATGGCTGTGGGTGGAGAAAAGAGTTAGATTTGAGAATGAGCCCAAAACAGAAATATGGACACAGGTTTGTCTTTGTGACCTGGTTTATAACATTTCTTACTGCTTGGCCTGATTAAGCCTCACTGTTAAATAATTTCTATTATGAACCAAATAAGACTGGGTCTTACCTCTGTCATGGTGGGGTACTTTAGGGGGGCAGACAGCTTCTGTTGTCCATCCACATAGATGTACACAAGACTCTGTCCAAATGGCCTCTTTCCTGGTACATGCACCACTCCAATGTTGTGCTGTAAACAAGTCAATTTTTCAGAATTGAATCCCCTTAATCTCTCTCTTTATTTAGTATACAAGATCTGAGATTAAAATGTTTTACTGTAGTGTTCGTTCAATGTTCCCCATTTCCTCTATATTTAATACTTTGGTTGCACGTCCCTTTCAGTGATCTTAAGCCAAGAAAAGGTGACGTCAAATCCAACTCACCCATAGAGAGTCACAGAAGCAGTAGTCAGGCAGCATGACTGTGACATACTCCTTCTTAGTGCATACAGCCACAACCAGCACACCTGCAGAGCCAATGAAAGCCTCGAATCCTGTCCCTCCTGGGGTAAAAAAGCTGTATGGGATAAAATATAACAGCTGTTTCAGCAAGCTTTAAAGGCCTTTACTGTGATTATTCTTTGTTATGTATCTCTTTTTGTATCACCTGTAGAGCTGCTTCCTCTTGTCTTTGCTAGTTGGGCCAAGCTGGTCCTGATCCAGCGACAACCAGGCCACAAAGCTGAAAGCAGAGCCTGGCCACCGCTGTACTGTTGGAACTACGATGCCAGCCATGCTGGGTGACAAATCAAAGTACTGCATGGCACTTTCAAGGCCCTGCTTTCGCATTATGGCCAGAAGGGCTCTCAGAGCAGGACCTACATAGGGGTGTACTTGAGTGGACTCTGGAGGCCTGAGGAGGCGCAGGAGTCCCAGGAGATCACTAGCACTTAAGGACTGTGAACCCAGAGAGCCTACTAGTACCAAAAGGCTCTCGGCGCATGCTCTGTGAAGCCTTTGATGGCATTCCAGGGTGGCCAGTGCTTGCATGACCATGGCAGCGTTGACACAGGTAGCGCGGGTCTGACGGTTGAGGCAGCTTAGTCGGCGGAGCCAGTCCACAGTAAAAAGCTGCTGCTCTGATGACTCAAGCTGTGGGAGCCACTGGACCAGCAGCAGCAAAGGCTCCACGTTACTTATACCACCCAAGAGCCCCACTGAGGTGTGCTCACCCTCCACTGCCTACGCACAGACACATAAAGAAATGCACAGACACTTAAACACCAGCAATGTCGCAGAATGTAGGAAACAAGACAAAGAAACAAAGAAAGTCATCAGCTCATCATTCAACCAGATAAGAAAAATCTAAAAGCCGGAAATTGCCATGATCACTTTTATCTCACCATGTTCATCAATTCTTTAAGAAGTTGCCGTGATGGCTGACCGAGTGAGGTAAGCACTTCATACAGGTGATTATAACCAATCCTCTCCTTGAAAACCTCCTGCAGGGAAGGACAAAAATTGAAAATATATAAGATAATATTACTAAATTACATAGCAATTGGTGGGTACAGTTCACAACTCAAAGGAACTTTAATTAGACTGTGTATGAAAGGAAGGCCACTGACTTTCTTTGGAACTAAGCAGCTTGTGCTGAGTAAACTTCGGGATGAACTTTTTTAGTAATACTTGAACTTTGACAACAGTCATTACATTAATATCATTGCCAAGGAGGTAACGTTGTCTGTTTGTGATTCCTTTGAAATAAATCTTGGGGAAGACATTTCCATTAAACTTTATGAGCGCATGGTTTTTTTTGTTTTTTATTATCATAATAGAAGCCATTAGTTGAGATCCAGAAAAGGTGAAGGTTTTGGTTGTATTTTGTTATATTTCCTAGGGCTTAATACAGGGTTGTTGATTTTAAAAAATTCAGAATTTTTTTAGGGGTTATTATTTATTAAGCGATGGTGGTCCATAAGGGTCAGCAAGGCCTTTTCTGCTGGACCTGATAGAAATAGAAAATTGTATTTTCATAAAATAAACAGTTGAATCGAAACAATACGTATTTTATATAGTTTGTTCCCATCAGTCTATAAACATAATTTCATTTTATCTCTCCGTGGCTGCTTCTATCGAACTGATATAAGTTTATTGTTTTTTTAAATTGATCAGATTTTCCTAATGCTGTCTCCAGGTAAAAAAAACCGACAACTTTGGGGCCAGCAACTTTTTGAGTGAAAACCTCTTCTGTCAAAATAAACTCACATTTGCTTGTAGAGAATGAAGTATGAACTGAATCATCGTTAACAGTTTTTAATCAGAGTTTTCTTATTTTGAAGCATTGAAGTTGAATATTTCTTCTTAAGGATATGGATGCTCTCGCTACAGGAAAAACTTTGGCAAGACAAAAACCTCTGTCACAGATACATCTAAACAACCTGACCAACCTGGTGTAAAAATAATTCAAATAATTAATTGTTATTTACATGCATTGCTACTTGCTTCCCATATGTCTGTAGGACTGTGTATTCTTTTTACCTTTGCAGCTGGCGACTTGTGTATAACGGTTGTCAGGGCTTTGATAGTTGCTACAGCGAGGGAGTCGAGTCGCCCTTGAAACACCTTGAGGAGAAATCATAATCGTCATTTACTCAAAACAGCCAACTTTTATAAGGTGACAATCATGCATACAAGTTGAAGCACCAATTAAATATAAGCCTTGTTACTCTACAATGGTAATGATCAGCTTATTTAAAACATTGGATACACCATGCATCGCACTAGAGGAATAAAATGGAGACTTAAGTAGATGTCTTAAAGTTGGATTCAATCACTAGGTGCATGAGAATGTTAGTAGAAACATGGACGATGGTAGAAACCGGTTTGTCACTGCAGTGGAAGCTGGCACCAAAGCTCCTACTGAAGATAGTATAGAGCAGATAGGGAGTGTATTTTTTTCTGCTCCAGGTTAAAGAAATAATCATTTAAATCACAAGATGATCTCACTGGAGCAGGCAGGGCCTGTTAAAAGGTTCCACACCTCAACACACAGACAGCCACCAAGATATATCTCACTATTTTTCCTCATATTCACAAATAAAAGCATGCAACCTGAAAATGACAAGCCAAACCATAGGGAAATGAACACACACACACATCTCCATCCAGCTCCGTCCATCTCAAGCCAATAGAATTAACATGTAGCGACAAATTGGTAGATCCTACAGAGTCTTGGACCAGCTGGAGGGGGACTGTGGTGAAAATGAAAGTTAAGATCACCGTCTCCAAGTCCCAATTACCTCAAACCACTAAAGCCTTTGAGAACACACACCAGTGACAGCATAGTATACCAGCTCATAGTATACCATAGGAACACAAGTAAATTTTGGAGGAGAATGGTGGGGTGAGAAAAACTAAAATGGCAGTAAAATAAATGAAACAACATATCCGTGAAAAGAGGCTAAGTGGTCACTCCATAGCAAGGCAAAACAATCTAGATCTGTTTTTTAAATATCTGTTTCAGTTTATAAATGACATCAGAATTACCTTCAGTTATCTTTCTAACATCAAGGAGCTCCTTTGATCCAAAACCTAATGGAGTACTACAGGTGCTCTTGGTAACAACAAAAGCGGTTAAAAAGAAAAGCGGCAGCATCTTGCACTATATCAGGTTGAAGTTACAAGATAAGGTATGACGGTGTGCGTGTGTCTTCATTTTGGTTTCTCCAGCTGAAGTCATGTTATCCAGATCAATGGCGGGATTACACTCTATACAGGTGGCTCTGTCAGTAGTAAAGTTTTGAAAATTAGAATAAAAGCTTGTGTAGTCCAAAGGGTAAGAAGTAACCTTTCTTTGCACCTGAGATGATTAAGTGAGTTACCTTTGATGGAGCGCTAACACAACAATATTTGAAAGACACATCAGTCAGACTGCAAGTATCCTACTTGATGGCATAGAGTATTCAGCTAAAAACAAAGCTTTATCTGTATGTTGATTGCTTGTTCTCCCTCTTTCTGCATGTATTCTCGCCGGGTATTCCTCCCACAGTCTAAAAATATGCCAAATAGGTGAACTGGTGACTCTAAACTGCCTGTAGCAGTCTATGGGATTGTAAATGGTAGTCTGCTTCGATGTGTCGGCACTGTGATGAACTGCAAACTCATTCAGGGTGTGTTCTGTCTCTCGCCAAATGTCAGCTGGGATAGGCTCCAGGCCCCTGCGACCCTGAACAGGATAAGCGGTTACGGATAAGGAATGAATGAATGATGGCTTCTAACCTTTTTTCCTGTTTTTCTAAATTCAAGTACATTCTTGATAAACCTCAATGTATAAAAATAGGTATTAAATGTATTATTATTATTATTATTATTATTTACTCACGACCCGCCAGCTTGCTGTATTTTTACTTGACCTTGATAAAAATTTGCTTAAATTACCAGATGAGTGGTGTCTACATTGTCATTATTCTGATACTGTAATTCTTTGGGGGATATTTGCATTTGTAATTTCAGGTGATAGGAGACGATCAATAGCATTTAAGAATCCGTTCATAATCGAGATGATTACATCTAGCAAGCATTAACTTTCTTAGCAGTAAGACTAGGACAAGAGGAATTTGTATTTATTTTTTAATTTTTAAAAAACAGCGGAATTTTAAAACAGGTTATGTGCTGGACCTTGTTTAGCAGGTTTTGTCACTAACAAAATAAGGCAATCAGTTGCAACAATTTAATCACTTGATAAAATCAATGGTCTTAGAATATCTTTTTGATTACAATTAGGGCTTGGCGATATAGACGTTTATACAACCTAATTTCTGAAGTATGGTGATTATCCAGCATATTAATTTATAAAGTGAGTTAATACCTCCAGCTTATGCTACGACGAGGGAGGTCTTGGACTTTACGTACATGGCACTATTGATATTTTTTTATCTGCGCCGTGGGGTTTATGAGTTGCTAAGTGCAAAAATTAGCTTTAGCTTGCCTAAGCTAAGCGCTATGTAAGGCTAACTAGGTGCATTGGACAAAAGTGTAGATATTGTGTTCGGGTTCAGGTTGGGCTCTTTCACGTCAGGGTTCGCCAAAGTCGGGTCTAGTCATGATAGCCATTTTTAGATGATGCTTTCAAAATATGGTAGTGAAAACCGAGTGTAACAATAAAATAAAAGTAATGGATTTACTGTCTCCGTGTTGGGCAATGTAATTTTTCAGTATTGGAAGGGTTTTTTACGTTATATTACAATGATCCCTTGTATGCAGCAAGGGCTATATCTGTGCTAAACACAGACAACGCATGGCACTTTTTAATTTCTCATGTACCTAAGATCATGGAGAGAATTGCGATTTCAATTCTAAAGAAAAAACTGTGATTCTCATTTTCGCCAGATTTGCCCAGCCTTAACTACAATCAAATTAAAGTAAATTAATAGTCTTAAAGAGTAAGTTAACTTGTGCATGTCCATTTTTGACAGTAGAGTTTTAAGTATCTCTCAATCTAAGCTCAATTTATAAGTTTAGGTATTAGTAACATGATCTGCAAACAAAGCGTGATTAAAACAAACTAGAGCCAATATTAATGTGACTCAATATTTTCAGGTTAGTAGAAATTCTAAATAAATTCTAAACAAGTTTTCACTACTTGCTGCAATTGATCGGAGCAATTGGGTTTACATTGCAGTCACACCAGCCTTTCCCGTTCATATAAAGTGTTTGTGCTAACTGGCTGCTTGCTTCATATCTCTCTTGTGAATGAGACCCTGGGTCTCAATGAGGCTACCTGTATAAATAAAGTTTAAATAAAATAAAATATCTAATAGGCAGGTAAGGGAGGCCAGCCATATTTTTATCCAACTCTGTGCCAGGTATTGAATAAGCCAATTACCAAAAAGTTTGACATATTCCTAAAAGAACCACCAGGAAACAACAAACGATTGACCTGTTTAATTCGGACTGTGCAATGACCTTCCTTGAGTTTTCTTTTTATCATTTATAAAAAGATTCGTCTCATTTGAGATAAAGCTGGTGATAAGTTTCTTGCTGTGGAGTGACTCTGGGGAAGGGAAGTTGGTAAAACTTGGTAGCAGACGAGGGCAAGGGGTGGGAAAATGGACAGTAGGGGGTTGGGTGAGTTGAGTCGGTGACTTTTTTGGCGGTACCTCAGTGTCCCTCTCTCCTGTCAGTAACCAGTTGTTGGTTAAATCTTTCTCGTCCTTGTCTGCCGCAGTGTACCTAGCATTAACCAGCTGACACACACAACAAGCAACAAGTCAACACAGCATGTGGAGAGGTTGTCAGAGAGAAAATGGTAACAAAGGAGAGACAGAGGACGGTGCAGGGGAAGGGAAGATGTTGTAAATGGAGGAGAGGGTGAAAGGTTAGAAGCCATGACCCACAGCAGGGGTCATTGTGTCGAGACGTGTTGGTGATCCCGCCTTACTGTGGGGAAGTTAACATGCAAGGTAGATAAAATGCTTTTCCTCAAACTTACAAAATTACTTAGCGAGTACGGTGTGATTTTGGTTGAGTCCAAACATTGCTAAGACCAACCTTGAATCATATTCCAAACTACATATTCATTAACGGCCAAAAACTACAAGCAGTACTGCTCTGTGTTTTCGGTAATTCCCCCAATACTTCAGCTATATAGGTAACTCCTATGTCTGAGAGAAGTTACTCCCTATCTACTAAAAATAACATTATGTCACTCAACCCCTAGGGCTGATAAATTTGTCTCATTGTGCCTGTATTTAGGATCGCACAATAATACATTCACATCTATTAAATGTATTATTATTAATGTATATTATTATTATTATCTAAAGCATATTCTGATGGCGATGAGTGAAGATCAGCTCACCAGCATGTCAACACATTACAATAACAGTGAGGTGGTGATTCACAACAATCTCAAGATTTCCGGATGTAACTAGCATTATAGGCAAAAAGCTGAGCCTTGATCCCACAGATTTTAATAATTTCCAGCCTATCTCTAAACTACCGTTTCTTTCAAATACCATAAGAACTCCCTGCCAAGCTGAGGCTTGGAGAATCAGTATTATCCTCTAATAACTTCATAAGACACATCTTTTCAAGAAAACGTTTAAGTTATCTCAATTCCTACTTGATCTCTATTGTCTCTTGTTATTTGTGATTGTTTTCCGTTATTTTTGGTGTCTTTTAATTCCCTGTTTTATCGTGGAAAGCACATTGTTACTTTATTTTTAAAAGAGCTATACAAATGGGTTTTATTATTATTATTTGTAGAAATAGCTTGTCAAAGCCAATATCTGGCTAATTTATATTGTTGCACTACTGTTTATTAATGAATACTATATTACTTTTTACAGGCCCCAATTGCCAGCTAATCACTGAAGAGTTTCAGTAAGGTCAGTAAAAAAAGTTACCCATGGGAATTTGTCAATAATGCTTAGCATAGGAAATCTTTTTTTTCCTTATTAAAATGCTATGGCAACTATGTGGAAAACCCTTAATAGGAACATTTAGTGCCATTTATAACAGCTCACAGTAGTAAGATTCTTTGTGAATATGAACCCCGAACAGCAGAAAACTTTCTTACTGGCGATACAAATAACAAGTTTGGTTTAAAGCTGTAAATGCTCAAAATTGATATTAACGTACTGTAAATGTACTTAAGTAAATTAAAACGGTTTTGAGGTGACTGATCTTTACTTGAGTTTTCAACCCCACACTGCATTTCATAGGGAAATATTTTCTTCAATTATAGTGTCTATAGTTACTACTTTACAGAGAGATTTTTGAACACATGAACAATTTCATAACGTCAATGAGGCAGAATGTTGAACTACACTACTACAAAATCAGTGTCTCAGAATAAATAAGTAATAAACCTCTGCACATAAACAACTAAAATGGAGCAAGTGGTGTATTAGGAAGCCAAGGTTGTGACTGTGTTTCAGGTCCACCCTACGGTAACTTCACCTATTGAAGTAATCCAAGAATAAAGAAATAATCCATTACAGAGTTCTTGTTTTCTGTAAATACATGATAAGTGGTTTGATGTCATATTAAGGCTATACAAATGGTTTTCCTTTCTTTGTCTTAATTGGGAGACACATGTTGGACACCCTTCGTCATTAGTATGAGTGGGGTTTTCCAAACTTGACCCAGGACATTTTCTTTTTTTATTGGTTGATATTGGTTGTATGTGATATTGTGTTGTTGAATGTCTGTTTTAACTGTCTTTCGTGTGAATCCCAGGAAGAACAGTTGTTACTCTAGTAAGAACTAATGGGGAACCTAAATAAACAAAAAGTTTTCTTAAACCAAACCAAGTAGCTTTTGTGCCGGAATTGAGTAGTCAAGTAGGTCCTGACAACAGAGATATTTTGGATTAATATTATAAATATTGGCTGAGAGTGATCAAACGTCAGATCAAGTCAGTAATAACTGTCTTCAGGTTGTATTTAGATAGTAAAACCTGTACCGTTACCTTGCTGTTCTGCAACAGTCGTGTCAGATGCTCAAAACAGTTACTATTGAGGAAGATGGCTTGTAAAACTGGCCTGTCTGAACACAGGAACATGTCCCTGATAGTGTCTGAGAGACAGGTAGATGAAGATGCAAAAAACAGAGGGAGAAAGGGAGACGGACAAAAATTAGAGAGAAAAGAGAAGGTGGATTAAGTTATCTCAATAAAACCTAACATACTCAAACCTTAACATCAAAATACTGCTTAAACAAAGTCGCGCAGGTTTCGTCCAGTTCAATTTAAGAATTTTTAAGAACCTTCAAAGAGCATTAAAAGACCTATGTCAAGTCCAGATTGGCAAAAAAATAAAAAATATATAAATAAATAATATATGAGGGCATCTCAGAGTCATAGTTAAATTAGCTGTAAATTCCAAAATTGAAGATGTGATTTTTCTAATACATACCTGAAGTGTGTATGAAGCATTTAAATGGAGATCTCATAAGTCCTCAATGAACACAAATTCAAGACCAACCTAAATATACTGAAGATCTCATATGTAGGAAGTCAACATTACCTAGACATTTAAAAATCGAAAACTCAGGTAATACAATCTTGCACATTTAAGACTTTTCAAGAACTCACAGGAACTCTGTATGATGTCATAAATACAATACTCAAAAAAGAATAAAGGGAATACTTAAATCACACCTCCCAAATCTGCATGAATTAAATATTCCGGGGAAAAGTCTTTATTAATTACATAGTATTATTTGTTGAGAACAAAATAACAATCAATGGAAACCAAAATCATTAACCCATTGAGGGCTGGATTCAGATTCATACCCAAAATCAAAGTTGAAAAATGAGATCCCAGACTGAACCAACTTTTGTGAATTTCCTCAAGCAAACTCATTATGTGACTCAGTGATGTGAATGGCCTACACGTGCCTGTATGTACTCCTTACAACGTCTCGCTATGCTCCTGATGAGACAACGTATGGTCTCCTGGAGGGTGTCCCTCCACGTCTGGATCACGGCATAAGTCAGCTACAGGAAAGTGTTGTGCGACGGGGCGGCGGTGGCTGCAACGATACATGATGTTTCAGAGGTGCCTGATTGGATTCAGTACTGGGGAGCCAGCGGACCAGTTAATAGCGTCAATGCCTTTGTCATCCAGGAACTGCAGACACACTGAGGCCGGGCATTGCCATGCCCTAAAAGGACCCCAGGGTCAACTGTACCAGCATAAGGTCTGACAATGTGTCTGAGGATCTCGTCTTGGTACCCAACAGCATCCTGGTACCCACGCGCTACCCTGGTACTCCTGGATAACGCGTGGAGGTTTGTGCGGCCCTCCGAGAATATGCCTCCCCAGATCATCATTGACTGACCCCCATGCTAGTGGATGTTGCAGGCCGCACAATGTTCTCCAGAGCTTCTCCAGACTCTGTCACGTCTGTCATAGTTGCTCAGTGTGGACCTGCTCTCATCTATGAAGAAAACAGATTGCCAGTGCCGTACCTGACAATTCTAATGTTCTGGCAAATGCTGGATTCTGGCAATTGCCAATCGAGCTGCACGGTGCAGGGCTGTGATCACTGGCCCCACTTGTGGACGTCGGGCAATCACGCCACCCTAATAGAGTGTGTTTCTGACAGATTGGGCCGAAAAATGCACACGAGTGGCCTACTGGAGGTAATTTAGTAAGGGTCCTTGCAAAAAGGATCAGATAGTGGACCTGCTGCTGGGTTGTTGCCTTCCTATGGGCAAAATTGGTCTGTCCCCTCGAACTCTTCCATGCTGTTAATAGTTCACTGGGAGACACAGCAAACCTTCTGGTCACGGTACGTATGGATGTGCCATCCTGGAGGAGCTGCACTACCTGAGCAACTTTTGTGGGCTGCAGATACTGCCTCACGCTACCACTAGTGGCGAGGGTACAGGAAAAATGCAAATCTAGCAAAGAATCAGCCATGATGAGGGGAGGGATATGGCCCGAGGCCACCACCTGCAAAATCATTCCTTAATAGGGGTCGTCTCGCTAATTACATCTCTTTTCCACCTGTTGTCTGAACCATTTGCACAACAGCAGCAATAATGACTGCTTCCTCTTCAGTCAGGAAGCAATCATTATTGCTTCCTGACTGCACATGTTGATATCCCAGAGATATGATTGACTTGGAGTTACACTGTGATAATTATGTAGTCCCTTTATTTTTTTGAGTAGTATTGATTTCAACCCTAATAATAAATCCATTCCTACCTAGCATGTGCACTTGCAGAGCCACAAATAGGCTCTCCCAATGTCGACTTAGTGTTGGAACTCTTCCCTTTGCATGCTGCTGCTGCCGTCGGGAAGTAACGCCAGCTGCCGGGTCTGAGTTGAGCAGCTTGAAGTAGTTTTCTAACACAGAGGCGATCTCCACTTGCCGCTGGTCAGAGCTTGAGGCAAGGAGGCGATGTACCACCTCCCGCAGGCATCCCAAAGTGAGCAGAGCCTTACGGTCAGGAACCTCGCCGTCCCAGTCATCGCCCTCGTCTGAATTGCAGCTACCCATGGAGCAGTCAGCTAGAACCCGCATCAATACCTCCATGGTGGCTGGAGAAATGGCAAGCAGAGCATTCCTCTGCCGGAAAAGATGGTGGAAGTAGAGGTTGGAACAATAAAGGGAAAGGTTTGGAGGTTGGTCAAGATATGGAGAATGCAAGAAAACATGGCATTGAATGAAAACTCCTTAACTATATTGCCTCTAAAAGGCGAATGTATTTTACTGTCACTGACAGACTAAACTTAAACACAACAGTTTACAATTATGAAAATGCACTTTGTGGCCTTCTTGCCAACAGATGAAAAGATGAAAACCTCATTTCCATTTTCTAATTAGCATAAAGCTAAATCCAGCATGCAAATTAACTTACTTTTTAAAGTATATAAAATTCTTTGTACTTTTTTTTGATTCATAAAATATTTAACATAATAAAATAAATGTGTCGTTTTATATATTTGATGTTTAGTTTATGTTTTTGTCGCTTTTTTGTCGTTCAATCTAATCAATCATTACATACAGGGATATTGTGATAGATCAGTTTGTCTGTTTCCTTGATTGTGTTTAGATCCGTTTTTATTAAATTTTATTTAATTCAATTTAATTTAAAAGCCTTAATTTTCAGTCCACGTGTGATTCCAGATGTTGATCCCTCATTCGGAAAATACTTGAACTATTTTTTTGTCCAAGAAATAAATTCATATTGAACATTCAAAAAATTTGATTGATGAGTTCATTACAGGGCAAACGCATAGAGACATAACTATTCAGCCTAACATTACTCCAGGGTGTACCCCGCCTCTTGCCCAATGTATGCCGGGATATGAACCAGTCCCTGCTACCCTGAACATGATAAGCGGTTACGGATAATTATGAATGGATGAATGATTGATGAGTATATTAAGGCTCAGAGAGAGACACTGATATGCAAATATTGACTGATGCACAATTATCAAATTTCTTTTGCAACTAGAGTCAATCAACAGAGATGTAAAAATCCACTTAACAATTCTCAATACTTAAAAGTTATCAAATGTTTACTAGGCCTTGATACCAAAGACTTCGGACCCAAGCAAGTATATGCATTGTTGTTTTTACTGGAATTAATACATATGCTGAGAGAATGTACCTGATCACCAGCTACAATGGCTCCAAATAGGTGAAGCAGACAGCATTTCAGACTCTCCTTCAGATGCTCACTCTCCTGGAAGCACTCTGGAAAACGGGTTCACAAGCATACGCACAGACACACACAGACAAGCAGTTTCTTAGTGTGATCAATCACATTGATATCTGAAAAAAAAACTTCCAGTACTTCCAATCAAAAAAAGCTCAAGACAGATGTAAGTATTTACCTTATCTTCTGACTCTAAAAACACTGGAAGCTCAAATAAACCTGTTCTTATTGTATCACACTCTTTCAAGTATGAAATAGTGCATGAAAGCTTAATAAAATACAGATAGATAGTACCAACAAGCACATGACAAGACTGCCACTAACCTCTGGGTCATGGAGCTCTCATTCATGAATTAACTTATCTGTTGACATTTCTAATTGGGGATAAAACGCCTTACACCTCGGCGCCGTGATGTTTGTTTCCTTTATACCAATGATGGTACAACTGAATAATAGTCTGGATAAAACTCATGACAACACTCATGGATAAAGCTTAAACCAGAGTGGCACTACCTACATTTATGTTTTTTCAGATGATTCCTATATCAACACCAAAGAAAAAATCTGGAGCAGTTACATCTGGAGCAGTTACATGTGGTGGGCAGTTGTGGGAGGTGGTGGTGGGTCGGGAGTATTTTCCATATTAGTTTTTTCTTGCAATTTGTTTTCTATTTTTTATGCTTCGTTCGAACTGGTAAGAATAAAATAAAGCTTTTTTTTGATCCCAGAAAGGATCTACTGTGGCACAAAAAAGTAGAAGTCAGTAAACGACATAACCTCTCCAAGTGCCTACATACAACAAGCCTAATCCAAACCTTAACTCAAAGCACTGCAGAAAAGATATTCTCCTAATAAAAAACATATTCAAATAAGGGACTCAGATTTTTAATTACAACCACAACACACTCAGACATTTACCCCTCAAATATACCAGCTTTTTTCCCAAAAAGATACAAAAAAAACCCCTCCTCCCTTTAATCCACATATACATTTAATGGAGTCTTTTCCATAGGAAATCCCATCCGACTCAAATGATTCATGGAAATACCTTCAGTACTTTTTGTGCAATGCAGATTTGAAACCAACAAACGTAATAACTAACACACAAATGGACAGTGCTGAAAAAAAGAACCTCCTAGGCAGAGATAACGTGTATAAAGGACTAGTTTTCATCAAAAATCTTACTACTGTATTCCCTAAAACATTGTCCTTCACACATAAAACAGACACACACATTCAGTTGGGTGAAACCAAAGACAAAAGAAGAGGAGGCAGCGAGAAAGAGCGACTAGCAGCGTGGAAGCTCTCAGAAAAAAGATGGTACATGAAAATAGAAAATAGTTCTATGCTTGGTGATCACAATATGTTTATCGTAAAATAAAATTTTACTTCCTCATCCAAACACATGGGAGGCATTGAAGTAGGAGATGAAATGTATACACAATAAACAGAAAACACTCACAATAATATTGCTATGTGCCAACTGTAAGCATTAAGATCACAAAGCAGTCGCACAATGTTGAAAGCTGTGGGGTCAGGTGAAGTGAAAGCGCCATGTTCAGAATGAAACTAACAATGTGCACCACAAGACTTACGGTAAAAGAAGGGAACAAACTCAACAGTGAGTGGAGCTGCTTTGTATTTCTGTCTGCTCCTCTCAACTGTACCCAGCTGCTCCCTGAAGAAAAAATAAACACACACATTATTCCAATTTAGCATGTTTGATAAACCCGCTCTATTATTAACACACCTCACCTGTTAGGTTAAAAGAGCATGTTCAGCTAAGATGTTACTGTAAAGAAATACCAAACTAGGAGGTAGATGATGTTACCCGCAGGTTCGATGCCTCCAGTTGCGATAGGGGTCGTAGAGGCTCTCGCAGAAAGCCAGTGCGTGACGGACAAACTCCTCTGCCTGGCTCTGGTCTGCCATCTCCTTCTCTTTGGTCTTGCTCTTCAACTACAACATCAAACACAGATATCACTTCAAACCTGTAATGTGTCACATTTCTACAAAATCTAACAACGGATTGAGTTGATTTCAATTTTAACTTCTAGCGTTCTCAACAGAGACTGATTTGCAATTGCTGAATAAACTTATTTTTGTGGTGTTACCGGATCCAATTTATTGGGAGCACGTTATGCAAAGCAAAGAGAGAAAAAAATACAAAATATGGGCTCAAACCTGCTGAATGTATACTGTTGTCATGGTGATAATGTGATTGATGTAAGAGCAAGTGCCAATCTCCTCCACGTTGGACAGGTTCCTGTGAGATGAAAAAACACAGGAAAAAATGTATTTTCAATTGCTTGCTCCATAATGCCACATAGACAAAGAATGTCATTAATTTAATCATCGTTCCAAAAGAATACTAATACAATAAAATGAAATACAGCACAAGGCAAGATTAATTATCAGGATGCACAATATGGATATTGCATCTCTTGGGAAATAGGATTATGATAATTGGATGAATTCATACATTTCAAAAATGATTTTTAGAACTGGTACATTACTCGCTGCAGAAATTCTGGTCTGTACCAATACTTTGTTCAAATAATCTAGCAATGCAAAGGGGTAAGATCAAATACGTTTGATATTGACTTTTGAATTAAAATGTAGACAATGTCATCAATACTCTCGTAGATCAACCACAATAGCTTATCATACAACCTCAGGGAGGTCTTCACAGCAGATGTTCACTACAAAAACATGCATCATGGCAATTTCCATTTTGTTTGCATCCGTTTTCTCATGAGGTCATGCAAAACAGTCAATGTGTAATCCCCAGACCTGCAGATGATGATAAGGAACTTGAGCAGCAGCAGAGAAAGATTTTGTTGCTCAGGCTCCAGGCCATCAGAAGCTTTCTGGACACACTGCAGCAGCTGATGTCGCAAAACTTGCAGTATGTTGTCAGGGAGGAGCGTCAACACCGGGGGAACATCATCTGGTCTGGAGAAGAAGTAGAAGATGCTTAAGGGATTAATGTCAAAATTGGTAAGTACATACGTACACTTTAATTATAGCCTTTCATCGGAGAGGTTTATCAAGGAGGTGTCACCGCAGTGTAAATAATGGCAACCTGCATTCACTCAGTCACACACAAATGCCTGACTGCAAAAATTGAGTCAGCCCTTGCTACAGGACCTAAAGGATATGTGATGGGAAAACACAAAATGTCTAAGATTTTTGCAATTATCAGGGGATTATTATTACCATCCACCAAATTACCTTGAAGATGGCTTTTCAAAGTCCACATCCAGACACTGCCCATAGGAGCTGATGAAAATCTCCAGCCACAACTTCAAGTAGTCCGGATCCCTCTGTAAAACAAAGAGACAGAACCAAAGAAAGATAGTGAATTTAAATGAAGACAGCAGAATGGAGTTAACTGCTCTTTGCTGACAAAAGTTGTCACGGTCAAAGAAATATATATAGATTTAAAATACATGTATTTATGGTATGTCAAAAAAAAACAAAAACATATATTTAGGGTAGCTGAAGGACATTTTCAGGAGTTTAAGTGAATGGTGAGTGTTAATGTGTCTATGGCAATGTTGCAAACTTTTGTCTTCCTTTTATTACATGGTAATGACAATAGATATGAAAAACACTGTATACTGGAAGTCACATCTAAAATGGTTCAAGCTGATGCAGTGGCTCAGGTGCGGTATTTTCCAGTCTTATCTTTGGCGGAGGTAAAAAATGCACCTGTTAAGAGGAAAACAGGCCTGCCTGCATTTTGAAGGGGAGTCCCTGACAGCTGGTTTAACGGCATTTCCTAAATTCCTGGAACAATGCCATGTCTTGAGAAGGATGGGATGCAACTTGAAACAAAGAGGGGGGTGTAAAGGCTCAGTTAGCAAAGTCATTTTGGGGCTTCTGGCGTGAGAGCCCCTCAGCCCAGATGAAGGAATATCTGTCCTTATATAGCCCTAATAAAAATATTTAGATGTCAGTTTTTTTTCCACCATCATAATGTTATGAACCGACAATAAACACAGAAACGAGTCACATCTACACCACAACAATGTAAAAGTATTGCATTCAAATTTCTAAAGATTCGTAATACAAATTTACGCAGTTAATTCTAGTCATTTAATGACTAAAACTAAAAATGTAACTGAGAACACTGAAAAGGATAACGACTCATGTCACTATCATTACGGCATGTCATAATGTTATTATTCAATATCTCCTAACACAGAGCATAATTGATGGTTAAGTGCTTCAGCGTATAGATTTGCAATAGAAGATAACATTGACAGCAAACACACATGTACGCAATCATGTACGAACATTAATGTCAGAAATGACAGCAAAATACATGTCATAATTTCCAGGAGCTAAGCAGAGATATCAATCTATTATCAAAATAGTTTGAAAACTAGGGCTATGCCATCACACCCAACAGCAAGGGCAGAACCCGAAAAGGCCGAATCCCCTATGCTTTTCAAGCAATCCCCCTGATTTCTCAAATTAAATGTCTTATGTCAATAGCATTTTTGTAAAAAAAAAAAATGAATTAGTTAAAATAGCCACAACTAGTAAGTAAAATATGAACTATAAGAGTAAAACATGATATGTAGATGATGGATCGACGTAGAGAATACATATGCACCAAATATCGACTAAATGGGATCACTGGTTGAGAAATTATGGCGCGTAAACTTTGGAAATAAAGCCCCCCTGGTGTGAGAAATTTATAGCCAACCTTTCCCGAAATAAATTTGGTTCTTCCTCGTTCTAAGATCCATGGGGTTTAAAGTTTGAAAATTATCCATGAAATAGTTTTTGAGTTCCTCTCTGGGAAACAGTGTTTTCCATTTAAAAGGTTCCCCGTAACTAGTAAAAAATATACCAGTTGAGTTAAGTATGACATTTAAAGGATAAATCTCCTTGAGTTGATTCATATAAACCAAATTTGGACTAAATCCAGCCAAGGATTAGGAAGTAATGTCCGAAAAAACAATTTTTGGTAAATAACGCCCCATAGCGAGTAAATTATGAACTGTTTAAGTAAAATGCGATACATATAAGATAGATGTCCTTGAGTTGATTAATATGCATAATGTTTGGACTAAACTGTACTGATACTCGCAAAATTATGGCTTTAAAAATGTTGGAGGTAAATTATTAATTAAGCTATTAACCACGGCCATGCATGGTGCTGGACACATGGTGAGGCGTAATGATTTTTTCAGTCCCCAACCCCAACCCCAACACCCTACCCCACCCCCGAATAGATCCTGTCATGTACTTTGGGCCATCTGTAGTATGTCAGTAGGCAATCTAGATCAAGGAGGGCTGAAGAGGTAATCAGGGGAAGATTAGAACAGGTTTGAAGGTCATCAATTTTCCTGTGATCCGTGAACTTCTTAAAATCCTGTACCCTTTATGACAGTAAACCTCTCGCTACATAAATATTTCATTTTTATAACTCTACAATGTTTCATAGATTTTTATAAAGTCTGAGAATTATATGATTATTATATTATTGTCACACAGGAATGAACAGCTCTTATCCATGTGGTACGGAAGTTAACCTCTACATTATGAATTTACAAATCCATCTGTAGCAATGCTTGGAGGAGTAGTTATTATATTATATTAACTACACACTCAGTTATATTTGTCAGTCATTTTAATTTTACCTTCTTAAGTGTGGTGACCATTGACTTCATGTACTGCTGAGGGTATACATGGCTCTGTCTGGGAATTGCATTTTGAAGTAATACTTTTGAGGTTAGTTAAATATTGTACATTTGCAAACTTAAACTTGATCGGGCGAGATGAAAAGTAGTGGCTATGTTGAAGAGAAGGCCTCCGTGAAGAACCTTTGTGTTGGTTAGCTGTAAGGAACATTGGGGTTGATAAACATTAAGTAACTAAATTTCAACTGGCATTGGCATTCATGAACAATTACCCTACACTAGCCTCACTATGGGGAAAAAATGTTAAAAGAATATGTATCTAACTGATAATGATTCAGGCTATGTGCTCCATGGAAACGGCTTGTAATAATTCAGTCATATCTGCAGCTGTATTATCACAGTAGAAGTGAGTTAGTGTTGCGATATGAGGTCTTTCTTTCCTTCTAATGCGGACATGCCGGCAAAGATGTAAATTCTTAGGGCGTGTTAATATCACTGATAACATTTAAAACAGAAGTTAAGGCTTAGCTTTAGCTCTGTGTGTAGAGCAGACGTCCCTCAACCAGGAAACCAGGGTTCAATCCCAGCCCCTGACTAAACATGTCGTGGGTTCTTGAGCGAGACTCAGAAACCTCAGCTCCCCGGGTGCTCTAAAGAAGCCGCCACCAAAATAAATTTCAAACAAACAGGAAAGGCGCTTATTAATTGGCCACAGTCAGTTCACACAGCATTTAGAACCGTTTCCTATGAGGCTTTTTATATGGGAGAATTTGGCATTAGAGCTTGACACCGAACAAAACGAAAATACAGTAACGGGGGAAAGAAATTAAAAATTTCAGAGCAACAGTACATCTGATAAAATAAGTGGAGAGGGCTGACAGGCTGTCTGCATGGGAATCAGCCAGAAAGAAGCAGGAAGCCAGTTCGATGTGTATGAGAGTGAGAGCGAGAGAGCAAGAGAGGCAAAGAGGTCGAGAGGGATCTTAATAGACTCAGCAAAAGCTATGGGTGAATAATATTCTTTGTTGAGAGTATAAGGCATGTCGTCAATGCGCTTCTTTTTCCTGTGGCACCTTAACTGCATGACTCACTAACTCCAATGAGAAAAATGAATTTATTTGTGCCTACTGCAAGAAATATCCTTTATCTCCAGATATAAACACTGTATTGTCTTTACATGGATCTGAATTTTGTCGCCAGAAAATCAGAAGTCACACTCATTTAACTGTGCCTGCTTGTAGCAGTAACTGAATGGCTGTGTGTCTCTAGAAGAAGGTCCCCTTTTAGGCAGCAGCTTGCGAGCACAGTTGGCCATTCAGGGTTTGAACTGTGGAAAACAGGGACACACCCTGCTCTACATGGCACACACAGGCACACACATATAATGAGGTACATGTACCAGGAGGAATCCTAAACCTGTAACATTCACCTTGCCTCGAATCCCACAACCATCTTCTGTCCCAATGTGTATGATGAGAATAATATCACATGCCTCTCTTATGTTCATCTATTATCATATCAGGTAATGGTGCAACGATTAGAACTTTCTTGGCCGATCACCAATTTTTATAAAGTCTGACTGGCAAATACTGACTTTTGTCCGCTCTGATTTTTTATTTATTTAAAGTTTTAAAACCATATAAAGAAAACCATAATGTATAGTATTTTTTAAGTGCCCTTATTTTTGGAGTAAGACTGGTCGGAATTGTGTATGTGTTCTGACTTGTTCAAATTAATGTAAGCTCTGTTCCCCTTGCAGTTTTCTTAAACTAATTGTTTGACATTTGGAAGGGAAAATAAAACTATGTAAGCCTCGATAAATCCATCATATGTTATATATGTTGGCTGTATTCAGGGACTTTGTGGCTGCCTCTAGGCGGTTGCTAGTTGCTACTCTGCCAAAGTTAGCTTCTTGAACTTGGTATGTTCCTCGGTGGGATTAATTTTTAAGTGTCTGATCATGTTAGCTTCAGACACAGACCACAGCTTCTTTTTTCCTTATGTTTTACCATAATCGACAGCAAAATTCATAGATCGGCCAGCTGATCCATCAGTGCCCCTCTAATATCAGTAACCTTGACTAATTCACTCAATCTTCCAAGTGGAGCCCTTCATTGTTCACAAGGGACCAGAAAGGTGGTATAAAACCATACTCAAAATGAGGATCAATGTCTGGATCCATTTACAGCTCTCCTTCATATTGATAGGAGAGACTCTAAAAAAACAAAAGGTGTGTTGAAGTAACTGATTAAGCTCTATGTGACATGATTTCCTTGTAAGTAATAGCATGTTCCCAGCCTTGGAATGCGTCTCAGCAACTCACAAATAGTATCCCATCAATAGCTGAACCATACATGTTAACTATTGACCAGATAGGAATTCCAAGCATTTAAACAATGTCTTTCAAAAGGGATAAGACTTAGCCAGTTTTGTAGTGTAAATAAATTACTAGCTGACTGATTAGTCAATTAAACTCCATCAAGCTTTTATATATGCAATTGTAAGAGCTTGATATTTTTTTTGCCTCTGCGCCTCTCCTACTGCTTATGAGGTAATGCTTGAAGAAATGGGCAAACTAGTTGGTAAACTTGTGCCAGGAATCATTTTTCATTTGTTGCTTCTATTAAGGTTTTCAAGTAAAGTTTTGAATGTATGTTATCTTCACCCTTTATAAATCTGAAAATGATTCTTTGAATAGAATTCTTTTTTTTTTTTTTAAATCAAATCAATTTTACCACAGTCTCATCCACATAAATACATACACCAATCAGCCATTAAAATCAAATGCTTATATTATTTATGTTACCTTTTTGTTGCCCAAACAGCTCCGCAGTGCACCCTGTATTATTATGCCTTTCTATTGGAACCAGGATTACCTTTTTTCAAAAATGTTGCTACTGTAGCTCTTTTGTAGGATTAGCCTAGCATTCACTTGCCACACATCACCAATGAGCCTTGAGCCTTACTAACCACAAAAGACCGGAACACCCAATTAACAAAGGCCTGCGGTTTTGGAAATGCTCTTATCCACATGTGGTCCTTGCCAAAGTCACTTAGATCCTGATTCCAACACATCACCTTTGAGGAAAAAATTACACTACTGCCTAATATTCCACCAACTGACAGATGCCACGGCAAGCAAATAATCAATTTCATTCCGACCTTACTTGTTAGTGGTTATAATGTTATGACTCATGAGTGTACATGTATAGAGCTCTGGTTAATAAAGGACCATTTGGACCAAAAAGGACTATATGCAGTGACTGAATCTGCTCTGATTAGCGACCAGAACTGTTTTTCAAATGAAAGTCAAGAAATATTTGCATGTATGTGTGCCCTTACGGTTAACCAGTGTGTTTGTCTTTTGAAAGAAAAAATAAATTAGTCACTAAAAAAATAGCGTTAACAACACAAAGCCAAACTACATTAAAATCAAATCGAGTCAGATGAAAAAGAAGTCAAAAGCAAATGAAGCAAAAACACATATTAAAAACCCCAGCATTTAAAAACAATGATTACTCCTCTTATAAAACATTTATCGCAAAAATAAAAAACAGAAATGCTACATAAGTCTTTCTGTGGACACTCAAGATCAACAGTGTTAATTACTGCTAGATCCACTATCAGCGCTTATTGAAGATTGGCTAAACATTCTGCAGTTCCGCCGCTCCAGACAGGCGTGGTTGGCCGCCTCTGTCTGGTGGCTGTTTGCTTTCAGTAGGTGACCTGTTTTAATGAAAGTGGCACAGAGTGACAGAAACCACAATGTTTAAACGTCTCCACCCTGTAGGTCTTCAAAAGACGACTGTATATATTCTGTTTCTGCATCATCACAGAACAACATCCTCAGCCGACACCGCTGACATTGCTGCCAGAGGGGCGTTTAAAGAGGCTGGTGGATGGGGTTAAAGCCACATGAGGCACATCTGCCACACGACGTCAGTGTTATTCCAAAAATATTCTTTGCGCACGGGAAAAATTAGAAGCAAGATGGAGAACACAGACTGAAATGTGTTCCCAGCAAGGTTCTAGACTGAGGGTTCAAACTCTATATACCAATACACAAAAAGAAATGTCTGTAGGTGGCTGACCATGTGGGTGTGCGCTCGTGAGTGCGAGAGGCGTGTGTGTGTGAGACAATGGAGATAAGGCCGTAACAAGCAAACAATCAGCAAAGCTTTAAAAAGTAGGACTAAATCTACTTGAGAAAATATGTGAAACTGCAGCACACTCTTCCTCCTTCATGCCCAACTCAACTGTTCAGTCCAATCTATGATTTCTCCCCTCGATTTTCATCTCTCTCCCACCAATCCTCTCACTATACTCCGACTCCAATAAATGCAGGAGTTTATGTTAATTACTGTTGAATCTCCAATCCAGTCAAAACATGCCTCACAGAGCAGGGAAGAGTAGGGTGGGGTGACTTGGGAGAGGATGACAGTCCTGTCAATGTAAACCAGAAATAAAATAAATAAAAGCACGGCAGGATTTCTGCTCTAGAATTCAAATTAGAGACTTAGCCACTGAGGGGTGAAAATGATGCCACTGGCTGTTGAGGCATGTTCCCTATGTTTAAAAAGCATCTCTGGAGCATCCAAACACTTTAAGAGAGCAACTAGTATTATTAGGACACTGCTAAAGCCTGCACTTTCACTGAAAGATTCTTGTGGATACCATACTGGTGAGAGAGGAGGCTACTCCAGTGTTGCATTTTAGCTTCTATATGCAAGCAGGAACCAGTGGCTGTCTGCGCTTAGAGACAACCCCTCTGGCAGGAACCAATGACAGGCAGCTAAGAGGATCGCTGGTTACAAAATGGTCTCAGCATGGTCTGTAAACTCAGTTCTCTACAGCAACAACATGCAAGCTGGAGGCAACCACTGCCACTATTGGACATTCTCATTCTAATTGATAATATTTTGTGATGTAGTAATAAACATAGTATAATCCTTCTTCTGATCATGGAAATGTCTTTATATTCACAAATACGATAAGTAATGTTTTTGTGTACAGTAAGCACTTACTGTTTCTAAAATTATTTAAAAAGAAAAAATTTATAACTGTATTCACAAAAGTTGCCAGTGTAAATTAAACCTTTATCATCGTTGTCAGTCGGAAAATAAGTTAGTTTAAAGGATGATTTGGGTTTGAAATTTAAAAAAGTGGGGCTACCCTTCTGTGGGTTTTTGTACAGCAGGGGAAAAAAATAAGATCTCGTATATCCAACATCAACATTGTATTTTTGTGCGAATTTCATACTAAATAGTGTTAGATCTTAAAAAAATTTAACAAAAACAAAGGCAACCTAAGCAAACGATAGTCTGAAGTTTTATTCAAGCAGGCAAATTGGTTATGTGATATGTAAATAGATAACCAGTTTGGAAAAGCATTCACTGCCCTGACCTTAATGTCTACTTTTGCCAATAAAAGCAGCAACACCTGCAGACAGATGCTTTTATGCCAAAAACGTTCTCTTCAGGGCCCTTAAAAGTTTCTCAATTGAGTTCAAGTCCAGACTATGGATGTAAGGATTAATAAAAAAAAATTTTTAACCACGATTAAGAACACCAATGTGTGATTAACGTAAGAATTCCATAAACTATGGTATCTCGCAAGACACGTTTCTGTGGTCAGTATGTCACTCTTCTGGCGAGCTGAACAATGTATATGGCGGAGGGAATCGTAAATAAACCCTCGGTAAAAATTGGTAAACATCTTGTCTGTGGTCCTGCACAATTATTCAGGCTTCTGAAAATGGTCTATTGAATTGATGATGTGATTGAACAGTGCCAGTAGTCGTAGTAGTGTTAATGCAGTCACGTATCTTTTTTAATTTGGTTTTCTACATTTGGTAAATACTACATTAAGTGTGTGATGCACATAAAGAGGTATATACTCTGGCAGCACTGTATACACCTATTTGTTTCTTAGTCTTGACAAATCCTAGGAAAGGAGCAAACCAAAAAACTAATTGTCATTCATATCTAAAACCTAATCGATATCATTGCTTTGTATCATCTATATGATCCATTGTTGGCCAAAAACTAATAAAAAACACATGAATGAGCCAAACTGGTGATGTGTGTTTATTGTGATGAGGAAACATAAGGGATTTTTTTGGCTCCTCGCAACCTCTGAAACTTGTCCCCCAAGGTCTTTCACCTGTTCAAGTTCCAGTTCATGAAACAGGGAGACACTGTTTTAGGAAATCAAAATGAAAAGTATTTGTGACTCATCTTTATATGGAGTAGGAATAAACAGGCTTGAGTGCTACCAACAGGATAATACTAAGAGATGGTCTATCACAAAAAACATTAATATTATTTTCTCCCATACAATCCCAGGACAGGACCAGTTTACATCAACCCTCCTCAACATTAACTGTTATGACACAGCTATTCACCCAGTAATGTGAATAATGATGACAGAAATAAGGAAAAGTTGGATCATCTCCAGTTGACAGACCGGTTGAGCTGGTCCTCCCAATGTAAATCCACAGTTGCAAGAAGCTTTACTGTCAACAATACACATCCAAATAACTCCTTGTCGGAGTGGACAGCGAGTTAAGGCAGTGGTGCCTACCTAGTTTGGGCAATGATTTAACGAACTGATGGCATGAGGGAATTAAGATGCGTGCAACAAGAAACAAAACATAGTCTTATTATTTACAAAAAAGCCTTAGACTTGGCAAAACCAATGTACTTATTGAACTGGAGATGCACAGTAAGATAAAAAAAAGTGTTGAGGCAACACTTTGTGATTTTGATCGATTGACACAACAAAAAAAACTATCAAGAAGAGTTTGTTTGTGAAACTATTTAGCATTTCGTGGGAGACAGTGTTTCTAAGAGCATACTTGCCAGCCTTCCTCATCTGTTTTAGCCCGTGGGACTGTAGGTCTTTATTGCAGTTAACATAGCTTGGCGACAGTAACATACATGAACACATTTAAGTGCAGAGACATCCCGCCAGCCGTACCTGACACTTCAGCAGCACAGAGAGCTAGACGGACCACTACAAACATATATTCAAATGCTTCCCTCGGCATCTCTTTTGCCCCTCGCAGAGATAGATATTGGCCTAGCAGATGCTTGCTCACAGCCAGAATGGAATGAAATGATCCCTCCACACAGTGTAATGCATACACACTCATGCTAGAACAAATGCAATGTGTACACTTTCAGAAATTGTCTGCATTTTCAGAAGTGTCTGTGACAAAAGAGTGAAGGTAGCAGTGTGTCAGTCCCGAAAAGCCACACAATCGACATTAGATTCTATTAGTTTCAGCAATTCAAGCCGTCATACTTTGTAGGATTATTTGATGTCTTTTGCTGAACTAAAAAAGAACCCTTTTATGGAGTAAATACCCCAGAGAGGGTCATGCTCATTGTGTGTTATTGTGAGGGATTACTGTGGGAAGTAAATGTGCAACTGCAGCCAGGCTCACATGAGGAGCGGCTCAGTGAGGCCGTTTTGATTGGACACCAGTCTTGTGCATGCTTTATCGCCAAGTGAATTAAATGCAGCCAAGAGCTGACTCAAGGGTGCTGTCTCTACTAGAGGATCATTCATTCATCTCCAGTGCAAAAACAAAGCATTTTCCCGATTGCAGGGCTCTCTTCACCGAAGCAGTGCCCCACACACTATGAGACCGCCCTGCTATAAAGTTCTTTTATAGCGAAACATGACCACATGGTATGTCTACTAAGGCTGTTTATTTGTTGAATCATCAAATGTTGGATGGGTCTTAAAGAGATGGTATACCATTTTAATCATAAGTAGGTATTTATTCAGGACCTATGTGATGAGAGATTTCTTGACAACAGCTGCAGATAAATTGACATTAAGTTACAATGGTTCTCTGAGGAGTAATTAATTATTTATAAGCCTTGCTATAATAGATTTCTTTTGCATGGGTTTCACTGCAATCCGACAATGTTTTGTAAGTTGTTTCGGAGGCTTTTGTATCGTGTGATAAGCGGGATGAAACCCAATACAATCAATGATGTTGCTATCAAAATGTCTGCCTACAGAATCTTGCTATACCATGTTGGTTAGTGTTTTACATTAACAATCGGATGTGTCCACATTACTGGCAAATATTTCTCAAATCTTTGTGTAATATTTTTTTGCTCTTATGAGACCTAAATAATTTTTTGTTATGACAGTGAAAACAGCACAAAGACATTGGATTTGACCTTTTTCAATTTTGCTCTAGGCCACTTTCCTATTTGGTAATTCAGATATTGATCGGACTCTGGCTGATGTGAACAGTAAGATCAGTTAATATGGTGTTTTTCCTTGTTAACATGCTCACATTAAGATTTTGGTGTAAACCATATATGAAGGATCACAGCAGACAACTGGGAGGCATGAGGTGGCAATTTTAATAGATAAATATGAAATTTTATCTATCTATCCCAAATTGGATTTTTGCCATACGACACATCACCACACTGCTCTCACCAAAGGAGAAAATGCAAGGAGCAAACACTAAGCACCAGCATTTCATCAGCTTTGATAATTAAACCAACATTATAATGATGTTTTTTGTGGATAATTCTTGTGCTTGTTGTAAATGCGGGTTTGTGGTACAGCTCTTCTCAAACTAATGTCACAAGCAGAGCTGAAAATGAATAGGATAGGCAATAATATCAGGTAAGAGGAAAATATTGAAATTGTGTCAGATTTAACCGCAAAGTGAGTGTAGTCATAGTCTGCCACAGCATTTGCACTCTCTCTGTCACAAAAATAGGAACAGGAAACAGGAATAAAGCTCACCTTAGTGCAGTAGAGCATCCAGACCTCGTACAGTCTCTCCTTGGATGCCATGCTGTCAGTAAGGGGCACCCTCAGCCTGTAATGTCCACCTATGTCACTTCCCTGTATGCTTCATGGCTCAGTCATGATCTGATCGCCTGCTGCTGGCCTTCAATGCTCAGCATCATGTCAGTCCAACTCTGGCAAGGTGCAGCTTCCCTTCAAAGATGCAAAAGATGGAAGGTAGTGGGCGTATTGTGGAAGTAGGGACGATTATTCCATGGCGCAGGAGAGCTGTGCAATCCCGGGAAGGTCTTGGTGAAAGTGGGCCTCAATTTCCACTTTTTCAGCTTTAATCCGTGAACCAGAGGGTTTTCCCAACAGCGCTGTGATACGATCAGACAAGTACATGTCACAGAGAGGGATGTTTGCTAATCGAATGATTTAGCTGTTCTGTACTTGCAACTAAACAACTCCAGTGGCGATTCTCCCTGTGCACTTTGAGCTGCACTGCTGGCTTTAGACGCAAACAGACTCAGGAGAGCCACACCATTTGTAATGTTTGTAATCTGTTTGTGCCCAGCAGTTTAACTACGAGCAGATACGCTCATATCTTGGCAATTTACAAAACCTTGGGTTATGCTCGGTAAACACTGCTGTATCAGTCGAACTTGCATTACCAAGCTAGCAGAGAGCTAGCTGTCAATAAAAGCCTATATGTTTTTTTAGCCTCCCTTTCCCCTCCTCCTTCTCATGTGACAGAAAACCCTGGTCCTCCCAAGACTGCCTGGCTACAAGGGCTTCGTACAAGCAACACTAGACGTCTGAATATCTGATCAATTATATTTAACCTGGCAAGATATTTAGAGGTACTCACCTGAACAAGAAAATTACCAGCTGTCACCGATGCCGCCTCCAGAGTGGCTGTGTTTGTGTTAAGTTGCTAACAATAATCTCAAGCAAGCACCCAACAGCAACTTCCTGTTAGATTGTTTCGAAATAAAAGCGACACTCCGAAATCCCAAAGTTGAAATAAACCGCGTAGTGCGCTCCAGTTAATGACACCCTTTCAAAAATTTGTGAATTTAAGTGCAAAAAAAAAAAAGTATCATATATCCATGATCTTTTACTTTAAATGATTTACAAATATCTTCCCCTTTACACATGAAACATAATTAAAATACAAACAAACATTACATTCTTAACATTGAACAAATATTTCCCCAAAACAGGGCTTCACACACTTTTTGGAGGTTTATACCCGTTACAGGGGGGAACATTTTCCAAAGACCTCCTCATAATCATAACACAGATTAAGTCTATCTTTACTTACATTCATAGTCTTAGATGTCATCGGAACTATGACATGTACAGCTTTTCAACCTTAATCCTTTGGACATTACATTTGAATCATGTTAATACCAATTGTATGCTATCAAAAAGGGAAATCTTAATAAAACTCCTTTTTAACTCAACTTGACGAAATAAAGTTGTCAAGCAATGGATCTTAAAACCCTTCTGAGAATGAACATAAGCAATAATATAGGCAGACGTTTGTAATGAGTGTAAACTTGATCTTTGATGCTAGCCAGTGTGAATTTTGCTGGTGAATATATGCATTAATGATGATCAATCCTCCATCTGGATTACTGACAGATATGATGATGGTTTTACTTCCCAAACATTGATAGTCTTCGTTGTTTACTGTTACATGTTGATGAAAATATTATATTGTATTGTTAAATTATGAGATATTGTTGTTCTTGATTGAGATGGTTGATGCAGTTAGTGTTTTTGGATTGATTATGCATGCCACGTACCAAAACTGAGTGAGTGAGTGTGTGAGAGAGAGAGAGAGAGAGAGAGAGAGAGAGAGAGAGAGACAGACAGACAGACAGACAGATAGATAGATAGATAGACAGACAGACAGACAGACAGACAGACAGACAGACAGACAGATAGATAGATAGATAGATAGATAGATAGATAGATAGATAGATAGATAGATAGATAGATAGATAGATAGATAGATAGATAGATACATAAAAAAGAAGCCTGTTGAGTCTTTTGCTTTCTTTCTGTGTGCTTTCTCCACCCCAGCAGACTACAGCTAAGAATATCACTGATGCTACCACAGTGTCATAGAAGGTTTGTAACAGAGTCCTGTACACTCCAAGAAACCTTTATCGCTTTGACTTTTGATCCATTATATGCCCAAACTCCATGTCAGAGTTTTAACTTTGTATTTCTTGTATGAAATAATTTCTTGTATTTCATTTCTTGTATGAAACTTTTCCGTACCATCTTGTTTAGGCGTAAAAGTAAAGGACTTATGTATGTTGGTTGGTCAACGAGGTCAAACGAGATGGTCGATAAGAGTTTTCTTAAGCGAGTTTAATACACCCTATCTCCTGTAGCCTTGGGTAATGTTTGTGTTAGGATCATAATTAAGTTTATTAAGGTTATTCTAAGTCTGTTAGGATCTGGCAGTAATTCTTCCTCCTCCCCTTTGTGTGTTGTCTGTCTCTCCAAGTCCATCTGTTACCAGGGCGTGGCTAAGTTTCACGCCCTCCTCACCTGACTCTGACTACCATGACATCCTCATACCTGTTTCCAAGGAATCTGGTTCATCTTCATTCCTGAAGACTGCTGCATAAACCCCCCGGCTCTACACTCCTTCTTTGTCTGATTGCCCGTTTACTCTAGTGGTAACTCAATCTTGACTTCCTCACAAGTATTTAGACAAACCTGTTTTTGGATTATGCTCAGCTGGTATTTCTCGCCCAGGTACACCGTAACAGCTCCTCTGACTAACCTGCTGCTCTCTGGTAACATATCTATCTGCTGTCTGAAGATTGTGATCTGCCCAGGTGTCTACCCTGATCCTGCACTAGATTCATTTTTTCATTAAAACATTTTCTTCTACTTTTACCTGGCTTCCGGGTGTTTTCAGCACTGCACATTTGGTCAAAAAAAGAAATGGTTAATAACTTAACAAAGTCACATGACTGCACGAGTTGTAAATTAAGTGAAGAGTCAGAAATTTGAGAGACATTGTGAATGAAAACAAACTAAACTTTTCAAGGGTCTTTCGTTAAGACATCGTTGTGTTGTGGCTTTTGTAGCGTATTTTTCTTTGTGTCGTGGCTTTTGCAGCATGTTTTCAAAATGCTGAGCATGTGTTGTCAAATTGATGAAGATGTTTTGTTGGTTTTTCCAAATGCTTGTGTTTTTTCTATTTGAAGTGTTTTCTTACTTTGCCTCGTACATTCACCATACTGATATCACAATCTGGCTCACAGTATGTGACCGAGAGGGTACGGTTGCCAACAGGGGCAAACGCACTATAGCCATCAATTGACAACATGCATATGCTCCAAATTAAGAAAAAACATTTTCATCTAGTTGACAACACACATGAGTGCAGCAAATACACAAACCATCTTCAATTTCACAACGCAAAAGACAACTACAAAAGACACAATACGTGAAGAAAAACGACAAACCACAAGAAACCACAAGACAACGGAAGTGTTAACGAAGGACACTTAAATGTGATGCATCCCCAAACGTACTTTTTTATCGCTTCATTTTGTGAATAAAACCGATATAATGCACAAACATTTCTTGATATTTGAATTAGCCGTGACTTCCGGATCATGAAGGCAAGTGACTAAGAATGACGAATCAACGTAGCGTGAACAATATAAAGTTGATAATGTAAGTAAATTGGAAAATAGTGTAATAAAGGGTGTGTCTGTCCTGACTGTGGGTGTGCAGTAACCACTGTGTGCAAGATACAAATAACCTAATTAACCTAACCTTTTAAAAACTGACACATGTTCCTCCTCAGCCTCTCCATCCTCATCTTCATCATCTCCCCTGTCAACTCTCCGCACTTGTCTGGAGGAGATAAAGGTGTGGATGAAAAACAACTTTCTCCAGTTGAACAGCTCCAAAACCGAAGCTATTTTAATTGGCACCCCTCATCAGACCCAGTCTTCCTCCATAACCAGTATTACCTTCTCTGGTCACGACATTCCCCTCTCTTCATCAGTCACCAACCTCGGCGTGAGATTCGACCCTCAACTCACTTTTGAATCCCACATCAAACACATCTGCAAGATCTCCTTTCACCATTTCCGAAATATTTCCAAACTCCGTTCGTCACTAACCTTGAGTGATGCTGAAAAGCTGGTTCACGCATTCGTTTCCTCCCGACTGGATTACTGTAACTCACTTCTAATCGGGATCCCTGATAAAAGTCTTCAAAGACTGCAGTATGTTCAAAACAGTGCTGCAAGGATCCTGATGAGAGTTCGTAAACACGAACACATCACCCCTGTTCTTCATTCTCTTCATTGGCTTCCCATCTCCACCAGGATTGATTATAAGATCTCTCTCCTCACTCACCAGTGCATCCATGGTAACGCACCCCCCTACCTGAAAGAACTACTCACCCCACTGACCTCGACACGATCCCTCCGTTCTACCCAGTCATACCGCCTCCTTCTTCCCCGGACTAAGCTCAGCACCATGGGAGATCGGGCCTTCTGTTCTGCTGCCCCTCGTCTGTGGAATGCCCTCCCTGACCGTCTGAGGGCTCCACAGACGACTGACACATTTAAAAAAGGACTTTAAACTTTCCTTTTTAGCAGAACCTATAACTGTAATTAACATTAATGCTTTTGGTCACGTTTTTGTATAGTTATTATTATTATTTATTTTTTTATTGATGCTTTTATCTGCTTTTGCCTTGTAGCACTTTGAGATTTGATCCAAATGTAAAGTGCATTATAAATTAAATGTATTATTATTATTATTATTATTAACCTAACCACCAGAGGACGCCATAGAACACAACTTCTACTGAATAACCACCAGAGGCCGCCATAGAGCACAACTTCTACTGAATAACCACTAGAGGCCGCCATAGAGCACACCTTCTACTGAATAACCACCAGAGGACGCCATAGAACACAACTTCTGCTGAATAACCACCAGAGGACGCCATAGAGCACAAATTCTGCTGAATAACCACCAGAGGACGCCATAGAACACAACTTCTGCCGAATAACCACCAGAGGACGCCATAGAACACAACTTCTGCTGAATAACCACCAGAGGACGCCATAGAGCACAAATTCTGCTGAATAACCACCAGAGGACGCCATAGAACACAACTTCTGCCGAATAACCACCAGAGGACGCCATAGAACACAACTTCTGCTGAATAACCACCAGAGGACGCCATAGAGCACAAATTCTGCTGAATAACCACCAGAGGACGCCATAGAACACAACTTCTGCCGAATAACCACCAGAGGACGCCATAGAACACAACTTCTGCTGAATAACCACCAGAGGACGCCATAGAACACAACTTCTACTGAATAACCACCAGAGGCCGCCATAGAACACAACTTCTGCTGAATAACCACCAGAGGACGCCATAGAACACAACTTCTACTGAATAACCACCAGAGGCCGCCATAGAACACAACTTCTACTGAATAACCACCAGAGGCCGCCATAGAGCACAACTTCTGCTGAATAACCACCAGAGGACGCCATAGAAAGCAAATTATTTGGAATTTTAAACAGTTAAAATATTCAGCAGAATTAATAGAAAGCAGAAAATCTACAAATGACTCTCCGCCTATTATTATGGCCCCCTCCACTTTTGAAAGACATATTTAAATCCCAGAGAGGAACTTACTTACCTAGTTAGATTAAGGATATAATAAACATTATATTGCTCAAAATACAAGCAAAAAAAGTAACTTTTTGGTTCAGTTAGTACAACTGTCAATCAAAAATTGTATCCGGTTTGTAATAATTTTGTTTGATAAGTGCAATATATAGACAAAAGTACTTTCTCACAGCACTGCACAATATCATGCTAACAAGATCTGTGGATTTTCTTGAGTAACCAGGTGATTATATCTGTAATAACTGCAGTGGCTCTGTAAGGCTGAAGGACGCATTTGTTTTTGATAGCAGTCTCATGAATCAAATAATTGGATTGTAATTGTGTGTATCATTGATTTGTGTATGTTATGTTTGAGATGGATTTGGAAAGGTTTCATGTGTTCTACATACATATTAAGTAAAAAATAAATGCTATATTAAGGCAGAAATGTATGAAAAGTGAAAACATTAGGACATTCAATAGGAAAATATACCTGTTCCAACTTACAAACATATTCAACTTAATAACAACTATTTTGACTCTTGGTAATAATCAAGCCTTGAGCAGATTGAGTTGGTTTGGGGTTTAGTGTCTTGCTGAAAGCCACTTCATTGGTTGCAGTCACTTTCCCCATCCATGCTTATCCTCCCAGTCCAGCAATGCCTTCTTTAAAAATTTGCTTCTGTAACCTTTGGAATCCACTGGCTATTCACTCAGTGGCCTTGCCATTGAGCATGAGATTGTGCCATTTTAATTCTAACCATGCAGGTGTCATTTTGCCACCAGTATGGACCTTACAATATATTGGACAGATGTATAGAACATATTCATAAGGATTAAATGCAATCATTGGCTACACCCACAACAATAATGACAAATTAATATCAAATGAGATGGCATTGAGTTGTATAACAGAGTGGGAATGCAACATGGAAGCCAAGACATTCCTTAAAACCACCATGAATCCAAGGTGAAACGGATAGCATGCTACACAGACAGGAAGCAGATGCTTGCCCTCCAACACCCCGCCCCCTACATACCACTTCACCTTTCCTAATATAGACCCAACAGCATTGTGGGCTAGGACAACAAACTGAAACGGCTTTGAGTCTGCTGCTTTGAAAAAATCTTTTTCATGGACACAAAACGTAATTATGGAGCCTCCCTCCCAGGTAAAATGTTGATTTTTAATTCATAGAATGAAATTAAATGTAATAGTGCTGATTTCAAACTATTTTGACTGTCAAGTGGAGAACATTTTGCTCTGATATGTTTTAGGTGTCACTGCAAGAAAACATCCGGGAAATACAGAAACAAGGTATTAAAACTGGTTTGGTATTTGTGTGTGTCTGATGATACTACTCTGGTTTCTCTACTGCAGAAAGGGGATACTTAGTGATAGAGTTAAATCTCAATCAATTGTCTTCAAATCTGGTGTTTGACAAGCTCCTTAGAAATAAATGTCAATAAGACAAAGAATCTTATAATAAAAACCAGCAAAGACTTAAGGTGACCACTCATGATTAATTAATAGATATATTGGAACATATATTGATGGTAGTACAGACCCCATTTTTAAGAAGTGCTTACAAAATCTCCACATGCTGCTCAAAAATTGTGTGTAAGGGTTTAGTAATTCGTAAGATTAACTACTAATAGAGTCAGTGGTGACTTAAATTCTTCCATCCTATATTTAATTTGACTATTATAGTTAACCAAGGATGGCCTCCTGATACTGTTGTGGTCAATGTGATATGTTAAATAGGGACGACATGAGTTGTATTTTATTTTTTCATGAATAATTATGGGTATAGACAATTAAGTCATCTTCAGTGCATCAAGGCATCAAATTCTTTTAATAGGGTGTCACCAATTCTGGACTGTACATGTGCAGATTTGTGGATGTTTGTTTTAGTGTCTTCAGCTACCATGATGTATGATTACTCACAGAGGCTGAGGCCACTGTCTACATGAACTTCATGAAGTCTCACTGCTGTTATAACGCCATTCCAACAAGTTGTAAACTGGTCATATTTGATACCACACTGCAGGTATAAGTCATTCTTCTTCTTCTTATATTATTATTTGTCATAGAGATATATATCAAAGCTCTTCTGTTCGTAAATCCTGATTTAGTGTGAATATATTACTTCCAAAGGTGAAAAGGGCATTTTTTGCACTGGTGGCAAACAACTTGAGAGCTGCTCCTTTATGGGACAACAAACTGCAGAGATTTGTGGGTAAGAGCGTAATGATACGAGTCATAGCGGCGCATCAGTCATTGTCATAATATCTGAAAAAATAACTCTTCTCTCTCAAAGGTATGCTGACTATTACAGATTTCATCAACATCCTACAATGCTATTACAAGTCCCCTATGGTGAGCATGAATACAATGCACTACAAGTACATTTAAGGAGCAGTTCACCCAAAAATTAAAACCACAATGCTAATGGAAAGTCTAGACTACAAAACATTTCTGGACTTTCATAGAAAAAAAAGAAATGTTGCAGCATTTTTTAAAACAACAAAGAAAATCGGGATTTTGTATATAATGTACAAATCATGTCATTGTATTTGAAAGAATTATTGTCATGATGGTTTTACTCTCATAATATGATTCATTGACCATGAAAACCTGGAGTTTTGCATTATGGAATTATATTGGCATCATTGTCGAACCAAAGCTAAAAGCAGAGGAGAGCCCAGCTAAATCTAGCTGGCGCCGCTCCATCTCCTGCACCCGCTCTGGTTCTTCCTTACCAGAGAGGTGAAACTCCACATATCTAGAACCAGTCAGTGATGCCAGGAGTCGTCGCGCGTGGATCAGGGCGCTTCTGTCACCTCTATCAGAGTTGTATATATATACATATATATATATATATATATATATATGTATATATATATATATTTTTTAATATTTTATTTATCTATTCATTATTTTTTATTATTTTTTTATTTTCTATATTATTTATTTTCTTAGCTCAACATTGTCGTTTCCCCCTAAAGGTTCAAATGTATGAGCTGGAGAACCACAAGATTGAGACATGGAGAGGTGACTCATTTAAAAGTAAATAAGCAACATGTATCGGTTTACCCGACTGGGTACACATCTGTGTGGACCTCCACTGGAGCTCTCTGTCTTCTTCTGTCTAGATGTCTACTTACAGTGCTCTAATCCCTTCCTCATTAGTATCTCTCCAGAGGCGAGGTCAGTCGCCAAAACAGCATCAGATCAAATCTCTCATGTTAATTTAGCCCTTTTTAAGTCGTGACATTTCTCTCACTCTTTCCTCTTAGCCTCTTCGATGCTATATATTACTTACTTAAATACAAGATCCACAGGCTGCCAGTCATCGATCCTGGGTCTGGGAACGTCTTACACATCCTAACCCACAAGAGAATCCTCAAGTTCCTCTATATATTTGTGAGTAAAGTTCAACTCAGGTATTTTATGTTTCGGATTTTCTTTGGTGTGATTATGTTCTTCTATGGTGATGATTGGATCAATTCAGTGGAAGAAAATTCCCCGGCCTGGCTTCATTGGGAAGCAGATCCAGGAACTTGGGATCGGAACTTTCAGGAACATTGCCATGGTTCAACAAACAGCTACACTTTACGAGGCCCTCTCCATTTTTGTGGAAAGACGAGTGTCAGCACTTCCTGTGGTGGATGAAAAAGGTATGCTCTTACGAACGGATTTTTATTACATCACAGAGTTAGATTGAGTAACAATGCCATTAAACAGTTGACAATGCCATTACCCGAGAATATATAAACACAACTCCCTCTCCTCCACGACCCTAACCCTAGACCAGTAGACAAGCTCTCATCCTCAATTTGCTCCTGTGGAAAATTGGTTAAAAGGGCTGGCCATCGACATTCTGATTATTTTCACTTTAAGATAATATGAAACATCTCTGATCAGATGTTTATGAGTGAGTGGAATTGGGGATTTCCAGTTTAATAATATCAGCCTTATAGCTAACAGAGTAGAGGACGCTATCATGCTAAATCAAGTGCAGTTGGTGGCCTCCCTAAAACAGCCGCAATTACATTTGGAGGAACTTTATTTTCGCTGGATACTTATAATAATAAGTGATGTGTCAAAGAGCTCCAACAAATATTTATTCAAAAACAGGAAAAACCAGAATGTATACAAAGAATTTTGCAAGATTTGTTGACACATGATACCTAGATGAGCTGATGTTGGGGTATTTTTGAAAGCTGGACTTTAATGTTAGGGTACTAGTGTATATCTTTCACCGAATGGAACTGTGTATGGTGCCTTCTTTGTGGATTAACTGATAATGATGGGTATTAATAAAATATTAAATAATAGATGTCAGAATGTTTCTTTGTTTTTTTTCTCAGGCAAAGTGGTGTCCCTCTACGCAAGATTTGATGTGATTGTAAGTGCCGTAGAGCAACATTCAAAAAATTCACAACCCTGTCTCCAAAATCGTTGGGATGCTCTGTAAAAACTTAGAAATACTACTACTACTACTACTACTACTACTCTCTTTCTCGAGGTAAACAGCAAACAGACAATACATCAAGGGTTTACTCCATAAGTGCCAACCATTTTTTAATGTTAATATATGCTTACCTCAAATCTTATGACAGCAACAGACCTCAAAAAGGGTTGGACAGGGTATACTAAAAGACTGGAAAAGTAGGGGAATGTTCAGAAACACCTGAGTGGAACACTGGTAAAGAGACTCATTGGTGACAGGTGGTACAGTGGGTGGCACCGTTGCCTCCTAAGAAGAAGGTTCCAGGTTCAAATCCCCCTCTGGCCATGGGGCCTATCTGTTTGGAGTTTGCATCTTCTCACCATGTTTGCATGGATTTGTTCCAGCTGGAGCAGCTGGAACAAAGTATAGGTGAATAGTATAGGTGAATTGATGACTCAAAATTCTCCGTAGCATAAAACCGTCTCTATATGTTCGTGCTGTGAAGAATTGGAGACATGCCCTGACATGAGTATAGCCCACCTCTTGCCAAATGAAAATGCTTGGATAGAGTAGCGCTCCCCAGCAAGCCTGGACAGGATAAGCAGTAACAGAAAATGGATGAATACATGGTAACAGTTTATACTATTATTGAGAATAAAGGGGCATCCATTAAAGGATGCCCCTTTGACCGTCGTCAGTGAATACAGTATGTCACTGCTTCTACAAATTCAAGTTCAGTCTCTTCCTTGCAAAGTAACTGAAAGCTGTTCAAGATGTACTGTTACAAAGGGAAAAATGTCCCTTAGTCTGAAAAGCACCCATTTCAAATATTTTTTGGGAAATTGTGGATGTTCTCTGGGCCTAACCAACTAGTTGGTATGGGTTGTGTAAGTGCACATGCATACGCAATTTACCCACCTGTAAGGGTACCATTAATGCCGAACATTTTATATTTGTTTTGGAACAACATATGCCTCCTCCCAGATGAGCAGAAATGTCCAGAACTATTCCAGTAAGAGAATTAAGTCACATTCTGCTGCTTTACAACAGTGTGGCTTCAGAGAAACTATGGGTACTGAACTGGCCTGCCAGCAATCCAGGCTCTGCTGAAAATGTGTGTTTCTTTATAAAGTGCCCTATACAACAATGGCGACCTTGGACGCTTGAGCAAATTAAGTTGTATGTAAAGCAAGAATGGGACAGAATCCCTCTTTCGAAGCTTCAACAGTTAGTGTTCTCTCTTCCCAAATGCTTACTGTGTGTCTTTAAGAGGAAAAGTGACCTAACACAGTGGTGAACATGCCCCGTCGAAACTTTATAGGAGTATGTTGCAGGTATCAGATTTAGAACTAGGCCTATGGTGTTGACCCCGACAGCAAGGGTATATCCCCAAAAAGTCCCCAATCCCCTGCAATGTACAAGCAATCCCCCTGATTGAACTCCTCAAATTAAATTAAATGTTAAGTCCACAGTATGTTAGGTAAAAAAAAACCTGGTTTGTGTAGAAAAGGTTAGGAAGCTACACCTGAAAAGCAGTGTTTTCCGTAAAAAGCTCCTCTTAGTAAATTATGAACTATTGACGTAAAACCTGATGTATACAAGATGAATCTCCTCAAATGGATTCATATGCACCAACTTTGGACTAAATCGGGCCAACGGGTGAGAAATTATGGCCCTTTTTGCAGTCAAGGCTCCCCCCTAGTGTTGGAAATATACAACTGACCGTTTCAAAAATCCCTCCAGCTCTTCGTCATACTAAGGTCTATGTGTTTTTAAAATTTAAAAATGATCCATGAAAGAGTTATCGCGTTAACCCGAAAGATCTGTGGAGGTGCCTATGATGGCAATTCTATTATTTCCCTGGCTTTTCGAGGATATAATGAGATTATCTTTCCAAAAATGAATCAAGTTGATCTTTTTGCACATTAAATGTCTTGTCTTTGTGCTGTGTTCATTTGAATTTGAGTTAAAACAAATTGCAAAGTATAATATCCCAACTTCTGTGGAATTGAGGATATAAAATTGTATGCATTTTTTTGGAGTTAGGGATATATTTGTACAATAGACCACTCTTTATGTTTTATTATACAGGTATATCTTCTCCTGAAACCCGCACAGAAACTGGCATGTCTATGTTTGCTTCTCGGCAGGATTTAGCAGCCCAGAAAACTTACAACAATCTCGACATGACCATGCAAGAGGCCGTACGCAGGCGCACGTGTTTTGTTGAGGGAGTAATCAAGTGCTATCCTGATGAAACCTTGGAAACCATCATAGACCGCATCGTCAAAGCTGAGGTAAAAGTTTTTCTTAAAAGTTTCACATCAGATCGTGAGATTAGAAAAATACAGCACAGTGTTATTGTCCTCCCAATCCCAGGTCCATCGGCTGGTCCTGGTGGACAGGGCTGACGTGGTCAAGGGCATCATCTCTCTGTCTGACCTGCTGCAGGCCATGATTTTAACTCCTGCAGGTGTTGACGCGCTTTTGTTTTAGAAGCATTGGAAACAAAGTCCCCTTCCTACCTTTTCCACCTGTGTAGGCATGAGTCCTGTTTGTATACTGAGTCAGGTAGCAGCTAGAGCCCCTTTCAGGGAGCCCAGAGCGGCTTTAGCTCAGTGGGTAAAGCAGTCGTCCCTCAACCAGGAGACCAGGGTTCCGGCCCCTGATGCAAAATGCTGTGAGTCCTTGAGCGAGACCCTGAAACCTCCGCTCCCCGGGTGCTTCACAGGGGCTGCCAACTGGTCCCCCACGGATGGGTTAAAAGCAGAGATAAATTTCACGTATTTCACATACACACATTTTACATATGTATGTACTGTGTAACATGTGATAAATAAAGTAAAGATTCTTCTCTTTTCCCACCCCAACGTTCCCTATCCCACCCTGAAACTACCTGTTAAACACATTTTGTGTAGCACCTAAGTGTCTCCTCTCCTCTCCTCACCTCTCCTCACCTCTGCTCACCTCTGCTCTCGTCTTATCTTATTTTAGCTTAGCTTAGCTTATCTTAATCCATTATGAAAAGCCTGACCATAACTTTACACTAATATAGAGCAGTATAACAGCGGTGAGGTGTGCAGTAAGAGCGACGGATGGGTTCAAGGTGGAGGTGGGACTACACCACGGATCAGCTATGAGCCCCTTCTTGTTTGATAGGGTGACGCACGTTAACAGTTGAGGTTAAGCAGGAATCTCCATGGAATATGATGTTTGGGGATGCAATTGTGATCTATAGTGAGAGATATTTATCATAATTGCTTTAAGCTGGTGTATTGGAGGTTTTGACTTTCATTGTGCAGTATAATGTAGGTCAGTGTAATGCTTGGATTATGTCTTGTCTGAACTGATAAGAGATTGATCACACTTTCCACCAACGGCTTTATTCCAAAATGTTAAAATACGTTTTCATTGAGATAGTTCTTGTCGATGATATTTGATTGTATTGTTGTCTTCCCCGGCCATTTTAATGTGGACTGAGTTGATGTGGGGGTTGGTTTGAATGGCTGTATGGCTGCATAAACCCAGGGTTTAAATTACTATGCACTCCAAATATTTTCAAAAGGATAACAGGGCTGCTGCTGTTTGGTAACCAACATATAGGATATATGTGAGAATTTAACGTTTCGTCGTTAATGTGTGGAAAACTGATGATAGGTGCTGAGCAGCTCTTCCCATGTTTTTCAGAACTAGACGTGTAGACGTGTAAGGGAGGAGTGCCATCACAGGAGGAAGAAGAGATAATTCCCTGTTGCTGCTGTTGTTTGGTTTAAGATATCTGCCAATATCTATGTGCTGTGTTGCTGTAGCATTCATAGGCAGTGAGCTGATGCTGCAATGTCATCCAGCACAGCATCCATACGGTTTGCAATTGTTCAGATTGATAAAATATGTTTATTAAATTCTGTATATATTGTGTATTAAATATTTCTATCAAAATTTGCAAATAGCATGGTGCAATACAGTAGGTGGAGAATGGCTAAAATGTGCGGTGGTTTACAAAATAAGGAAAATTTAAAATACATGATCAGATTAAGTATTTACAATATCTATTGAAGCTCAAAGTTTCAAAGTAAAAGTTGTCATTGTGCATTAGAATGTTTTGCCATATGTATGGATTACAAATACTACTGCATTAAGTGTAGAACTAACTTACCGCTGGAGATCTGGAAATACTGTTAGCTTATTGATATAATGTTGATTACTGTTTAACAGTCATTCCAAAAGTCCGTGTCGGGACCCACAATAAAAACAGTTCAGTTTGTCCTTGATTAGATCATCTAGAACAGAATAAACATAGTTGAGTAAAGCAAAAATAAATTGCATATTCTTAAATTTAATAAAGTTCGGTTTAGTTAGTTTCACACTCATCATCCATGTCTACAGATATTGCCAATTGTCATGTTGGTTGTATGTAGGCACATTGTTTTTTATCTTAATAATGTTTATTAAATTATATCAAACACAACTCAAGTGTATGTTTTTTTTTACAGGGAAAATGATGATGTTCACTCACAAAATTCAATTTTTATCTTATTCAAAATGTATAGAAAATGTGTATGGTCTTAAACTTGTTGATTCCTCCTGATGGTATGCATTTGATCACATGTATAAATCATTAACATGTTGTTTTCAATAATAATAATTGCTTTTAGTTATTCTTAATTTTTAATATATTTAAAACATTAATGCAATTATATTACTATATGATATGTTTGACATGAATAGTTGCCACATAATTAGAACTATTGAGGATTCATTAAATACTTTGGAGTAGATTCTGGACTTATTTAGCAGATCTTATAGCTAATATAGATACCAAAAGCACAACGTATAGGATGATATTAATGAGTCATGGTTTTGGAAAATGAGTGAACATACTGAATTAAAACTTGTAGTTGGGCTTGGGAAGTTATGGACCACTTTTTGCATCATAGTGCTCCGGACAAAACAAATATCTATAATATCTCATTAGCTCTTAAACCCAAAGAACTTTATAAAAAATAATCAATGTCAGAGTAGAATGTAAAATGACGGCCTTTCCTTTTCTTTCCATTCTCTACAGTCTGCCTTTGTTTGCCCTGCGTCCCATTATGTTCACAATATGTGCCATGTCCAACGCTGCAATCTTTTTTTTTTACCATTACTACGTAAATTAAATGTAAAAATATTAATACTTAAATATTAAAATATTATAAATAAAACATGTATTGAACTATGTACAATTGTAAAGTTAATCCCTGCTTATTAAGGCTCTGAGTCTGTATTATGTCTATGCCTGTATCTCCCACCCCCAGAATGATACAATCATTGCTGTTCTTAGGTTTTTATTTTTTTTAAAACACATCGCAAAATTAAAAAGTTAGTCACAGATGACGACCATTTTAGTTGCCATCTGGAGTCCTGCATCCTCACTGTTATGTTTAGAATGTAATATTATGTTCCTTGTTAATGCTGCTATAAACCATAATTCTGCCAGACCTGCACATACACCTGTTCGCATATAGAGCAAACCACTCGACAGATGACGCCATCACAACAGCGCTCTACACAGCCCTGACAGACTTAGAGAAGCCCAACAGTTATGGGAGGATGCTGTTTGTGAGACTTTAGCTCCACCTTTAACTTGGCCAGTCCCCACAAACTTAACAACTTGGACTGAACATCTCAACTGTGTTCATGGATCACGGACTTTCTCACAGACAGACCAGAATAGTTGAGAATAGACTACCACACCTCCTCCACTCTCATCCTGAACACAGGCACCCTGCAGGGTTGCGTTTTGAGTCCAGTGCTCTTCACATTATTCACACATGACTGCACCCCTATCCACACTCTTCCAACCCCAGAACAGAATTTGCAAATGATACAACCATAGTGGGACTCAACTCAGACATTGATGAAACAGCATACAGGCAGAGGTGGCACATTAGGCTGGATGATGTGGGGACAACAATCTGGTCCTCAAAACCTCCAAGACTCAGGAGGTGATCATTGACTTCAGAAAGACTAAGGGAAGAGATCTCCTCCCCCCTCCACATAGATGGAGAAGCAGTGGAATGTGTGGAGAATCAATGTAAATGTGTCTTAACAGCTGTCACGGACCTCCTTCACCTCGCCCCATCCAACTGCATTACTGTGTGGTATGCCAGCTGCACATCAGCCGAGCACAAGGGAATTGCATCGAGTGGTGGAGTCGGCCCAGGGTATCATTGGGTTGGAGCTCCCCAACCTCAACATTATATATGCCAACAGACTGAAGAAGAAGGCCAGCAGCACATTCACGGAAAGCAACTCACAGTTTGAACTGCTGATGTCTGGAAAAAGAGGAACAGTTTTTACCCCAGAGCTGTGGCCTCCATCACACCTCTCCTACCTGTCACTCACACATACTGTATAGCATACACATACCAGACTGTGAAACACCAACAGAGACCGCACAGAGAACTGCTGAGTGTTGGTGCCCATATTCACATATGTACGAGGGAGTATGCATTTTTTACTACCTCATCATCACAGGACTTTTTACTTTAATACCTCATCCTTAGAGCACAGTAAAGGAGTAGAGTTACCATTTGCACAAATTGCACCAAGACTTTTCAAACTTTGTACATACTTGGAAACGTTCTCTCTAAATAATAGTTTTTATTCTTGTATTCTATTCTATAACTTTGCTGCCTGTTCTGTGTCCGTTTTATTATTATTGATATTTCTTGAAATTCTATATTTCTAGTTTATATTTTTAATCTATTTAGAGAGAAGCCATACATAATTTCATTATTCATTGTATAATGACAATAAAAATTATTCTGATTCAGATATGACAATAAAGCTGATTCTGAAACTGATACCCCTTTTCAGCTTTCCATAAATTTGCACTCTGAAATGAGCATTGAGAATTGCCTGCCAGTAAACATGTGCTCCAGGGAGTGTATTCATAGAACTTCTAAGGCTAAAGGTATCCCCATCACTGACTGAGTGGGATGGTGATGAACACTTCACAGTAGAAAATCAGTCCAATCTCTCCAGCTGTAAATGTCATAGGCTGTTAATGTCTTATGTTGCTAGTCATTAATCTACATGTAGTATGTCTATTTATAACTCATAACCAGTATTTCAGAATGCTGTCAGTTATGGGTGCATGCACACTGTGCACGTTAATGAGGGTTGTGTTGCTTCTTGACGAGGTTTGGCCAGGGATGTGCGTGTAAAAGGCTGGGAGGGGAAAATCTGAATATATATACCCAATAACAATAAACTGGATGTTTTTCCTCAACATCAAGTTATTTCAAATGTATTTTCAGCCTCTTGATCTTGTCAAGAAATTATGGCGTTTATTAGAAAAATCTTTTTTTTGAACCAGGATGTCCAGCCTTAAAATAACATAGTTGTCGTCTTATCATATTTTGTTTGTTTCTTGCAAAGTAAAAATCTAGTTGTGCGTCCTATAACTGTGGTGGTTACATATTTTTGCCAAGGGCTTTATGTTCACGGTATATTGTGTCTGTTTGTATGCTAAACCAGTAAAACTTGCCTTGTGACCCCTTGCGCTGCATACGGTAAACAAAGGAGCACGTGACTACATTTTTTTAATAAACCATGGCGACTTTAAGATCCGCCCTCCCATCTGTGTTGTTGGAGCTTCAAGTTAAAGACAAGTTAAGAATAAGACCGGAAATACTTTCTGCCTTCAAAGTAAGATACTTTAACCGAACAAATCGTACAGAAAGATAACAGTAGATACAACGACAGACAGACAGACAGACAGACAGACAGACAGACAGACAGACAGACAGACAGATAGACAGACAGACAGATAGACAGATAGATAGATAGATAGATAGATAGATAGATAGATAGATAGATAGATAGATAGATAGATAGATAGAAAGTGCATTATAAATTAAATGTATTATTATTATTATTATTATAGATAGATAGATAGATAGATAGATAGATAGATAGATAGATAGATAGATAGATAGATAGATAGATAGATAGATAGATTTGTAGTTGCTTCTTTTGATGTTCCTTTTGGGGGGGGCTGAGTGATCTCTGGTCACTGTCAACAGATCATAATTCCACGCAAACCCATCCATTTGATTTCCCATAATCTTGGTAATAAACATACAAATCGAAAGACATACAAATAGGTTGAAAATAGTAACTTTATTTACATATACAGCATCTTTAAAAAACAAAGTTTACACAGTGCTTGATAACAAAGCAAAGACAGCCAAATACAATATGCAGACAGAAGCACATAGAAGAAATAGCAGTGGACATTGACAATAAAAGACAACAGTAAAAAGCAACAACGAAAATAAGGGAGCAATTAAAGGGTTTAAAGATGATAAAAGGACCATAAAATAATATCAAAATGGCCAATAAAAGGGGAAATAAAATAAAAAGGAGAATAAAATATAAGAAAAATAAAAAGAGAACAAAAAAGGACAACATCACATAAAAGCAAGTCTATAGAAATGAGTTTTAATGAGTTACTTAAGGAAAGTCACGGATTCCAAGAGCAGGCAGGTTGTTCCAAAGCGGATGTGCCCCTGATGGCAAAGGTCACTTTTAGATTTTAGCCTCAACTTTAGACCAACCAGAAGGGCCCCTCCTGAGGATCTAAGGCTGTGAGCTGGCTCGTATGGGGTCAGCAATTATTTTATGTAGTCGGTCGCCAGACCGTAGATGTGCCTTTAAAGTAATCATTAAAATCAATACTAAAACGTACAAGGATCCAGTGGATTGTATGTATTGGGGTGAGGTTGAGTGTTAGAACCCGCGTGAAGCCTAGCTGCTGCTTTCAAAACTAGTTGGAGGCAAGAGAGGGACTTTTGATTAAGGCTAGAGAGGTGGTAGTTGCAGTAATATAATCTGGAAAAAACAAATACAACCGCCTTCTATGGCTCAGGTAATGATCAAAGAAACATAAAAGGAATCAAACGAACACATGCCTGTTTATTTGTTTGTCTGTCTGTTTATCTGACTGCTTGGTTGGCTGGCTGGCTGTAAGCAAGATTACAGAATAACTACCCATGGGTAAATGTATGCGTATCCTACAGATGATTACATTTTGGTGGTGCTACTTGACAATGTTTTGAAGCATTTAAAATAAAATAAAATACTATTTATAGTATACTTTTATACTATACTATAAAACTGGTCGATCACAGTGAGGTGCTCCCTTGCAACTGTGACAAAATGATTGATGCCTCCCATTAAGTAGATTTAGAGGCTGGCAATGATTCATACATTAATGGGGAAATTTGTAAGCATTTTTTCTAAACCTTGAGTACTGTGCCTTGCTCTTTCGGAAGTTTTGTACTAGATCGGAAAAGAAAATGACGCAACAATGTTTGCTCAAAGTCTTGGAGTATGGTGAAGAGAATAAATAAAGTGCTGAACAAATGACGCCAGGAAAAAACAAAGTAGGTTCAGAGGTAGATTTAGGCCCTTGGCAGGGAAGTGCTTTTTCTAGTTTTATTTATTTTATTTTTATTTTCTTGATAAAGTAATTGTATTGATGATTTATTTAGACCTTTGTTATCTATGTATTTTGCGGTATATGTTGTCATTCCAATTAAAAAAAGAGAAAAAACTAGATCGGTCCCATCATTCATCTTATATTGCGCAAATCGCAACGTATTTTACTTTGAAAGACAACAGGAAGTTTTATATATTTTAGGTTTGTTGTCGTTGACGTCTTCCGTCCACAGACCCCGTGATATCCTAAACAACATAAAAAAAAGTGAGGAAAACATGGCGAGCGAAGAAGAGGCCAGAAGACACCCCTCGGTCACCTTGTCTTCTGTTGGCCTGGAGGCTCTGTTCCCGGCGGGGACATCGGAACACGCGTTCGGGGATGTGAACCCGGAGCTGGTCTGGTTGCGGGAGCGTCTTCAGGGCTGGTTATGGCAGTACGAGCCGCTGCTGCTGTGGGTGCAGAGGTTGCTTGTGTGGGAGAGGCCGTTGTACAGCATCTCTGTGGCTCTGACTCTCAACACGTTATTTTGGTAAACCTCCGGTTCTCTTTCCAACAATACCCTCCGACATAGATATGACGATTCGGTGACCACCGTTAGCCCAGTAGTTTCCGCCAGTGATTCTCACGAGCCAATGTCAACACAGATTAGCTAATCCCAGTTCCTTTTTAATGCTAACGGTAGTTAGCTCAACGACTCCAGGCCCTTGCTCAAATCACCATAAAATATTATATCTTAATATTGTTCTACACATTTACTGGCTCAATGCTTTGAACTAACATCTGTTATGATCGTAACGATCATATAGTGATTGTTTCAGGATTTTAACCAATCAAATTCCACTTTGTTTACATAATGACCCTTTTTTAGAAATTACAACAATCCTCCATTATCTAAAGTTTATTACGATGTTTATAACATTTATTTTGATGCATTATTGACATCCATGTGAACGAACATATTATTCCAGTTACAACCATTGCCTTTCTTGGTCCTTCTATACAGCTATAAAACCAATCCTGGGAAATAAGGAAAATATCAGTTATTTGCCTTATTGCGTAACAAACAATGGAAAATGGAACAATGAGATTTAATAAAAATGTAAAAACAACAACTTTGAAACTAAGAGTACTAAGATTCTATAGCAACATTGAATGAATACATTTTTTCCTGACGCCAATGTAATCCAATAGGTCAGTTTGAATTGGTGTCAATGGGGACATTGCCCCCAATAAAGTGTAGAACTTGTCCAAAACTCATGCTGATTACATCATTATAGTTAAAACTGTCAAAAAATTATTAAAAGTGGAAAGACAAAAATAACCCAAATGAGAGAAGAGTGGTAAGCAAGATAATCTTTGTTTTAATGCATTAAACATTTTCTGGGAAACACTTTATTGTTGACAAAGAGACAACTGGAAATATTTTGAGTTGTTCCACCTGTTAGTTGTTTAATCCTTGCACTATGGTTAACCATCAGTCAGCTACCGCCAAATAACACATTTACTGTACATATTTAAGTCTGGTGTGGATTTTTGTCAGCAAACAGATCTTGAATATTATTGATTTATTATAATAATGACAATAAATACTATGTTTGCTTCATGACTTCACAGGCTCCTGTCATCCACTTCCCTACGGCCGTTGTTCCTGTTGAGTGTGTCTCTGCTGGGACTCATGCTACTGGAGAGATGGAAGCACAAGTTGCCAATCACTATTGGTAAAACCATGATCTGGAGTTCCAATTTAGTTACTCAAGCAAATGTTAATGTTTGCATTAGTTCAACAGAGTAGCTTTACAGGATGTTGACAGGATTAACAGACTGTGTTTCTCTGCTTCAACGAGCAATGTGTGAAACCTGGGGGTATTTAGTTGAATAAATTGAATCTAATATTCAGAACTATATATAGTGTATGATCTACTGAGAATTAGGATTTTTATATCTCCAGAGGTGACAGGTCGTCTTTCATACAAGTCGCTATGTTGTGGTGCTATGTTTGCACTGTAGTCCATAGGGTACAATCGAAGCAATGGCTCTAGAGAGGGTTTTCATGTTTATAAGTTGAAGTGACAGGAAGACGATGAAACAAATTTTACTTCTAAAAACTAAAACGCTGTTGCAAGATAACTGTTTTATGTTTTGACAAATGGAGGATCATACTGATTATTTAGCACAAGAAGCAGCAACATGGCGTGAAACATCATCGTTGTAGGAAGAAAATTGAAGACCAAACTCATGAGAACATTATGTAAATTTAAAGGGTGCCCATGCATTTTGCCCATGGGATTCAACTCAGCAGACATGGGTCGGTCAGGAAGAAGCCCTTCTGGAACCTCTCCCTGGTGCTGTATGCCCTCCCACCAGGTGCACTATGTCTGACTTAGAAAAGGTTTGGGGGCGAAGGTGGCTAGCGCCACCAAGTCATTAGCATACCTGCCAGTATCGTAGCTTGTCTTGTTCATGATCCAGAGTGCTCGCTGCCCCCCCACTCCTCATTAGGGGAGCAAACATTCTGGCAATATGCAGCCTCATCACTTGATGCAGCCGTTAACATAAGACTACTGATCTCTAAATAATGTCAATCACCCCTAAATTACATATACAAACTCACCCATACACCCTATACAGGACTGCTTCATAACACACGTGCAAAAATAGTATTTTATTTATTTATTCTGTATAGCTTCTTTTTTTTTAAAAAACAACTATTTATTGTATTATTTCTTTAAAGTGTTTTCCAGGCCAATGCTACATAATTCTTTCGATGAGCACTGTATGGTGTAAATTTGAATGACAAATAAAGTCTGTCTTAGTCTAACGATCTCATCAGTTTGACAATTGAGGGCCAAAATAGATTCTTGGAAAGGGAGGGTTGAGCTGATGTTTAAGATGGGTTGTAATCTGGAATTTCCATGCTAGATTTGACAAAATTTTACAAACGGCAGCTTTGAGATGTATTTTAAAATATATTAATTAGACGTCTACTTATGCCAACCTCGTATGAGGTTTGGTTTTCCACTGCAGACAACAAATTGTTCACAGCAATGATGCTGTAAAATTTCTGAATCATCTTTCAGTCAAGTGTGGCTTTCAAAGCCTGCTTACTATCAGCAGCGAGTCTGTGACTAGTGTTAATTACAGAGAAGGTATGAGATTAATTTATTTTCCAAAAAACATGTCATCGAACACACAGCTGCTTTTTGATTCTCGTAGGCTCGAAAAGCATAATCCTTTCATGCAACATTTGCAAAATTATAATTTCTGACCATCCAAACACATGTTTAAGTCTAACAGGACAAAGTCAGTTCACATCCCTGTAAAAATAGCTGAAAATAGTAATAATAATAATAATTATACATTCACAAAGGCTTTGTAGAGCCCAAAAGGCATGCAGCTCAGTCTTTCTTCGTATTGTTCTTGTTTTTACATTTCTGTGGATTAACTAAAGTGACTTAGAATTTCAGTTTGTTTACATTCCCCGGTTTTAGGTGGTGTGGAGAATCCATGTCATCACACACTGATTTTATTTCTGTTGTAGGGGTGGTTGTGCCTTAAATGCATCAGTGGTTATGATTTTCATATTTTGTGTTCTCAATGGAACAAATTTTTGTTTAGTTATCTGCCGCTTATTGTGTTTGTGTGCGTGTCTTTCTCTTTCAGAAGTTAGAGATGCAGAGCTTCACCCGGCACAAAGGTATGTAAGAGTGTTCATGGAATTTAGTGAATTTATTACACTGCCATCGTGTCTTCATGTCTGAATTCAACATGAGAGCATCTGTTACATAGAGAAAGGGGTTTAATTTACTGTTGGACATGTTGATCACAGTTGCACCATATCATCACACCTAATAATAGGCTGCTGGTCTGTTGGTATTCTGTTGCATGCTGCGTGTCTCCTCCCTACATGGTCATGAAATCTTGCAAATCTTGCTATCCCTTAAGAACAACCTTTAGGACTTTAAATGACAGATTTATGTTCTTAACCAGTGATGATTTGTGTATCACTTCCTGTGTTTGTATGTGTGTTTTTGTTTTGTGCGTAGTGAGATATTGAGTGAGGAGCAGCGTCTTCTCAGTATCCCCGAGCTCAGTCACCACCTGGCTGAGAGCTACCTGGCCTGCTGCCTGTACCTGCAGGAGATGTTTCAGTACAAGCAACAGAACCATGGCAAGGTACAACCCACTAGAGGAATGCACATGAAATATCAGCAAGCAGCATAGATCAGGGATGTCAAACTCAATCCACTCAACCAACCAATCAATCAACTCCACTTCTAGAGCCAATCATGTCTCATATTGGCCTGGAAATAAAAATTAAAAAAAAGATAAAGTAGAGATAAAATTCAAAATAATAGCAACCTCACAGAAGCATTGTTCATTTTTATATCTCCTTCTCTATTGACAATGTTTCACGGAACACCCTTTCCCATAAAAGGTTTTTATCATAGGCAATGAGTACCAGCAACAATTATAATATGACATAAAATCCCTATGTTTGTTAAATGGTCGGGCTGATAAGCTAGTTCCTCGGCGTAAATATAACTTGCTTTCACTGAGGCGTCATTCTTTGAGTGTGATTTTGTGAGCATAAAGTCTCCTGTCACGAGAGACTTCTTTTTAAATTCTTAGAAACTTCTGGAGCTTCTTCTGTCTGTCCAGTTTCTTGTACTTGTCTGTGGTATCAGGCTTGTGTCTTCAGGATCGTGCAAAACAAAAACAAGAATTTGAGAGAGAATAGCGACAAACTTATCCTGGGTGTACAACGCCTCCTCCTTAATGTCAGCTGGGATAGGTTCCAGCCCTTGCCACCCTGAACACGATAAGGTATTATTGATAACGAATGAATGAATAAAACTCATTGAAGCAAAAAAATGTCATCGCAAAATAAAACTTAGAACTTACGATCAAATTATTTGTGTAATCATGTAAGCTATTGATCTTTTACATTATGATAAAATATTCTTCTTCTTTTTTCTGGGTATCTGCGGATACGCTGCAAATGTATCGTTTGTGCTCCTGGAATTTTTGTTTGCAGCTCTGAAACAAATCGGGTTTCCTCCGGGGTGTGTCCCCATTGGCTTATTAGGTTTTGACTGACAAAGGTCGGTGCCCCGGTTGTTATGTGTAGCAAGCATTAAAATAACAGACATCCTAATCAGCACCATTAATACACCACAGACAGGATATGATGAATATATCAATTTCATTAATTTTAGTTGGTAGTGTTTTCTCTCAAACTCTTAATTTTTGCTAGATTTTAAAGAAGTTTTGCTTGATTTTAAGGAGGCAAATCTGATTCCGTATTTGGCCTGGTCGTTTTTTTTTTTTTAAACAAGACAAACGGGTCTACCCCTGATGTCATTTAACCGGACACCTTCATCACCCACCTGTTTTGAAGATCCTTTTTATTGCAGATTTCAGCTTTTGTTTAGTATATCTTGAAAGGTCTAGCTTAAAGTTTTTTCAAGTGATTGGATAAATGCTGATTGCTAATAACCTTAGGAAGAGCAGGGAGGAGAACCAGTGCTTGCAGGTCTTGACTGGCGCAGCAGCTATTGCATTGCATTCTGGGAGTTGTAGTGTATGTGTTGTTTGTGCTATATACCAGTGGCTCAGTTATTACAAAGAAGTAGATATAGTCAAACGAGTGGAAAGTAAGTCCAGCGGGCCTTGATTTTGACGAGTATGGCCGAAATGTTAATATTTCTGCTTGAAATGAGCAAATTCACCTTTACCCACCAGAAACTCAAGTAGAATAAAATTAACATGGGTAGGTCGCAGAAAAAAAGTAGAATAAAATGAACATGGCTCTGAAGATTTTTATGAGATAGATTGAAGACCAGTTAAAATATGTTAGTGTCCTGAGTTAAGGAATGTGTAGTGTTTTCAGAGTGAAGTTTGTAGGTTTGTTGATTTTTTTCTTTTTTAAATACTCTGCTCCAAACAATTAAGGTAATCCTTAAATCAACGTCCGAATCTCGATGAAAGAAACATTCAAGTTGAAAATCTTTATCGATATACATTGCCTAATTTGTTTAGAACCAACTTATGCAAGAACGATCAATGGAAATCAAAATCATTAAGCAATTGAGGGCTGGATTCTAAATTACACCAAAAATCAAATTGAAAAACTGAAAACAGAGACGGATCCAACTCAATTTGATTTCATCACAACAACTCATAATGTGACCCAAGAGTGTGTTTCATCCCCACATGACAAAAGGGACCTCCTGAAAATGTCTGGGCAGGCTCTTGATGAGATGGAGGATGGTGTACTGGGGGATTTCCTCCCAGATCTGGATCAAGGCTATTGTAAACAGTGGTGGTGGCATCTGATGCAGCGATAAGTAACGTCTCAGAGTTTCAGGTTTGGGGATATTTTGTGGACCAGTCAATGGCATCAATACCTTCATCCTCCAGGAACTGACTACACACTCTGACCATATGAGGCCGGGGATTGTCCTGGACCAGGAGGAACTAGTGTTCCATTGGAACAGTGTAAGGTCGGATAGTGGGTCTGAGTCTCATCCTGGTACTTAACAGCAGTCATGGTACTTTTGTCCAGCCCGTGGAACCTGTGAGACAATCCAAGGATCTGTTTCCCCAGACCCTCACTGACCCATCGCCAAACCAATCCTGTTGGATGAGGACACTGCAGCAATACATTCCCCCCTGTGTCCCCAGACTCTTTAGCTCTGCCACACAACCTCATTTTGAACCTGCTTTCATCTGTGAAGAGAATAGGGCACCACTGGAGAACCTGCACATTCTGGTGTTCTCTGGTGAACACCAATTGAGATCCACGGTAATTGGCTGTGAGCACAGGTCCCAGTAGAGGACATGTGACCTTCAAACCACCCGTATGCATTCTGGTGCTGACAGTTTTGTCAGCAAGACATCAAACCAGTAGTCCACTTGAAGTCTTTTTGTAGGAATTTGGCAGTGCTCCTTGTGCTCCTCCTCACACTGAAGAGCAAATATCACTCTGGCTGCTGTGTTGTTGTCCTTCTACGGACCTGTCCAGCTATCCTTGTGTACGGCCTGTCTCCTGGCATCTCCTCCATGCTCCTGAGACTGTTCTGGAGACACAGCAAGCCGTCTTGCAACTGCATGCAAGGATAAACCATCCTGGAGGAGCTTGACTACGTGTGCAGCGTCAGTGGGCTGAAGGTACTGCATCATGTCACAAGTAGTAACAAAGACACTAGCAGAACACAAAACTGGAGAAGAGTCAGGATTACCCTTAGTCTTAACCCTAAGGATGAGCCCATCCCCAGCCTCTCTAATGCTACTACTACTAATAAAACGTGTTATTTATAGCGCTGTTTTCAAAATACTCAAAAATGCTTTAAAAGATAAAAGGAAACATGTTTTAAAAAGGTACAGTATATGAAATATAAATAGCTCAAATATCCACAAAAAACATAACAACAACAACAACAACACTTATTAAACGGAAAAACGTGAGTCTTGAGTAAAAATTTGAGGGGTCAGTACAATAATAATAATACATTTAATTTATAATGAACTTCAGTCTCTGGTACAATCTCTAATGTGTTCAGTTTGGGAGTTCCATAGGGAGTGGGCAACAGCCCGGACGTGAGTGGTCCAGAGTGGTGTAGGGTCACAAGCCCCCACATTAACTAAGTTTTATGGAGGTTGTCAGCATGTTTTCTTGGGTAGAAAGCTGCAACTATAGGAATCTATTGGTCTGCGGAGTTCTTCTTGCCTAGAGTTGTCCCTTAGTCTCTATTTGACACTTAATGAAAAACTCCTTGTCTGCAGTGAACCTGCTCCGATGTGTCTGAGGACTACTGAACTCTTACAAATGTTTTCACAATGTCATTTAACCTTGCATGCTTCCCAGTCGAGTTTTTTTTTCTGAGCCTAAACTGACTAATTCAGAGGCTGTGGTCAAGAATTAAAAAAGACCTGGAGAATTCATAGATGACCTGGAGTTCATCTATAAAATTTAAAGGTCAACATTGTTTAAAAGCTAGATAATATCCAATTGTAAGTATCCACTAGGCAAAATGATAAATGTCTTATCTCTACAGGATCCGCACTTGTGGGATCATTACTCTACACAAACATGTGACACTGTTTTTTTTACAGCTTGAAAGTCTGCTAGCCAAATTCTTCTTCTCTGTTCTGTTTCTTAGTTCTGTGTGATGACATGCAGTGGCTGTTTTGTCCTCGCTGTGGTTGGACATTATGTGCCAGGAATCATGATCTCTTACATAGTAGGTGAGTCAGCTCCTCCTGCCTAAATTGTGTAAGAAATTAATAGTGCTTGTCATGACAAACAGAGGGTGTGTGATAATAGGTTATAATAGCTGTATTGGCAAGCTAATGCAATTCATATCAGGAATCCTGCTCATTTCTGCCTCACTCATGTAGATTTCTCCTTTATTGTCTGAGTTATTGTCAGCTTTAAAATCTACCGACGAATCCTAGGGAGTATTGAATGCACCGATACTCCCTAGCCGCTCATCTCCTGTGCATTCCACTTCAGCATCTCTGTTGAGCCAACTGATTCCCCAGCTCCAGCCCGCAAGGAACATCAAAGGAACTATCGAAACAGCCCCAAGTCCATAGCAGAAGAGAAATCAAAAGAACAAAGGCAGCAATAGCCACATTCTGACGTCACTATTCCAAACGGCTTATTTTATTTCATTTTAAAAGCTTTGAAAATATGTAACGTAACCATAATGTAATCACCTCTAGGATATGCCAAAACCTACTTCTGGTTAAAAGTTCATGCAGAAATTTTTCCGTAAACCTTCTCACAAACGAACAGACATGCAAAAAAAAAACAGTGGACAAACACACATTAGTAAAAACAGGACCTCCTTTGTGGAAGTATGAGTTAAAACTGGCTTCCATGGGCAGATAAGACCTAAAATAATTGATTTTCGATGTCGTTAATATTGTACTGTATGTGTGAGTAATCTCTGATTATAAAAAATACAAATAATATTTTTGTTTTTCTTTTTTATACATTAAAAAATTACATAACATCATTATATTCTAGTAACAGCATGAAACAAAACAATGAATGAATTTGTTCAGAAACTCTTAGATTACTAGTGCATCATATTTGATGGAAAAACCATAAAGTACATGTTATTTTACAAAGTTTATGTGGGAAAAGACCAGGAAGACTCTGCAAAGTTGGATAGCTAATACACCCAAAATGGGGGAAAAAAACAGGTCTACGTGTGTTTTCTCCTACTTCTTTCATGAATCACAAAACCTCATCTTAGTTACAAAATGATCAGTAGAAAGAACAATTCTTTGAGTGTCTGCAGTATCTTGCTTTGGTGTCAGGGTTGAACAAAGAAAGTAACGCATTGTTGTCTTGTGTTTGTGTTTGTTCAGTCCTGAGCGTGCTGCTGTGGCCATTGGTGGTGTACCATGAACTGATCCAGAGAATGTATACGGGCTTGGAGCCGATAATGATGAAACTGGACTACAGCATGAAGGGGGACACTGAGCACCGCAAGCACGAAAAGAGGAGTATGTCCCATTAATTTGATGAGTCACACTGAGTTTTATGATTTAATTTTCCCTTTAAACTGAGGCATTTAACCTGAAAAGAAAGAATAGCCGATATAAGACCACATGTTACTTTACGGTTGAAATTCAAGACCCTGTTAATATTTTTTTGTACTTCACTTTTTCAATCAAGCGAGCTGGACTCTCATGGACACATTTCTTCATTCTGCTTGAAGATTTTGGGTCAACTGTTTCCATGTATAGTGATTTTTTAGGATCTGGTGTTTAGATGCGCTGAAGCATTAAATCAGAACAGCTGTGGACACTGTTCATCATGTTCTGAAGGGTATATTTGTACGAGGTGTTTTATCAGAAGAGTGGCGTTTGTTGTGTGATCAGGGCAGTTTGTGCTGTTTTTCTGATGCTTTCAATCAACAGCAACTCGATAATTTAAGATCCATGGTCCGGGACCTTCAACAGTGGTCTTCCTCCATGCAGGAAGAGAAGTTGATGTTTCTGATCCACTTTTGTTGTTTCATTTAGATCGACAAATTGACAAAATGCAAACATTAAATATGTTCCACCATTTACGTGGTCTAATTGTTGTTCTGATCAGTTTATGTAAATGCTTAGTCTACCCTTCTTCAATCCAATGAAATGTCCATCCTTATTATGTTTTTATTCTGAATGCGGTGTTTTATATACAACATTTCCATTCATATTTGGCTTTTAAATCATTTAGCAGAATATGTGGGTCCATGCAAAGGCAGCTAATGTCGCTCTGCAAAATTTATTATATTCTGTCATATATGGTTCAAATGGGTTTCCTTCTTCAGGTTTTGAAAGTCTGTGTTTGTTTTAACAGAGGTGAAGAAGGAGGGGGAGGAAGGAGATGAACCGAGAGCGGAAACTGAGAGTGAAAGTGAAGAGGAGCTGTCCTGTTTCGCCACAACGGTACAGACTTACATACACATCACACAGGAATTCAACAGGTGTTTAAAGCATAATCTTCATAGGGGTATCTGCTGTGTAATGAGAAGCATATGAAAAAAGCACACACCAAGTAGTGGTGGTTCTTTTAAATACCAGCAACCAAAGGTATTGCTGGTATTTAAAAAAACAACTTGTGAAGTTTAAAATATTTGTCAACAATAAATATATTTACAATGCTTACAATAAAATATTTCAAAAGAGAAACAAATACTATATGGGATAAAATAACCTCGTGGGAGTACCTTTAAATCAGATTTAAAGGTTTATACTGTTCAATATTTCAATTAACTGCCCCAGCAAAATATTGTCCTAACTTTTGACTTAGAGGAAGTATTGCCGTTAATCTGCACAGAGGCTGTGGTGTTTGGTGCCTTCCTCAACGTGGCCACATGCTTTGCCGTCTTTCTTGAAGTGCCACTGTGGGAAAGAGGAGAGGGAACCTCAGTCGCAGATATACAACGGGAGCCATACCCAGGAGACACATTCTCACACATGGGCCTTACAACAATCCTTTACTTATCGAAGCAGGTGTTTAATTTGTGTGGGTCGTCTTAGCTGGCTCCTCGCCGTGGACCTTACTCTCAATCTGGTCACCACATTTTCAGTGGTTGACTTTTTGTCTCCGGCCTTGACTCCCGTGCTACCTCTTGCCTTTGCGTTCCTGCTCTCCATCCTCCATGTTGTCGGAATGTGCACCGTCTGCTTCCACACTGTGTCTTTGTTCTGCCATGTCTTCCTCTCTCCCCTCCAGTTAATAAAAATTACACTTATGTGTCACGGTGTGTTTTAGTTGGGGGTGGAGTTTTGCAAGTATTGTGTCAGAAATGACCTCAAGAAATTTATTTCAAGTGCTACAACATTCCATCAGCAACACCGTAGTGCTGATTGTTCTTTCAAGTGACCATTCTGATGTCATGTGAGGTATTTATTTATTATACCATGATTATTGAGAGAATTAAACCTGTAGAGGACAGAGTAATGGTAATAATTTTGCCGATTCTCAGCCCTCAGCAGTCTCCTTAGAACTGGAGGCAGAAAATTAGCACACCTGGCCAGTTGTATGGGTCCTTGACCTCCTTCATCTCACTGTAAAAACGGGATGCCCTGTGGGATCCGTTAAACGCGGTACCATAAAAAGTACACACTGACTGGATCTTGGCCAGCTTGATGACTGTAGGGTCCAGACAGAGCAGACGGTGTCACAACATTGATGCTACTAGATCAAATATAATTAAAACACAACCTCTGAACAACAGTTTTGGTGAAAATCAATGTCCACTTGTTCATTCGTCTTTTTTTTCACACCAAGATATTTAAAACCACATGTTTTACTTGTGAGCCCTCTATTTGAAGTTCCTCTGCAGCCCATCCCCCACCATTAGGGCCCATTTCTTGCTCTCGATCTCAGGAGTAGAGCATGTCTGAGAGGAGACAGCCCCGTCTGAAACCTCTCACTACTATAAAAGGAGCACTCAAACCGCATTTTATCTGAAATACGCTCTCAACATCTCCTGTATCTTTGCTTTAACACCTGAACTGAACCCAAAAGCTTCGATTGTCTGCCACAGGTATCAGCGTTTAACCCGATCAAATGCTTTTTCTTGGTTTATAGAAATAAAATCCCCTGCTAATGAACTACAGAGGTCCAAAACATCCTGAATTAAGTGTTGGGTGTAGCCAACTTGCGATGTTCTCAATAGGTCTGGTCTACATGTATGACCTGCTCTATTATTTTCTTAATCTGTTGGCCAAGACCTTGAAGAGGAGTTTGAAGTCAGTACATTAGAGGGACATTGGTTGCCAGTTCCTGATGTTGTGACGGCTCCCTTTTTTGAGAATAGGGTGAATCATCCTCAGAACAGTAGTGGCCGCAGTTCCTCCTTCTTCCACAACCTGAACACTCCATGTTATTGGTTGTCACATGTATGGTATAATTAAAATCATCTGAATAACGTTCTTATTCAAAATCATTAACTACTGCCTTCTAAAATAATAACATGTCTTAGAGGAGGAGACTAACAACCCTGCCATATTATTTTTATTAGAGATAAGAGCTGACAGCTCTTTCTCCAACGCTTTGTTTCTGATGAACGGAGGGGTGTTTGGAATTCTGACTTTCTTTGCTGAGTTAATCAGTGGCAAAACAGTGGCGAGAGTGTCTTATACTACACCACCCCTCTAAGAAATGAAGTGTTGATGGCTAAGAGAGAAAGATGGTTAGAGAGAGGGAGGCTGGGCAAGAGACTTTGACTTTTAACACAACTTTATTTTATCAAAGAGTGAACTGGAACAATGCCACAAAAGTCGGTGATGTTTTCATGCTCGCTGTCAGCACATGCATAGAGAATTATGAACAATTCTGTGAGTAGTCCATCTCTGCACATGCAGAGATAAAGACGTCACTTAACCACAAAAGAGTGCAAGATCGAAGAGGAGGGAGGGATTGAAAGAAGGGCAGAGGTGGGGGAAGGAGACTTCCAAAGCAATAATAATATCAGCTATAGTAATAGGATTATTGGATTAAACTTTAGTTATAGTAACTTCTTGGAAAATACTTTTAATACTACTACTAGTAATTATGTCATCATTCAAACATGTACAATTTCTTTAATGGTTATTTAGTGCTGTGGTTTTGTTGCTCAGGTGGACGTGAGGACCACAGCCCTGGCCATGGCTATCACAGACTCAGAGTTGTCAGATGAAGAGGTATCCATCTTGGAGAGTGGAGGGTTCTCAGTCTCCAGAGCCACCACTCCTCAACTCACAGATCTCTCTGAAGGTAAGAATACCTCTCACTTCCTCCCTATGTTACTATCCAGGTTTTTGTGTTTTTCAGTTATTCTGCAACCCACATGTGAGTCCTGACCTAGTCTTTTGTAGTGATTGATGTAGAGTATTGAACTATATTGCAAATTATTGATCACGGAGCACAGTGGTGTACTGGTTAGCAGGTACACTTGTGGATCTAAGACCTTTCTAGGTGAATTTTGCTTGTTCGCCCCCCTTAGTGTGGTTTCCCTCTGGGTACTCTGGCTTCCTGTGTCAACATGGACAGGCTTAGCCCGCCCCCTGCTGTTACAGAAATCCAGTAAAATGATTCATATCATATTGTAAGATTCTTGCAAACACACAGACCAAGCCTTAATGCTGGACCACCAGCAGCTCATTTCATTTAAGAAAAAGAACAACTCCCTTATTGATCACGTACAGCCAAACACAGTACAACATAGTGAAATTATTTCTCTCCATTTGACCCATCCCTGACAGAGCAGTGGGCAGCCCCTTTGAAGGGCCCAGTGAACTAGGGTTTCAGGGTCTTGCCCAAGGACCTTATGACAAGTAGAACCTTTAGATTTAAGGGAATTTAAGGGAATGTAGTGGTGTGACTGTCGGTCACAATCATCTGAACACCCTTTGTCTCACGTTCCGCAACACTGGCCTCTAAAAAGGCAAAATACATGAAATATTTGACATGTAATTACTCATAAGCTTGTTGATCCTTGGCCAAAAAGGAAATTCATTGTAAAAGGACCCGCTCCTTCTGAGGATGTACATAAATCTGCCATAACATAAAAACCACCTTCATATTATCGAATAAGCCCTTGTTTTATTGTCGAAACAGCTCTTTGGTTGCACTGTGTGTTCTGGTACCTTTCTCTCGGAATCAGCATTAACTTTTACAGCAATTTGTTGGGCTCAGGCAAGCATGGAAAAAGTTCCAGTATTATTGTCCCTTTCTCTCATTCGCCAGTTGTCCTTCCTTAGACCACTTTGATGGGTACAGACCAGTAACACCCAATAAGACCCAGTTGTCTAGCCATCAAAATTTGATCATAGCCATCGCATACGATATATCCAAAACAATATCAGCTAATACCCTTGTTTATAAACAGATTAAACTAAAATGGTTAAAGAGATACAACAAGCTTCATTGGTTGGGTGCATTAGTGTTGTTATTCTTATACCCATCTCTTATGAATTTTTTCCCTCCTGTATACAATAATGTATGTTTTTGTCTTCTTTTTATAAACATTAAGAGCTTGGGTTGTATTTTCCGCAATATATTTGTTTTGTTTATATATTTTAATCAGTTTAAATTGATTGTTTTTTTCCCCTTTTTTTCCAAATTATTATATCATCTCAACAACAGATATGGACCAGCAGAGTTTACATAGTGACCCAGAGGAGTCCTACATGCGGGATCTCCCTGAGTTCCCCTCAGTTGAGAAGTTTCCAGCCACCGAGAGTAACCTGCCCCACTTCCCTCTGCGTGGGTCTGGCCGGGGTGATGGAACCCATGGTGGTGCTCAGTCAGATGAGGAACCATTGAGCCCTGCCAGTCTCCTCATCCAGCACCTAGCATCTCCTCTCCACTTTGTGAACACACACTTCAATGGACATGGACGCCCGCCTGGGGATGAAGAGAGTATTCTGCCCATACTGGCTGCAGTGGTAGCCGGGAAGCAGCAGGGAGAGGAGATTGAGGCTACAGTAACCCAGGGTGCACAGCGCTCCTTGGAGGCCTTGAGCGAGGAAATTGTGAGCACAGCCATCTCCACTGTGGTGCAGAAGACTTTGTCAGCCCTGTTGCGTTCCAGTGAGGCCGGTGAGGAGACCACCTTGGCCGAGCTCCTTCCAACGGAAACCCCAATGGGTCCCATGGAGACCTCAACCCAACCCACCGGCACCACTGCTAACACTGCAATTTCTACAATCGGGTTAGTGGGGACTGACAAGGACCAGGATAAGGGGAAAGAAGGCGGTGTCAGCAAGGAGATACATGACGAAACACTAGTTCCATCTGAAGAGGAGGACTTTGAGCTTCTGGACCAAAGCGAACTGGAACTGTTGGATGAAGGCTTGGAGCCCAGCTCTGACATACAGGTAGTTGACGGAGCTCCAGGAGCTCCAGATACAATTCCCTCTCTTCAGCCTCAACCACTATCATAGCTTTCCCCCCCCCAAAAAATCTCCAATTGTTCTGTTTTTATTTGTTTGTTAGAATTACATTATATCATACAACTGTTAAAAAAATAAAAATATATATATTTATACATATATATATATATATATATATAAACATAAATGCAGTTATCAAAGAGTTTGTGATTAAATACTGTTGGCTGGTGATTGTGTGGATAATGGTTGAGATTACCCTGTGTGTTTTGCTTCCATAACCTATATAAGGGTCTGTTTAGTCTCGGTATCTAAAGTTCATCAGCGGATATCAAATAGCATTCAAAAAAGTACAGCTTTTACCCTTGAATTTACAAACACATATCATCAATAAAACATCTAGAGTGAAATGTTTGGTTGTTTTACTCTGGCTGATGGAACAATTTCAATGAGAGCTGGTTCATGGCAGAACATGCTAACTAATTGTTAACCAGTTAATAGAGTTAACATTTTCAAAAAGATCATTGATTGAATAAAAAGTTTCATATCACAGTAACAAGCCTTTATTTCAACCCTTGAAATGTTGGATTACATGAGAATAAATATATAAGTGATTAAATTTAACGGTCAGTCGATGAACCTTTTGTTGAACTGATGGGGAGTTATATAGTAGATTAAGTGCTTTCAGTTGCTCATAATTATTGTATGATGATAAGTTGTTTATAATAATGCAATGGTTGAGTATGATATTTAAATCCAAGAGTTAAATCTAGAAAACAGAAGATCCTTCAAGGAAGTAAAGTGGTCTTTCACTTGTTGCCTGCAAATGTAATCATTGATATTGTTGTACGATGACGAGTAACAGATCTTCACCCATGCAAACAAATAACTAATGACACAAGATTCAAGTAACCTCTTCTGTAACTGATCCCTTGTTCTTATTCTTGTTTGTGAATATAATTTATTTTCACTCATAATGTAATATGTATTGGAACTCCTTTGTCTTTTTCTGAAAAATATGGGACTATAGGGAGCTAAGCCTGCTGAACTGTTGATGTACATGTACATCACTGGGGATTTGTACATTCACCAAAAAACCATCCAGTGCCATGACGGACCCATGCATATCATACATCAAACTTGTCTTTACCACAATCTATATTTGAGATCAGTTATCTAAAAAGGTACTTTATAGGATATTTTTTTTCTGTTTAAAGTTTTGGAGAAGGTTAGTCATTCAGTTACAATCTACTGCTAGGGATCTGCAGAAAACTGATGAAGCATCAAAAACCTATTCTCTACTGTCAGTTTTTCTTCCGCAAATCACTCAGCATTCAAATTTTGAGTGGGTTGTACTAATTGAATATGGTGTCACAGAAATGTGTCCCCTCTTGCATCTTGTTATAGTACATAGCATTTGTACTAATTGTTTCCTTTCTATAGGCGTACCTACCTGTGTATGGTGTAGAAACTAAAAAACTTTTTTTTAAAGGTGTATATTTGCATGTAAAAACCACACTATTGTTTTCAAGCTCTCCTTGTCAACTGACAAAGTACTGCACAATTTCGAGTAAAGAAAAATCTATTTGAATGTGTCAGTTTGTAAAAGCCCATTAAATTCCATTTTTCTTACATGTAATTACCAACCACAGTTCTGATGTTTTCTCATTTTGGAAGCCACCCAACTGTAAATGGAATGGGTGGTGATCAGATATAGAGAAAGATATTAACAGACTAGTTTGTTTAATGAAGTGGTGTGTTATAAGCATGAACTGTAAAAGTCACTAATAGAGCTGTACAATTTAAAATATATATATATATATTTTTTCTAATTTCTCCTTTTCCATAAAGTACTCAGTCTGATCTTTTACATCTACAAGTATAACAGCTATGGATAAGTATAACAAATAAAGACTTCCTGTCTTGAAACTGGTAAAATAAAAAAATCCAAAAAAACTGCAACTTCCCATTTGGAAGTAAGAACATAAAAGAACAAACTCAAACGAACATGATTTGGCTCTGTAATGTATCTCTTGACCATCTTAACCCACTTTTATCTTGCGGTAAGCATACAGCAGAGTGCAGAGGGAGGAATCATGGGTGTTCTGCGGACTATGATGTTCGCAGCTGACAGTAATGTATATTGAGAGCAGGTGGAGGTATGCCTTGGAGAGAAGAGGAATGAAAGTCAGAATTCATGTGTGAATGAAAAGAAGGCGTTACAACACTTTCATTCATAAAACTCACTGTGTGAGTGGGCGTATTTACCATTGAGATTGCAAGGACAAGTATATCATTATTTTTCCCGAGATGTCTAAAGAAAGCTCAACTTTGGCTCTGCAATTATTATTATATATTCAACGTCAAAATTATACATTTCCTTTGAGTACCATCGTCGTAGCTTGTGACTGTGTCTGTATGGGTGTGGAGGGAATCATCTTGACCCCAACTATTTGTTCACCACGGTAGTTTCCTGATTAGAGAAACAAACCGTACAGTCAGCTTCATCAACCAAATGATGACACGGGTAATTACACATGTTTACCTGTATGTAGTTAAACTCCAGTCTTCCCAAGATATCATCAGATAAATGGTTCCGGCTGAGCTTCCTGCTACAGTAAACAAAGCTCATCATTAACGAAGCCAAAGTCAACCATAAGAAGACGAAAGCGTGATCAGTCATTTCGTGTTACTATTCAGAGAGGGAATTATTTTGGTGGCTAAACTTGATACAATCAGCATGGAATTCAACTGAGATTGGTCTATGAGAATTCCTGTTAAATCATTTGATATGTAAAATGTATGAAGATGACATGTCTTCCAGGGGGCAGATATAAAACGATCTACAATACGATATACAACACGATCCCTCCGTTCTACCTTATCATACCGCCTCCTCCTTCCCCGGACTAAGCTCAGCACCATGGGTGATCGGGCTTTCTGTTCTGCTGCCCCTCGTCTGTGGAATGCTCTCCCTGACCATCTCAGGGCTCCACAGACGACTGACACACTTTTATCTGCTCTTGCTTTGTAGCACTTTGAGATTTGATCCAAATGTAAAGTGCATTAGAAATTAAATGAATTATTATTATTAATATTATAACTACCTAGTGAAAAGTGTTCTGACAGAAGTTTAAAATTACATTGCAAGATAATAACTTTACATAGAATACTAAATATCGTTACATGTTCTATCTGGGGTTTCAGAATAAAAGCGCGGGATGAGAAGTTTCTTTTATTGTTAAATCAGATGATATTAACTTAACATTTCTGGTGAGTTTACCACACAGCACTCACTTATAACTGAATGTGTGCTAAAATTATAATGATGAAAAGTAAGTCATAGTAAAAACCACTAAGAGGGACCAATAAGGCTTTGATGTCACCTTTTCCATACGTTCATCAGCATTCTTCGGTAGTTAGAACAATGCTGTGATTTTCTGATTCAAGTTCTTTTTCCTGGGTGAGAAAAAACAGTTTTGCAAAGCATTAGATTGAATATCGAAACTTTGAAACTATATTTGGGGTATAAATATATGTGTTGATTAACACTCCTGGCTATTTTGTGACTAAACATACCTGCCTGAGTTCATCTGCAAAGAGCTGAAGTCTCTCCTTCAACTCGTCTTCAACAGACACATGAACAAATGCCAACCATTTACCATCTTTGAAGGTGACTGGCATTGAAAGCACGACGCCCTCTGGGAGATCACATGACCCTACAAATGTTGCCAATGATAATCACATTTCTAAAGGAACCAGATCTGGAACTAAAAACTGGATTTGGATATTTTGTCACACATTAGGCTTAGCTACATGCTCACCTTGGCAAAGCACCCCAACAGAGAAGACTACTTCTTGACCACAGATGCCATTCCAGGCCTCCAGGATAGTGAGGATGCTATTTGTGAGAGACATGGCACCCGCTTGGCGGTTTTTTGAGACCACTGCTGCACGTTGACAGCGTACCAGTTCTTGAAAGTCTGTTTGCAACCATTTCCTGTAAGAGAGGATGAGATTGTTGTAAAACCCAACACGGCGGTTGGGTTTGATAGGCAGTTGTATAATTTTATGCTAGGCACACATCAGATCCTTATCATATTGTGTTTATTTAGCCTTCTAAAGTGGAGGAGTTATCCAATGAAAAGCAGCAATAGAGTAAATCGACTTTATTCATCACTGATTCGTCATTAGCCTGTGTTGCACATTGGTTTTTGGCTAAACCCTGCCTGACTTACATATCCAAAATAAACTTAAAATAGCTCAACAGCCATCAGGTATATTTACATAACTGTGGAAAGGTAAGGTTAAGGCCAGTTACAGTTCATTGTACCTGTTACTGTGTGTGAATAATCTGTGATTAAACACAAAAAATATTTCTGTCCTTGACATCATTACAGGGTATTACAGTAACACTATGAAACAAAACAATCAATGAATTTGCTCAGAAACTCTTTGATAACTACTTCAATAAATTTGATATAAATACATAAAGCACATCTTATTTTACACAATTTTTGTGGGATAAGACCGGGAGGACTCTCATTTTGGAACAGTTGGGTAGTAAATGGCCCAAAAATATGCCAAAAAAAGGGATTTTAACCCCAGAGAGGGACTTTGGCTGAATAATATCACATTTGTCCACTAGTGGGCGGCATACTCTAGGTTTATGAAATAAACCTTGGGTTGAATTAAAATCTAGCATTGAAAAATAATAGCATATACTTGGTACAAGCCTTATTATGGGATTCCTGGAGAGAAAATCTTCTGGTGATGTTTTAGTTAAAACACGTGTTGCTGCACTATTTCCTTTAAGGTGTTTTCCGAGCCAATGCTATTATTGATATTATTTGTTCCGGTGAGTACTGTATGGTTTAAAGTTGAATGACAAATAAAGTCTGTCTAAGTCTAAGTCTTTAAGTAAACCAAGAAGTAATCCGACTTTTGAACAAGGACTCTGCCTGTTATAGCAAACCTGTCATAGAGAATCTTCTGGATTGGTTGGCAGAAGAAAGTTGGTCCTTTGATGGCCCCAACATAGTTGAAAACTTTCACCCTCTGCAGGTCAACATAGAAGCTACCACTGATGTTTCCCCAAACAATGACATCTGTGACATCTAGAGAAATTGATGAAGGGGAGGTGATTTATTTCGCTTGGACAGTCCAAACAGAAAGATATTATTGTAACTACCTGATGTATTCACTTTCAGCTTCTTTGCAAGGACAATTCTGGCTTCATTCTCCACCTGACTTGCCATGCCGATAAATTGGTGGTAGTCAATGGAGCGTGCATTGTCCAGAAGAAGTGAGCATCTCAGGTTAACGAATGAGTCACCAGACACAATCACTTTCACCTCCTTGTTAGCCCTTTTTTCAATCAGCTGCCCATACTCTCTGTACCTGTCTGAGATAGCTTTCACCTTTTCCTTTTTTCCCCCCTCTTCATGCTCATTCTTTGCATCACTATTATCACAGCAACAGTCATCCAGCAGTAGAATGACATCTGCTTCATGGAAGGCCTCTTCCAAATCTTTGTGACTGGTCACCTGTGATTAAAGATGGTTAGATTATTTTATATTCATTCTGGAGTGGCTAAAAAAATCCTGAAAAAAACTTACTTGATGAAGCAGATGGAGTGCCATATTTTCTGTCTCCATTCTTAGCTGCTGCAATCCCTCCTCCTCCCCATCCAGATCCAACAGATGGAGGCTGATAGCAGAAACATGGGGAAACACCTCAGCGGAGAGTAGATTGGGAATCAAGAGGAGGCAGGCTGGACTCAATGCACTGGAAAGGAATCAGAAATGCACTTGCCCACAAAATACATCAAGTGGATTTCTTAACATTAAACATTTTCATAATTTATCTTTCTTTAGTGTTGACCAACCAGGTAATCCATATGTGAAGAGGTTTAATAAGACTGGCACGATGCTGTTCCTCTACAATGAGGCTCATCTTGGTTTCCAGGTTCTCTGCTGCAACACTCAGCATGATATCTGTAGGCATGTCTATCGTGATGCCATAGAAGTCCTACACAACCGGTTTGCAGGCTTAGGTTAGTGATTGGTTTTGAATATGAAAACCTGATCCGAGCTTACCTGACAATGCTCAAGGAAGTCACTGAAGCCTCCTAAGAGCATCCCTTTCCCCCCTCGATCGATCAGTTCCCTCCAAACCAAAGGAGAATTCTCATGTTTCCAGCAATTTCTTTTGCAAGTATTCTCCAGCCATTCCTATCAGAAACCAGTGAAAGGGTTACGGTTAGAGTGGTGATCCGAATGTAAAGTGCATTATAAATTAAATGTATTATTATTATTATTATTATACTACACTGATAAAACTAATTCTGACCCCAAGTAATTGTAACATGTTTTAATATGGCTTATTTGATCGATTTTAAATATATTAAAAAATATTTTAATTTTGAATCTTACATATCTTTTTAAAATAAATTTTTACAATCTACTGCCCTTGTTTAGAGCCAGTTAATTGCTCTGAATTAAAGTTAATGTGAAAGAAATGTCCAAAGACAGTCCATAAGAAGGTGCAGACATGTTACAACTTTGCTCATGCTAGAAGCTTGGCAGCCGTATAGATAGATAGATAGATAGATAGCCTTTATTAGTCCCACAATGGGGAAATTGCAATATTACAGCAGCAGAGCATGTTACAGAGTAAGAATGACACAGAGTAAGAATAACACAGAGTAAGAATAACATCGTGATGGTTGTGGTTGGTATGGAGTTGTGGTTAGTAGTATCACCTCACAGAAAGAGAGTTCTGGGTTTTAATCGCACACCGAGGCTTTCTGTGTGGACTTTACTAGCTCTCTCTGTGTTTGTGTGGGTTTTTTCAAGGTTATCCAATCTCTTCTCACAGATCCAAACATGATTATAGGTGAATAGACTCTAAATATAGGCACTTTTACACCTTAAATAAAAAAATAATAAAATCAAACAAAAACTCTTTCAATACGTTTGCCAAGTCTCCAGAAAAGAAACGTGAAGAACGTCCATAAAATTTCAAAATATAATTGACGATTTTAAAATAGGAGCATGTATTACCTCCCATTCACTTGGGTGGATGGAGAATTTATGGATCCTGAAGTCTGGCAGAGATCTCTGCAGACTGTCACCTAAGAGTTCCACTTTGGCATAGTAAGGGCAATCCGTTTTGCCTGAAGAAAAAGTAACAGACACAATTATTACAATTTAATCTTTCAACCTACATTTAAATAAAACTGGATATTAAAAGGAACTTTACCAACAACGACAAATTTGGCCATTCTGGCTGAGGTTAGTTGGTTGGTTGCTAAGAAACCGGGATGTTTTGCTCATTTAAATATGAATGTAAATATGTATAACGACAACCAAACGAAATAAACACCACGATGTCCTACACTTATTCTAAAACGTATAATTTAAAGGAGTTATATATTTATTTTAACAGCATAATAATATCTTCCTTAATAGATTTTATATCCACATAATATTTATAAAAGCACACAAACCCTAAACGTGATTATATTTTATCAGTTCCTGTCGTACCAAGTTTATAGGGGGACTGTATACTTCAGTACACACAGACATGCGCACAGAGGCGTATTGACAATTGATTTGGACTATATTGAAGTGCAACGTGCTTGTGTTTCTACATTAGACATCGCTGAAAATGTGCCATATACTGCCTTTGGACCATATATTTCATCTTTTCACGTTTAGAGTAAGTTATGTGATTTGACCGAGGGCTAGACATATCAGAAGGAAGAGTTCTGTTGACCTTGGTAGAAGGTAAATTAAACACTTTGACACTTAGTGACTGAAAACTAATTCCATAATTAAATTGTCTATGAGACTGGGAATGTGAAGTCGGAACAATTGCAAAGCCGTTTAGTTGCCTAGTTGCTTTTACTTTGTTTCCGTCGAAACGATTTCATAAAAAAAGACGTTGTAATCTTAGTCTGTTTCGTTTTCTGCCTAGGAGTCACCGCAAAAAAGAGTGTAACTGCGAGCTGCCTTTAATGTCAAATCTCAAACGCATGTTCAAACTTCATGCCGAATAGTTACACGTGCATTCTAGACTACAAGCTTCCACCTAGGAATTAAGGAGGGTCATCCTTTCACAACAAAGGCAAAAAGTTTCAGATTGAGTATCTTAACAGTTTTCAGCTTTTTGCTCCAGGAAGACAGCATTTGTCGTATACATATACACACTTGTTTTTACAGAACTATGTCTGTGTGGGTGACAGAGGTGGTCATGAGGCGAGGCTTGCGTTATTGCATCGGCAGGTCTCTTTGGCAGGATTACAGTTTCCAGGTGACAAAAATCACATCTATCCCCAGGCAACCGTTGGCACACTTTTGGGAAACAAGACCAAGTCAAACATGCCTAGCTAGCAGTGTTGTCAAGCAGTTGAGGTTTTACTCACAGGATACGATTCACAGTGAGGACTTGGAAGAGGGGGGACATCTCTCCTCTTCACTGCCTGCTGGGATCCAGACTGAGAAAGCATCCAGGCAGAGACAGAAGAGGTACCTGTTCGAAGATGACCTGCAGCGCTGTGGCTCCCCATCAGATGTGTTAGACCTCACATGTAAATACACACCTACAGTTCAACAGATCAGCAATTGCCTGACCGCTATGTGGTCCACCACTAAGAAGATGTCCAAGGAGCAGCAGCGCTACCAGCTGCAGCTGATGTTGGAGCATCCTGCGTTTCCCAAGCTTCTTCAGAGGGCCATGACAAATGTGGTTCATATGCGAAGTGAGGACATTGCCTACTCCCTTTTAGGTATGGTCCAACTGGGTGTCCCCAATCGTAGCCGTGTGGTCCAGACTTTCCTCCGAACCTGTCAGGTGAGCAGTAAATGATCTAATATTGCATTATGTTCTCCTATGGCCATTAATGGTTGATGCATTGTTCTGTTAACTGTTTTGTTTCTCTACTGTGCCTACCTGTCCACCAACAGGAGAAACTGAATGGGTTCGATGAGAAGAGCCTATCTATCTTAGCGTCTTGCCTGACACAGATAAAGGAGAACGCCAATGTTTCTGCACTCAAGAAAGGCATGAGGTCAGGATTGTGAAATTATTGTATCAGCAAAAACAATTAAATTCATAGGTGATGTACAGATTTGGTGCATTTTTATTATTTTCAATTTCACAAATCACCATGTATTTTTTTTTTTTTAGCATAACTTTTTACATCGCTGCTTATCTTTGCTTTGTCTCAGGCTGATTGTTGACGCCCGTCTTCCCAGCATCCAAAATGTACTGGCCCTCCAGACCATGATGCGTGTGTTGGGCAAAGATGCCCCTCTGGACCTCAAACGAAAATTGGAGGTTTGTTTGTGAACACCTCACGTTTGTTTGTTAGAACACCTCACATTAAAATGATTTTGATAGGAAAACAAAATAACACAAGATTATGCTACATATTAATTTCACCTTTGGAGGAAGTCTGGCTCATGCTGCTCCCAGATTTATCATGTAAAACACTCCAGACATAATATAAATTTGATCGAACAAGATTAGTTGTTCAATACTACTGCATGAAACCTGAAATAATATCATGGGGGAGAAGTTTTTCCCCAACTATTTTATTAGGTCCCCCTTGAAGGTCAAGTTCATTTTATTTCATGTTATTTTTCTATATAGCGCCAGATCACAACAGAAGTCATTTAAGGATACTTTTCCTATAAAACAGGTCTATACCTTGTCCTTTTATTAAATAAACTAAATAGCCTTATGTTATTTATTTTTCGTTTACAATTCTCCACTGTTCTATCTGTATTGCGGACAGCTGAGTTCCAACCCGAACTCAGCACACACGTGCGCACACGCACACTCCCAAAAGTGGACAGAGAGCGCCTGTCAGAAAATATGCCGCATCAACCACCTCAAAGTATTTTTGTCGGTGTCCATTTGGAGATTAGGATTAAGATGCTATAAACAGGCTGTGATGTTTATAGATGAAATCATCCAAGTGCATAAAGGTTTAAGATTACTTCATTATCTAATATCTATAGTAGTAGTGCTGGTCAAAACTTTAATGCAGTAATTCAAAAATATCATATATAATAGTACAACACAGAGTGGGATAATTCAATTGCATAATAATTACTTTGATACCTTAAGTACATTTTACTGATTGTTCTAGAATATTTCTACCTAAAGAAGGTTTTGAATGCAGATTTTTCGATTGTAATAATATTTTTTTCGCAGTGTAGTATTTGTACTTTTATTCAAGTAAAGGACCTGAACACTTCACACACCAATGGAAATACCGGCTTGAAACACAAAGTGCATGACTGGAGAATTTCTTATGCGAATAATTTATCTGGAGAAATGTTTCATTTCAACACTGTAATTTTACTTACAGTCTTAAATGTACTCTTGAAGTTTCTTTCAGCATAATAACCAAGTGTCTTTCATTTATTTAAAGCAATGTGGGTAGAGATTATCTGACTCTATCCATAAAGTTTGACTGTGATTGTTGAAGTTTTTTTAATTGCTTTTGTGATAACACACCTTTACAACTTGGACTAATAATTTCTCTACGCTGTTGAGCCGTTCATTTTGCTTGATTGTCTTTGTCATTATAGGGTTAGGGTTAGTGACCCTAACCCTAAATTGAAGTTTAATTTGGAATAGTGCCTCATGACTTAAACATATTGTGTAAAATTCTGTTTCCTTTAGGGAAAGGCTTTATCAATGGCTGACCAATTCACCCTGCCCAACGCCCAGCACATGATCTCAACTATGGCCAAAATTGGTTTCTATTCCAAACCTCTGCTGGGCATCTGCAGTAAAAAGATAAGAGGTAAATACTTATCAAGTAAAATACTTTGAACCCAAGTATAATTTAAGAATAATTGAGGTCATTAGGTGTGATGATATCGTCACAAATCCTGAAAACATCCTGGAAATTTTAAAAGAGCAAAGGCAATGTTTATTAGTACAGAATCAGTTAAATATTACAGAATCAGTTAAATATTACACAAATATCAACAATTCTTATTATATCTAATGGCTTTTTTTAACCTGCTACCTTTACATTGCTCACTAACATCTATCTTCTGGTAGAAAACCTCAAAGGAATCCCCCTCAACAGACTGTTAACAGTTCTGCAGGCCTGTAAGGAGCTGAACTACAGAGACATGGCTCTTCTAACAGACATTTCAGACTACGCTGCCACATTGAAAGACGTATGGAGCAACAAACAGGTAAAGAACAACTACATTTGACCCCTGTGGTAGAATGTAAGTATAATGTGTTCTAAAATACAACTGTCACCATGGATTTTTCAGTAAGTACTTAAAAATACATGATTTCGATTTTGAAGTTTCAAGATGATCCTCAAAGGAATTTTCATCCTACATTTCTTTCGTACCTGCAAGCATATAAGGGTAGCAGTCACTTCATACTGTATGTGATAGCTAATGTCTTTTTCCCTGTTCAGTTGATCCTGGTCATGTCTGCGTTGGAGAACCTCTTCTTTTGTCCTGCTGCCCTGATGGAGGTTTTTGCTGAGAAGGTCATCACCAATCCAAACGCTCTGACACTTACAGATATCCTCTACATCCTCAAGGCATATTCTTCTCTCAACTATGACCTGCAGCAGCAAAGACAACAGTAAGTCACCCACATGGCTTCTTCCTATTAAATATTTTCCTTAGTCACATGTTTATGTCCACTTAAACCAATAAAGATGTCATCCATTTTATTTAATCCGGTTATTCGTTGTGCCTTAGGTGAAAAAGTACATAGACTCTTCTCCACACTTATTCCGTCTTATTCTAAGTTTACTATTGGTACGAAACTCGTCTTGCAGCATTGCAATTGGGACATGGTTAAGACATACATCAGAATGTGCGGCTCGTTTGGGAATGATGTACTATCACCTTTTCTTTTTTTTTTTAATTACATGAGGAATAAAAATGACAGTGAATAGATCTCAAACCCACCCCTCCTGAAGGCCCTGTAAGTTTGTATCTTTATACATAGAAACATCACTAAAAGTGAAACAAATGTTAAGAATTAGGTCTTTTTGCATCAGAATCGACATTTTGATTTCTAAAATGGTTTTCCTATAATCGCAGTTTAAGTTTTGCGTAATTTTTGCTCCAATCGTCTCCTTTTTTTTTTGAGTGTCTAAGTTGAAGTATTACAAATGCACATGACGTGAGAGTGAAGAGAGGCTGTGCGATTTTCTACAATTTCTCTTTAAAACTTAATCTCAGACCCTCAGTTCTTACTCTACAGCCATCATTTTTTCTCAAAACGTAAGAAAATGTGTGCTGTATCGATTCATTTCAAAATGGAAGCCTACAGATTCTCAGTTTGAGCTCAGCAAGACCTGGAGCACCAGGACTACTGGAAACAATCCATAGAATCAACCTAGGAGATTAAGTGACAATCCTTAACTTTTTAAGGTATTTCTAGAGCTGTGATTCCTGATGAATTGAGTAAAAAAAATGAGGATACATTTTTCGAGTTAAGCTTATTCTTCTTCCCTAGGCACCTATCAGCTCCGTCATCCAGAAACCATTCAACTTTCAAAATATTAAGCTCTTTAACAACATTCATTCTGTGACTTTCCTTTTTATTTTACACTTTTTTAAATATTAGGTATTTTATAGCAACAATTTCATCATTCATTTAAATGGAGAAAATTTCACATTTTAATTTTTTTTTCTTCTGTTTTTCATTTTTACTTGGTGAAGGCAATGTCTGGCACAATCAGTCACTGTACAGAAAACATTGCAGAAACGTGATACATCCTGGTCTGGGTTGAGCAGCCATTGATGTCTATGTTTCAAAGATATTCAGAGTACATTCAAGGGAGGACATTAACGTGTCTCCTATCTGTCACCATAAAGGCAATCAGTGCAGTTCATCAGGCAAGAATATGGAGAAAAGAAATTTAAAGACCAGTTACTGCAGCAAATTGATGCAACTTTCTGTAGGTTTTTGGAAGATTTGAAAATGTCTCTGAATGCAACTGTGTCTCAGACTCTAAAAACGCATGACTCGTCTCGATCCATCTTGCTTTTCCAGGTTCCTGGATAGCCTCTGTCTGGCTGTGGACTCCCATCTGACCAAGATGTCGCCGTTTGAGTTGTTAAAGACGGTGTATTGCCTGTGTCTCATGGGCCATTTCCCCTCTGCACCACTGGAGCAGCTCCTGCAGAGCAGCACAGTAGAGCAGTTTAAGACCACAGTTAAGTCATATATTAACAGCCCTGACAGTATTCCTTCCTTCCTCCGTCTTTTTTTTGCCCTTTTCTTTTATATATCACCCATAACATGGATAAGTGGTCATGGTTATTTATTGTCTTGGGCGATTTTCAGTGTTGTGGATTGGTTCATCGAATGATCAATGTGTGAGAAAAGGCGCTGTCAATGCAATATCTGACCCTCTCCCTGTTTCTGTTTAAACAAGCGTTGGAACCCACTGCAGAGGCCATTTGGAGCTGGAGGTGATATCTCCAGTGTTGATATAATAAACTGAAAAGAGGGATTGAACTCAGCAGTGTTAGCTCTTTTTACATCCTTTGGAAGGATGATATGCTACAAAGTCATCATACAAAAAATCTAGTGTCTGCAGGTTGAGCTCAAACACAAACAAAAAAACATCTCTCCTTTCACCTGGGCACAGAACAACATTGCTGCATTCATCTTTCCCTCGATCCTGACTAGTCTCCCAGTTCCTGCCGCTGAAAAACATCCCCACAGCTTGATGCTGCCACCACCATGCTTCACTGTAGGGATGCTATTGGCCAAGTGATGAGCGGTACCTGGTTTCCTCTAGACATGATGCTTGGCATTCAGGCCAAAGAGTTCAATCTTTGTTTCATCAGACCAGATAATTTTGTTTCTCATGGTCTGAGAGTCAGGTGCCTTTTGGCAAAAAACTTTTTTCACTTTGTCTCTATGGGGTATTGTGTGTAGAATTTTGAGGAAAAAATGAATTTAATCCATTTTGGAATAATGCTGTAACATAACAAAATGTGGAAAAAGTGAAGCGTTCTGAATACTTTCCGGATGCACGGTATAGGATTACTGTGTTATGGACTACATTAATGTTAAGTAACAATAAAATAACTTCATATTATTATTATATAATTATTTTCATTTTATTGATTTTTAATGTCTTTTTTTAAATTTCATATTACTTTACTATATTCTTCTATCTATATTAAATTTTCCTTTTTACCATATTTATATTGTTGATAGTATTATGTCTTAAATATAATAATTGTTCTTATTGTTATAATCGTACTAATATTATACACGATATATAATATTAATTGAAAAATAATGTTTATATAATATATTATGTAATAAAAAAGTAATAATTGTTTATTCATTTTGTTGAAATTTATAATCATTTTTTGTTGAAATTTTTAAAAAGAATAATAAATAATAATTAAATAATTTTGTATTACTTTCTATAGTTCTCCTTATTTATTTTGCAGAATTTTTTACAATTTACTTTTGTTCAATAAATTTGATTGTGTATTGATATTTCTCTTCAATCTGATATATACTGTTTTCCTTATAATGTATCAATAATTTGAAAAAAGTACCTCTTTTTCTCCTCAGATCCAAGCTTTCTCCACAACCAGGAGAGAATGTTTCAGACCGTGGATTTGTGCCTCCGTCTCGATCGTCCGCCACTTCCTATGACTCTGACCATCCCCTCGTTTCTCCTTGGAGACCCCTCCACCGTTAGTCCATCAGTGAAACTGTGGCTCTTCCAGAGCCTGCGGAGTGTGTTAGAGGAACAACCAAACACAAGTCTACAGGAATCAGTGGTGGTGGAGAACTTCTACCACATAGGTAAAGACGATTACAGAAACTAATGAACATGATAATATCAGATAATGCATGTTTTTTGATCTTTGGCTATTTTCAGAACTGCGATCTAATCAAGTGCTAATGTTTTTGTGTTTTGACCCTCAGATGCTGTGATAACCAAACATCTGCCAAACCAAACCTCTGTGTATGAAGAGAGAGGTCCAGCTGGAGAGGCATGTTCTCAAACAGAGAGCAGTCAGAGGTGAGATATCAGCATCGAGAAGTCCAGACTCAGCCTGGAACAAAATCAGCTATGGTGTTTCACTTTGACATTATGTTAATGATTTCATTATGTCAGGTCATGTTATATAGCACAGCTGTCAGGGTACCATTTTCTACCATGTAAAGATCTGTGTGACACTCCAAGATATGCCTCCCCAGACCATCGCTGACCAACCACCAAACTGGTCCTGCTGTTGATGAGCTCACTGACAACCTGCTCTCATCTGTGAGGAGTACAGGGCACTTATGAAGAACCTGCCGAATGTGGTGTTCTCTGGTGAACATAAGTCCAGCTGCATGGTGCTGGCTTCTGAACACCGTTACCAATAGAGGACATCAGGCCCTCATGTCATGCACGACAGTAGCCTGCTGGAGGTCATTTTGTAGGGATCTGACAGTGCTCCTCCTGTCCCTCCTCACACAATGGAGCAAATAGAAATCTCGGTTGTTGTCCTTCTACAGTTCTCTTCAGCTCTCCTGGTATAACTGCCGATCTCCTGGTATCTCCTCCATGTTCCTGAGACTTTTCTGGGAGACACGGTAAACCTTGTGATATGATGCGTATGGATGTTCCATCCTGGAGGAGCTGGACTACCAGTGCAACTTTAGTGGGCCGCAGGTACCGCATCATGCTACCAGTAGTGATAAGGGACATTAGCAAAATGCAAGTCCAAAGAAAAATCAGCGCAGAGGGATGAGAGAGAGAGTTTTTGGCTCTGGCCACTTTCATCTGTTATAGTTTTGCCTAAATTCAAGTGTTAACCCATTCAGAGCTTGAAACCCTTGTCCCCATGTCCTAGGATTGCAGTGATTTGGGCTCCAAACTCTTTTTGCTATGGTACGTCAAATCCTCGCGGTTCACTGGCTCTCAAGACTCACCATCTGAAAATCCTGGGATTCGACCATGTCCTGGTGAGATTCTTGATTGCTCGAGTGTGGCTTTGGCTTTTTTTTTCTCAAGAATCCAGTAGTTACTGACTCTTAAGCAAATGCAATAGTAAAATCTTATGATGATTTCAACTACTCTTGTTTCATCAGAACTTTGACATGTGTGTCCTAATCTTATGTTCACTCACATTTAGTGAACTGCTCCGTCAAACAACTCATCACATCGGCGTTGAATGTATTGCAGTGATAATGAGATCCTTTTCCTATCCTTTTCTCCAGGCATTGCCGCAGGAGCTACAGTTCATGTCTGAGATAAAGAGGAAAGAATATCTCAGTACACGGCTTTTTCCAGAACACCACAGTTCAAATACACAACCTGAAACTGAGTAACTGGAATCTTGAGGACATATTTTCTGTCCAATGACGCAATAGTTTTAGTCTATGATCATCACCAGATTATATGATTAAATTCATCTTTTTAAACTATTGAGAAGGAAATGTTATGTAGAAATATTTAGACATGATCCTGGAGACATTTTGTGGAAGAATAAAATCTGTTGGTGTAATCATTCTTGTTTTATTTCATCTTGGCACCAATAAAGCTGGTGTGAGCTCTTGCAATAACTACAAAGAAGTAAGCAGGTGAGCCACGAAAGGTTGGAATACATTTGAAGCTCCACATTGACACTTAAAGGGAGGAATGGAGGAGAAAGAGTGGAAGGCAGACAGGAAGTGGAGCCGATTTTTTTTTAAGTCTCACTCACTGCCTTTTGAGTATGCCTCACAAAAATGGTTTACTTCAAGTTCATTTGTTAAGTAAACTCATGTAAAGTTTAAGAGTAATTTCCAAGTTCAATTTATGTCGTAATTATACTAATAACAGTGTACTTTCAGTGTTCGATTCTAATACTATGTAAAATACTGACTTGTTACCATATACCTGAACATTCCAGTTTATAAGATGGAATAACTAGCTTCCAGGAGGAAGTACACTTCCTCCTGGAAGCTAGTGTGGAAAAAAATATTTAAAAGTAGACGTAAGGTATTTACTATCAAAAGAGTAATCACAAATACAAGCCAAGAAAACTTCCAGAGTGAGTTGATAATATACTTTTATTTAAATCAAAAGATTAAGTTGAAATATAATTTTCTGTATACATAAACTTGATAGTCTAAGAGTACTGCCTTATTTTTTAGGTTAAAAGAAATACACTAATGGCCCACTTGAATTAACTTCTTCTTTGTAGGGGTATTTATGTACACAGCATCCGCTTCTCATCAATCTAATGTTCTCTATTTGAGATGATATCCTGGATATACAATTTTGGGGGGAGGTGCTTTAAGTTGTTGATCTGATATGTAGATTGTAGTTGCTACAGCTTGCTGCACCATTGTCAAAAGACATTGGTCACTCTTCCTGTACATTTATGTGAAGCTGAATGTGGTTAAACCACCTTGTTTGCCTACACCATCCTGTTTGGACCGTAGAGACAACAGAGCCTACTGCTATGAGCATGTGTGCATGTTTGACAGGTGATAAGTGGTTAGAAAGAGGAACAGAGCAAAACCAAATTTGCATGCACATTTAAACCTTACATACATTCATACATTCATTACATAAGTACTCATTTGAGGTATATATCTTCAATCTTGTTAAAAGTTGACTTCTAGTAGGACTCCCCCTGTTTATATCTGAACTAATGAGAATACAAATTTTATGCACAATTTACGATTGTACATAACTGAAAAAAGGAATAGTAAGAATCCCAATACTTATTTTTGCCTATATTATACCTTCTAAAGAAAAATCCAGAATGGCCCCAAAACCAAAGGAAATAAAATACATAATTGAATTATACCCATTATACTATACTATATAATCCTCAATATTAAATGCTCATTATTGAACATTTGAATGAATTTACATCATAATCCTTAATTATTTTACATTTCAAAGCTTCTTTGAAACTTTGAAGCTTTAAGTCCCAAAGCTTGACCTTAAAACGGAGACATATCTGTACTTAAGTTTAGTTTTAACTTGACCTATTTAAATAGTAAACAACCCTCTTAAATTAAAATGTCATTCGCTTAACTTGAAAAAAATTGAATACAGAAAAATAGGGGTAATGTTAACCGTTCAAAAAAGAAGTTCAAATTTTTTAAATACATAATAACTAGACATGTTTAGGTTCGGCACGCCATAAAAATGATTTGTGAATACATGGTAACAGGTATTATGTATTTATTCTAAATACTTTTTTCTAAAGTTTAATGAGTGGGGGTATATCTTTAACATGTTTTTTCCTACGTTTCAGCACATAGTGACAAATATGGAGTTACAAGTGAAAAGCACAATATATGCATCTGTTATTTAATAGACCCCTTGTTTTATAAAGGACAGCAATATATTTAGATGCAAATATGATGAGGAGCTTTATGGTGTAGGATTTTGAGGCCGCCTCTTCTTTCCATAAGTCCCTTCATCTTTTGGGTTTGGTGTTCATATTGATACTCTGGGGCTCTTTCAGCCCCTGTCTGACCTGAAAGACACGTGGACCATAGTTAGCACAGTTTGATGCAAGGAAAAGGTTGGAACTATCATTGAGGCCTTTTTCTGTGTATTTTAGAAAATGAATTCCAACTTTCTTTATGTAGGACCTCACTTAGAGGACATATATCATACATTATTCCTCAAAACCCACAGGACAGATTAAGGAAACTTAATAAATAAATATAAATTAAAATTCTAAATTCTTTATAGGGGCCCCAAAAGGTATGGCTCTCATGATTGGTTTGTTCTGTTTATCCATTTTACCGTTTTTAGGGACATTTGAACTTAGGCTCTTTTCATGTCAGTTTACTCCCATCCACATTTGACAGAGAGTATCATCCATCCATATGACTCCACTTTGAGATTTTCCAATAACGAGGGTGATTGTGTCCCTTGTGTCACATTATCTAGAGAAAACCTGAATCCAAGATTTTTTTAGACTTGGTTTGCTATTTTTCATGCAATGAAAAAAGGTTAAAAAATATTTGCTTGATTAGGAAAACAATTTTGTCTGCTAATTAATTTGGGGAAAATCGTATTTTTGTTGTATTTTTGGTCCATAGTTTGATGTCTGAAAGTAATGACTCAGTGAGTCTCAGTTGAACTTATTTAAATATATACGTTTTTATTGGGATAGGGCTGCACTGTCATATAATCCATAAGTGTCAGGATGTTCTTCCAAGGTCCAGTTATCTGCACTCTTCAGACAGCATTGGGAGTCTGTCGCTCTGGCTTACGAGGAAAACACCTCTTCCCCAAATACCATCTAAGATCAGTGGTGGATAGCAACAAAGGATATTTACTCAAGTGCCGTATTTCAGTACATATTTGAGGTGCTGGCCCTTTACCTGATTACTTCCATTTTATACTTTATACTTCTATTCTACTACATCTTACCAGGAATCATGCTTTCAACTCCACTCTGTCTAGGATCTATAGTTACTAATTACATTTCTGATTACACTTTTCATTCAATTCGTTTATCTCCCATTGAAGGAAGTGAAGCACGTGAGAGAACGTTCTCCGTCTTCTTTAGCTAAAGAAACTATGTATGAACTTGTCTTTCATTATGTTGAAAATGTCAAAAAGCTTAAAACACGATGATCTCAGGAAAAGTTAACTTTTTAGATATCAGGACAACAATGCTATAAACTGGCAAATATATACGATGAGCTTAACGATTGAACAACCAAACAGTATAAAGTAGTTACTTAATTTTTAACATCTATATGGCCTACATAGTGTTGCAGTAATCCAAAAGATATCCAATGTAATGGTAAAACACTGAGAGGGTGCATTATACCGCACAGTGTGTACTTTCACTTTGATACTTTAAGTACATTTCACTGATAATACTCAAATACTTTTACTTAAGTTTTCACTGCAGGTCTTTTACTTGCAGTGGAGTATCTTCACTGTGGTATCAGTAATTTCAAAAAAGTAAATTTGAATAATTTATACACCACAGGAAGGTAGGGCGCACAGCCTCACATAACAGGAATGTTCAGTCCTACCTACTTACCTACCTACCTTGCTCACTCCCACTTTCCCCCATCTCTCGAATCTGTCAGCCAGACTGTCTCTATCACTGCAAAGAATTCTGTCACTGTTCCTGTAGATGAGCAACCTGTGAAATGTTGTTAGTGTGAGTCTGGCTGTCCCTACCACGGATGAGGGACTGGACCATCAGTAGTAGGTCCTCTGTCTCTATTCCCTTCTATCTGGGAGTGGGCCAGGGTCAGGCCGGTGATTCTGAGCACAAAGCTCTGAGCAGACCTTCTGCTGGCTGTTCAGATCAGTCAGGAGGCTGGTATGGAGTGTCAGTTAGATCTTGATGATGATTTGGTCACTGACATCCCAAATTACAGATCTGTGCTAACTTGACAAAGTTACTGCATTCCTTGATGACACTTTTGGGAAGTCTGTGAAAGTAGGACTCTATTTTCCAGACCTAGACAAGTATATCCTGATGGCACGCTTTGGAACTGTGGGTGAGGGGGTGCTGCATAAACGGAAGAAGAGAGAGACAAGGGTTGCGATGCTGAAGGACATTTATACTCCGACTACTTATATATATATAATCCGACTAAGCTGCCTACTTTGTTCAATCTGGAGAGGTCGAAGGCTCAAAGGAAAGACATAGAATTCCTCCGCCTTCCCAACTGAACATTTTACCTCTGACCCAGCTGAGATTAGGTCACATGCTGTAAGCTACTATATGGACCTTTTTACAACAAAGGCCTCTGAAGTACTTGCTGTTGGTGACCTTCTGCAGGGATGCCCTCAGCTGACACCAGAGGAGTGCGACACCCTTGGTTCGGACAAACCCCAATGGAAAAACTGACACTTCTGTCTCCCAAATAGCCTCGGGCAAGTTTCAAAGGCCTGGACGGAGATGCACTGGAATGCTTCAAACATTTATGGGGAATCCTTGGACATTACCTGCTGGACGTTTTTACAGACTGTTTTACAGAAGGGACTCGACCGGCATACGTACCTGCCAGCGCGATGTGATCTAACTTCTGCCCAATAAGGGGGACCAAACCCTGCTGGAAACCTGTGTCTCTGTTATGAATCGACCAAAAGATTTTGTCAACGGTTTTATCTGAAGTTGTTCATCAATCTGTTGATTGGGGAGGGCCAGTCCTAATTCATCCCGGACAGGTCTATTCTGGACAATTGTTTCTTAATGAGGGACATCTTCTGGCTGTGTATAATGGACAATATTGGCATAATCAAACAGGCATATCGGTTTGCCATGCTGCAAGCCTGCGGTGTTGGGTTGCCCTATCTTCGGCAACTCTATAGCTGCTATAGAGTTGCAGCTATAGTATAGCATGATCAACCAGCTCTTGCTGTTCAGGCTGATGGACCAGTTGGTGGGTCTGAGGCTGCCTGAGCCCACTTGAACTCCCTAAGTGGTTGTGTCAGCCTTTGCTGATGACGGCAACGTCTTCGTCCAGGGTCGGGCGGTTGTCCGGAGACTACAGGACTACCAGGCACTGTAGGAGACGGTCTCTTTAGGCCAGGGTTAAATGTGGCAAGAGCGAAGTGTGTCTGCCTGGTGCCTGGGGACCTAAGACCACTCCAGATCTCCCTGGGAACCTTGTTTGGGGAACAGAGGGCTTGAAGGTCCTGCGGCAAAAGCAAGTCCAATTACAGAATCAGAGTTTTAAACCCACTCCCAGTTCCCAATTGATACAATTAGCCCCTTTCACACATCTCAAGTAAGTGCAACAAGGGATTATATCACCTAATCCTAGACTGAACATATACTGTCAAATAGTAAGAAATATGTATTTAAATTGTTTGTGCTTTGAAACATACATTTTTGTGTGCGTGTGTGTGTTTGTTTACCATGATGACAATGGCAACCATTATGCCGTTGAAAGAGACAAGTCCAGAAGTCCAAAACCAGTGAAATCCAAATTTTTGATCATCACTTCTTTCATCACTCTGGCAGACTTTATTACTTTGGTGTTCTGGAGGAAACACTCAGTAGTCACCAGTCGGTCAATGGAGTGGACTGTATTACGCATGAAACTATTTTTTGTTTAAAACCTGTTAACCTGAATTTACCTTCTATGTACGAGGATCCTCATATCACTTGACACTGTGACAATTGGAGGAGTGACGATGATTTCAGACAGCTGGACTGTAAAGCAAAATGTGAACATTCACTTGTCATAAAATATAACATGGATAAACCCATTTCTTTCTAAGGAGCCTGAGGTTCTTTGGACTGAGAGTAGAGCTGCTGATGACCTTCTATCAGTCTGTCAGGAAGGCTGGCTGGCTCAGTCCTGGGGTTCAACCTGTACTAAACAACCTAAACTCAGTAGAGAGGGTTTGGGAGAGATGAATGCTGACTAAGGTGAAAGCCATCATGAGGAATTAATCCAATCCCCTCTATGATTAAGTCATTAATTCATGGATTGTGGTGACAGCAGTTTAGGAAGTGTATTCCAGACATCCCTTTCCTCAACAACACTCTCCAGTTCATCCTGGGGGATCCTGAGGCGTTCCCAGGCCAGATGACATATATAGTCCCTCCAAGGAGTTCTGGGTCAACGTCAACGTCTCACCCCAGTAGTATGTGCCTGGAAAACCTCCAAAGGGAGGTGTTCTGATCAAATGCCTGCAACCACCTCAACTGGCTCCTTTGGACGTGAACAGGAATCAGCTCCACTTCGATCTCTAAGACTGGGCCCAGCAACCTTTACACATTTACATTTACATACTATTTATTCACATTTTAGTATTTTAACTTATATTTTATCTCAAGTTTCTATTTTGTCGATTGTGTTTGTTGACTTTATTGAATGCCGAGGTAATAGAAAAGTAATAGCAATAAAGTTCTTTCTTATCTTACACAGCGAAAACTAAAAACAATCATTGAATGTATTTGTATAATCGCTAGTCAAAATATCTCATTGCATGTTTGACATTAGACATTATCACTTACCTTGTTATTAGACAATGCATAATGAATATCTTGTTAAGTCAAATAAAACTTGAAAATATCTCCGATGCCCGTAATGAATATTTCCAGCTAACTTTAAGACATATTTAACTTAAAATCATGAAATATCACTTTCTAATCTTATTTTCAGATGATCTCAAGACTTTTCTTATTAGCTTATCAATTATTTAAACCTGTGTGTATTGTAATGCAACCTACCATTGCAGACGCAGGAGTTCTGAGTGGTGTGAGACTCTGTTAGTGATACGCAGACAGTGATGCCTCATATCTTTGCTCTGCTAGTGACCGAAGCACTTCCACAGAGACGATGTCACTGAAATGTATACATTCTCTCTTGCAAGAATACATCCTGGGATCCAGAAACTCTTCATTTTTTGATGTTTCACTCTCTCCAAGAATGTATGCCCTTTTCAAACTATGTTAATTTAGTTTATTTATGGTAGAAGCCCATAGCAGGACAGTTCTGTTCCTATTACATAGCCTGAAGTATTTTGGAAACTTTTGTCAATTCCATGAGTGATAAACTACATGCATTTAATGTCTTCAACCTATTAGTTATTTAAGCTAAGCCTGGCCTGAAAAACTTACCCAAATCAAACTTATATACCTCCACAACTATCCGGTGTATTTGCAAAAACTTGATGTCCAATGACAGATAAGACCTAAAATGATTTCCAGTTTCAGTAGCCTATACCCGTTACTATGCATGAGTAGTCTGTGATTTAACACTAAAAACAACAATATTTCTATCATGGCCTGATTTTTTTCCAGAAACTCTTTGATAACTACTGCATCCAATTTGATAGAATACCACAGAGTTCATGTTATTCTACACAGTTTTTGTATGATAGGACCCGGAGGACTCTACATAAAATATCAACTATGTCCACTAGAGAGAGCTATATGCAGGTAGTACAACCTTTAGATGTGACATAAACACTGGGATTTGTTCAAATCTAGCATTGTACACGGCTAAAAAAAAAAAAGGCAAACGTTCAGGTGCTCTTTAGCTGCACACAAAAGACCAAAGTCACCCGACTCCTTCCCTGAGCATCTCAGGTGATCATCTGCTGGTAGATATGGTTGGAAACAGATGACCCCAAAAGGAAACAGCCTAAAGACAAAGAAGAAGAAGAATAGCTACATGGATCTTCATATTTGCTTTGACGACGAGGGTTGATGCTTCATTGCCTTTTCTTGTTCGAAATAATAAGTATGTTCCTCCATTAGTCAAAAGAAGTAACAGTTTTGTAGTTACAACTAAAAAATATGAAATCCCTTTCCAGAGCAAGTTTCTGATTTGTCAATCCAAGGTACCGTACAAACAAGGCTGCGCAACTTTGCAACCTTCATGAAAGTGAGGACCCATTCCCATGGCTACATAACGGGTTTTTTCCAAACTAAAATTTTAAATATTGGTTATTAATATAAGCTGATAGTAAACCAAAGAAATATTGTTATAAATATTATATTCCATTTAATCATGAAGATACCCCAATATTGTATACACTATACATCTAAGGGTTCAGGCAGTATGAAAAGTGTGTGGCCAAAAATGCAGTCACCTCAGTGGGCAGTGTGGAACGCTTTACTGAACACAAATAGAGAATATGGAACGGGTTCCATCAGGTTTTTATAGAGTTATTATTTATTTTTTTATTGATGCTTTTATCTGCTTTTACTTTGTAGTACTTTGAGATTTGATCCAAATGTAAAGTGCATGATAAATTAAATGTATTATTATTATTATAAAGGCTGAGAGGCAGCCACAATGTCTAGGGAAATGCATAATTCTCCTCTATGTTTTAGCATTAAAGTGTGTGTATCCACTATTTGGGGATGGGTTGAATGTGCAATAGCTTTTTTGTTCACCGGAGGGCAACAAAATACTCATGATAACAGTTTTCAAAACAGTTTACCAGAAAAATATTGACTGGAATATGATTTCATAATAAGTGCAACAATATTTCACATTACTCCCCATTCTATTCATGGTCAGGGAGACGGGCATTGTTTAGATAACATGAAAAAGTTTATAAATGTTTAAAGTTTAGTTGACACATGGTGAAAGATTAATTGATTTGTGAAGGGGAGACTGTAACATTTCCAAAAATATTATTGTTTTTTCTCTCTTAGAAAATAGATGAGGGTGACTTATGTGTGCATGGAGAACATGTCATTATCTCCCAATCTGGAAGAAATCACATGTGATTGCTGGTGATGTTTAATCCAACAAATTGGATAAGTAAACAAAATAGATGAAGTAAATCACATTGTTACCACATAAAGTATTTTCTCAAAGCAGATTATGCAATATTAAGTTTCAGACGGGCTGTACTAATAAATACCTTTCTTCCATACCTCATTCTTTCCACATAGGCTAACAAATCAAATAATAATAATAATACATTTCATTTATAAAATGCAAAATACCTGAATGGGTCTTTGTCTCCAGGTCATCATCCAGATTGCTCATGTAATAGCTGATGAGCGGAAATAGAAAGAAAGGAGAGTGAGAGAGAAATTCCATGAAATTCTCTATGGACATGTCACTTAATACTATAAATAAGCACGAACTCGTGTTAATCATTTGTGTTTGGTGAGTATTTTTTGCATTCATGGATAAGACATCTGAGACGAAATTAATCTGTATAAAATGACATATACAAGAAGAAAAACATCGGGAAAGTTTGAATTAAATCCTAAAGGTAAGAGTAAAGGTTGCTGGCATTGAAGTCGTCTGTCAAATCCACCACATCTACTTCTAGAATGATGTCCGCACTATAAAATAAGGTTATTTCACAATGTCAGTGGTAACTGCTGCAAACAGCGACAATAACCCTGCGGAATCTGTGGCATTCCCGTGACATCTGTAGGGATGCCAGCGGAAGTCCCGCCCTCAACAATGACATATGCTGGTATATACCAAGAGGTGCCATTGGTAGGTACCCATGCCATGATTTGAGCCATGCCATGATTTGATATATATATATATATATATATATATATATATATATATATATATATATATAATAGTAAGCAGAATAGTAGCAGAAGTATTAGTGGCGGACTGGCATTAGCAGTAGTAATAGTATAAGTTCTCGAAATTGTAGTATTGCTTATAGTAGTAGTTATGGCAGTGACAGATGTAGTAGTAATAGCAGTAGCAGAAGGGGTTGTAGTGATTGTAGAAGGAATGATAGTGATGATAGTGGTAGAAATAGCAGTAGTATTAGCAATGACAGTAAAAGTATTTGTAATGAGAATAAAAGTAATAATAATAATAATAATACATTTAATTTATAATGCACTTTACATTTGGATCAAATCTCAAAGTGCTAAGCAATAGGAAAAGTAATGGTAGTAGTGATTGCTTAATGAATGATAGTAGTGGTGGTGGTGGTATAAGTCATAGATGTTGTAATGACAGTTGTAGTGGTAGTAGTTACTATTGCTATGACAGCAGTAGCATTAGTAATAATTGCAGTTATGAAAAAGTAACGGCAGTGGAAAAAGTATAAGAGGTGGTAGTAGTAGAAGGAGATGTAACAAATAGAAACTAGATGCTGATGCTGCCTTCAAGTTCTTCAAATACTTCGACTTACAACAAATCATCTGATGTTGATTCTATTATGGAGCCAGAACAATTATAATGATTCACTTGAATAAATGCTTTAAGAGATAACCAATTGGATGCTGTAACAACTTTATCTCCCGTTTGTTTTATATTAGGTCAAATGAAATGGCGTATGTGGCCATGCATTTCAGCTTTAAAACAAAACTCGGCATAACATGCGTTGAAATGCGTTAAATTGTTGATTTCGCATATTTGGGATCTTGCCAATTTCTATATTCAGATTAAATATTTAACATGTTTATCATTTAACTATTCCATTCATCACCTGACATCAGCTCTGAGAGTGACATTTCCGACGGTCCTTGAAGGCAGCGCAGGGATCTGGGCTGGACAGGAAACGACGGAGACGCGCAGCGTGAGTCCCAGGCAACAGCTCCTACGGGGAGAGAAGAATGAGGACGGTTGCAAGAGTGTGTGTGTAAAACATGAGGACGGCTTTTAGCTAGATTAAACACAAACACACTGGGATCTTTTCGTAGTCCACCTCCTGTGACGGTGGGACAATTTCCTGCCAGCGGAGAGCACAGGAGAGGAGCCTATTGACTGTAAGTGGATCTTTTAAACCATACATGTATTTAATTCTCGAACCCCATTTCTGTTTATTTCTTTATCTTACAAGTTTAAATAATAAACAGAAATGAATCGAAATGTGTCTTAAAACTGGATACTAAGGGACTAAAATGTCAATCTCACACACTGGTGAGGTCAATATTCAATAATGCCACATCCTGGAATGTCCACCGGTGACGAGGAGTTACCGTTAACTGCTAATGTGACTGTTCATTTTTCGTTCTTTTTTGAAGGCAATGTTCTTGAAATATGAAGAAAGACGCTACATTGTGAGTGATATTCATGTTGGACGAGGAGTGTGTAGGGAGGGATGGTTTGTTTGCCCCCTGTGCGGCCATTGAACAATTCTTTCTCTGGGAGAAAGGGCGTGCAGCGTTTTTCCCACTCAGAAAAAGAGAGGCTCTAGTTGAGCTGATCCTGTTTTTATTGTTGGATTGCTTAATTTGTCTGTCAGATCTGAACCTTCTGGATCTGCTGGAGGTATTTTCTCCATAATTCTCCTCTCTGCACCCACATAACAGAAGGGAGATGTATCGTCTCCACCCTGATCCGCGACAGAGGCTGCTGCTAATGGCCGATGTTTCGGTCGCACTAATGTTTTTGTTGCTGTTCTAAGAATGATTCTATTGTTTGTGATTAAAATGTCTACCTGGCGATAAATATTTTACAGCTTGGCTCTCCTTCATTAGTAGTTCATCACTGAACAGCAGCCGGTAGGAATGGATTTCATCCCCTTTGTTGAATGACCTGTTCCCAGTTTAACCCTTCACATCATCGGGCTATCCTCTCATGCTTCCAACTGTCTTATAATATTGTATATAAATATTGTACGCTTTTACTGACTTAATGCTTTCATCTAACATCAGTCCTAATGATCATAACTATACAATACTAATTTCTTTTTTGGATTTTTACCTTCTAAATTCCATTTCTTTTACATGATGACCCTCTTCTTTTAAATTTTAAGTTTTTTAAGAGGTTTTTTTCCATAATCTAAATGCCAAGTGAATTATGTTTTTGTAATTACCTTATTGTGGAAAATTTAGCAATAACACTGAATTTGGTACATTATTACAGTATTGGAATTTTAAAAAAAAGGCCCCCTTTACCTTAAAGGATATAAATCTTCCTGAGACTGCCATCAAATATTCTATATTATTATTTTACACTTTTACTGACTTTTAATTACTTACTTATGTCAGCTAATACTCGTCCCAATCCTAACCATCAAATACTTACAATTCTTTATTTTCAGGATTTGAGATTTTGCATACCACTGTTAACATGATTCCACTATTTTTTAACTGACTGAATTAGTTATTGTCTTTATGCTAAATACAGAGTTCATTTATTTTGTAATCAGTTCATAGTGGTAGATGTCAAGGATTCGCATTGATTATGATACATTAATTTTTACCAGCCTAAAGGACGTAAAACGTCCTCTTCCTGAGACTGCCATAAGTTTTTATATGAGTATTATTTAAGACCTATAGATTAATTCAGGTTTATTCAGTCATCATGCATGATACATAAATATTTACAGTAAAAATAAAGGGAACAGTTCACGTGACTGAACAATGTCTGGCAGAAGCAAAAATGCTTGTATAAACTATCTTGCAATGCTATTTAGATAAGACAAAAATAAAATTCTGTCAAGTTTGTAACTCCCAAAAATATCTTGGAAATCATTCCTTTGAAGACCAAAAGTCAGATACAAATTTTTAATATGGAATTACCCCATAGTTCTACCACAGCAAGAGAAATGCATCTCCTTTTTAACCAATTTTTAATACTTATTGACAGTAAATCTACCAATATCTCTAAACTGACATTTGTTATCCTGTGTATTTTTTTGACTTAATGCACGTAACCAACATCAATCTTAATCATAACTATCAAACTCTTTGAAATGCTGTTATGGTGTGTCCTTGTGTAAGAAAGACACTCAGAGGGCGATATCATGACTGCTGCACAGTAGAATTTTAGATGTACACACACACACCCACGCACACACACAAACGTACACACACACACAACACTCTGACATGCATGTAAACACATTGACACATTATTCCGGATACAACCATCAGCTTTCCTGTTTCTACCGTAAAGCAATAAAGCCTATTAAAGGAAATAAGGAAAACAAAAACTTCAGTTTCAGTGGGGACATTTTTGCATTTTAGAAGCTATGAGGAAAAATGTTGGTCACACTGTGAATTATTGACAGAGTACATAGTGCAGCAGATCTTAAAGCACTTTTTTTTTTCTAATTCGGTTCTGATTCTGGGGACAGCTATTGATTAAATATTTTGAGGGCATAAACCGTATTGCTTTTAGTTTTTTCAGTACTATGGGACCCTTTCAATTAATTACATATGTAACCAACAACAACGGTGCTAAAAATACTTATTGTTCTTCCTTGATACCTGCCAGATACCCCTTCCAAAGTTTCATCAAAATCCTTCAGCCAGTTAATGTCAAACTAAATTTGTGACTAGTTTCCATTTACCCAACTCTTTAATTAGCTACTTCCGGATGGCTCCCAAACGGTCCTAACCAGTTTCATGACTGTCTGTTGAGTAGTTTATAAAAGACAAACAGACAAATGATGCTTGTCTGTTTACTTTGCCGATGCCTCTAGCATTCTTCATTCATTCATACCAGCAACTTTTATCTCTTGCATACTGACAATCACCTTTGCTGGCATCACCACATTAGCACCCCTAGTGCTAAAAAGTTTAAATATGAAATACTGATGCCTGACGTCAGTAAAACGATACAATATTGCCGCATGAAACATTGCAATTTTGTGCCGTAATAATCACTCTCCTGTTAATAGCCTTGGAGGCTGTGTTAATAAGCTCATGGACTTAATTTCGGCCCACAAAGGTAAAACGCGTATAAAGACAGCATGTCAGTTTTGAAGTATGCACTCGGACACAAAAGAGAACCTGTCAGCGAGGAGAGGGTTCATTTTTGGGAGGAACCATCATTTCTAAATACATAAGTACGTTTCTGGTTTTTTCATTCACCCACTCTGTTTTGTTTTGCTGAAATAGGAAAGTGAGAAAAACAACCCTTCAGATTTCCTCCATTCATCCCTCTTCTTCCTTTCGCCCTTTTATGCCCCCTGCCATCGAGGGCACATAGGGTTAAACTTGTCCGTCCCCCATTCCATAAGCTTTCACGTAAGCCTCCTCACATCTCAAAAACTGCTGTACAGAATCAAATGAAATTACACATGTGCACTGTAGGGGTCCTAATGGTAGGGGTGGTATGCAACTCATTAAGGCATTTAATTTTAGCCTATTTTTGTTTCTGCTAACATTCAACTATGAGAGACATTAAGGTCTATAGCTACAATTAGCACAAACTTCTTCTTTTACAGTAATAAGGGGATATTTGTCATTATGATGCAAATGTTCTAGTTGTATGCTTGATTTTATTGTGTTGTAGCAGATCAAATTACAAAACAGATGTCAGATAAATTTTGACCTTTAGGAATGATCCCAAGATTTGATGGCTGTAAAAGAACAGAGATTTAAGATCTGTTCTGATCTGTGCATGGCTTATCCTCAGTGCTGCTGTGTCAGCCTGTTCACTCTATACTGGCTCTGACATGTGTTTTGGAATGGGTCATATCTTACCTCCTCCCATCCATCCACCCATGTCCTTGGGCAGAAGACTTCGCTGCACAAAAGCTCTAGAGAGAAGTCTGGCGGTCGGTGTAAGTTTACCAAGGCTGTGTTGCTGCCGGGGGTGTAGGTGGGTAGAGGAAGGCTCTTCAAAAGCAGTATTAAACTCACCCTGATGATAGGGAGCTGGAGGGTGAGAGTAACCTGATATTTACTTTGAAAGGAGGTACCTCAGCTAGGACTGTGGGCTTGAGAATTAACTGGAAAAGACTATCAGCTGCATGAAGGCTCAGGTCCTTGATGCCAAACGTGATGCACATATATCATGGGAGTGTTTCGTGTATTGAAAGCCAGAGAGAAAGTGAGTCCCCCTGGGCGTATCCCCCTCAGTGGCCTGTGGCTGCAGCTATTATGGGGCCTTCTTCTGGTAACATTTTGCTGACCTTTTGTGGCAGCTGCCCATGCCATTTTGAAACAAAGACAAATGGACTGATTGGCTGGCCTAATCCAGCTAGAGAGTTGCTCTTCCTTTTGGCCTTTTCAAGCAAACCAAAGACTCGTATCAATGCTATGGCAGGAAATCACTTGTTTCAGAGCCTTAATTTTGTGATGATGGATTTTTTAAGCCCCTGAAAAAACATGCACATCTACTCTTTTATACCTCGGTTTAAGCAGTGTGTGGAAATTTATCAAGGTGTAGAGATGTGAGGCAATGCCATAATATTATGAATGGGCAAAACGGCCTCCAGCCGCACAGCCGATTGGATCAGGCAGAAGGAAGGCTCCCTATTCTCCTGCCCAGGCAATGTGCTGTATAAACTGAGAGTCCTCATTCACCAGGTACATTCAAACGTACAGTTGCCTACACATTGGTATATAACAAAATGTAGAGATACAAACGCAAAGATTGAATTACAAACTGATGTCTCTCTTTTGAGTTTTCGGTCTGTGCCATTGGTTGAGTGTTTTTCTCATAAAAAAGGATACGTAGTGCGGAAATGAAACGAGAATTAACAAAAATTTTTTTTTGCTTAGAATTAAGGTTTGAAGATAGTTTAAATGTTTTTGCATATATGGTGTTACGTTACATTATAACACTGCAATATGAAAGTACCATTAAACCAGCACTTAAAGCGGTATTTAGCTAACTTCATGTATGACTTTCGACCCTGAGGATAATAAAAAAAAGGCTTCATAAATATGTGTGTAACCCAGATAGATGTAATTGGTCACCAATGGGTTACCTCCGTGTTATTCTACTGTCCATCCTTTACATTGAGAATACTTAGAAGCTTTTGAAGAACAATGGAGAAATAAAGTAGAAAGTTAAACGATATAAGTTAAGTAACATGAGGTTACAACTCCTGATTGGTAACGGCTTTCTGCTGGTGCTAAGCTAGTTAGAGCACAAACTCAGTTTATTAAACCGCGTGGCTCTTCTATTTCTCATAAGACACTAAGGGGGCACTTTACGTTGAAGTTCAAATTATTGTATTGCCTTACAGTGATTTTAATAAAACTTGCACGCATCAGAATATGATTTTATTTTTCTTTCTCACAGTTTGAAAGCTTCCCCCTAATAAATCTGAAAATTTACACTTAATTGTAGCCTATTTTTGTTTTTGCGAACATTCAACTATGCCGGTCTCTCTCTTTCGTCTCACCGTAACTTTCAGTTTGTGCTGCTCTGGATCACGTCGTCCAAAGACACATTCTCATTGGTTGAGGTAGAAAGTAGGAGAGCTTAGCTGCAGCTCATGTTCTGAATTTAAATGCTAAACAATCGTTTAGCATTTAAATTCGTGTTGTAGTAATCAAGATCTGTTGTAGAACGATTAATAGCTCAGCCTTAACTTATCTTAAAATATCTTATCATGTTCTGTTTGTAGTATTGGTTAATCCTGATGGGATTTATAGCTGTAAAGATTGAAAGACCCTATAGTTCCCAAGATAATGAAGTATTGAAATAATGCCGTAAAAGTTCTTATCTACGGTGCGTAGAAAGAAAGAGTTTTTAGTCAATACGCTCTAGTGGTTGTATTGCATTATGGTCTACTATTGTTGAAGGAAGATAATACGATGTAACTAGCTTATTTTAAGACGGGCTATGCCCTGCATAATCGTTAACTATCTCTATCGAGTGGACTGCCTTCTTTGTTGGCTACTCCTTTGACTGTAAATTTTGTGTAAGCAGCTTAGGCATCTATTAATCAGCGGGACTTTGACAATGGCAGGTGGCTCGTTCCCTCTGCTGGGTTGTCCCCCCCACCTCTTCTATATTACAGATGGTCTATTCACAGTTGAAGGGGTATGGTCTTTGTTAACCTAACAGTATATGTGACAGGAATTTTGTGTAAGGGGGGCTAAACATGGCTTTATTGTGAAACATAATGCTTTGATTCTTTCTCTCCACCAGAGCATAATCAACACCTGTGACTGCCATAAGGCATTTAGGCTATCATATAGGGATGTATATAAAGAACGTAATCAACTTGTTCAATTTCCTTATTTGCCATGACTAGAATTTTAAGCTCCAGAATATACAATACTACTATCAGCATTTATGTAACCATAATTCATTGTAGCATAGCCGGTAATTTCAGACGTTGGGTGCCAAATTTAAACTATGTTTGGTCCATAGGTTAAGAAAAGGCCGACTCTCCATAACAAAAGCACAAGTTTCAAATGTGTTCATCTGTTTTGGCTACACTTCAGCCATCCTGGCAGGCAGGCACTCTTTAGGAAAATGCAAAAAATGAATTCAAATTTGAACTATGCAAACATTTTGTTTAGTGTAAACAGGGGAACATCAACAACAAAATAAAATTCTGGCATTACATCCATTAATAAATCCATTTTCTTTATCTTTTCTGGGGTTGAGTCACGTTGGCAGCAAGCCAAAAAAGGGTTTTCCGGGTAGCACCTCTCCCCAACATCACCCTCCAGCTCATCCGTAGGGATCCAGAGGCTTCCCCAGGCCAAATAAAATGTATAATCCCTTGGTCTACCCTGGGGCCTCCTCCCATTTGGACATGCCTGGATTACCTGAGGCATCCTAAACAGGTGCCCAAACCACCTCAGCTGGCTCCATTCGATGTGTAGAAACAGAGGCTCCACTCCAAACTCCCTCCGTGTGTACGCACGCACTGTATCTCTAAAGCTTATCTCTTGCATTACAGCATTTGTTTAATTGGGAAGACAAGCTGCTTCCCACGTGATGGGCTGTGCAGACCCAGAGCCAAATGTAGACAAGTTGGCCAAAGTTAGTTATTAGCACCTACAAGTTTGCGTTTGTCACATCTTTTCATGTCATGTCAGTAATTTTGGACCAAATGATGAAGTACAGGATCGATGCGAGTGGGTGTCAGTAGTTATCAGTGTCGATAAAATACTAAGGATACCTTTCCTTTCTTTGTCACTAACCTAATGTGTAGTTACATAAACTTTGGTAATCACTGTGAAAATCTTCTTAGCATCCAAGTTTGAGAAATTAAATGTTATTCCAGTGGGAATTCTCAGCTAGATTTCCAGCTGGCACATTGAGAATTAGTGAGTAGAACGCAAAGCTAGGAGGGCTAGACATGATTTATAGTGTCTGTGCCCCACCCCTCGATCTAATCCACCACAAAATCAAATCAGAGCTCCACCACAACAGCCATTGGTTGGGTTGATGGATGGGACGGTCTCTCGTCCTGGATGGATAGCCTTTACAGTCGACACGTTGATAATGGTTCTTTGAAGAAAACACAATGCTTAAGGCAAGAAGGAGGGCTTCAAAGGGAGAAATTTTAAGAGCGCACAAAGTGCTTACTCAGAATAAATATACAGTACATGTGCTGTCTGGGTCCTGTGGCTGCTCCATAAAATTCTCCATTACTGCCTGGGTGATGTATGATGTTTCCAGACTAAGACATAGATGTATTAGGGAAAATTGAATTAATTTTGTCACATTACCTTCATCTGTGCTATTTTCCATCCTTAATTAAATTAAGTTAAATGCTCAGTTCTTTATAACAGATGATGGAATTAATTCTAGCTTCTTAAACATCAGCACTGTCAGTTCCTGTGTCCTCCCTGCCCTGATCAGAGTTCAGCTGGTTCTCATGCTACCATAACAGCAGTTTGTGTATCTCTGTGTTTGTGTTTGAAGGGTTAATGGTGTTTGTTTGCATTTCTTACAGCTTCTGGGAGCACATGCAGTTCATCATACAAATGGCCTTAGAGAATCACACACAGTACGCAAATGCAAACAGAGTGCGCTGTTTTCCCTCACCCCTCTGTGAAATGCCTGCCTCTTAACTCAGAATGTTTAGATGACCTCTGTGCCGATGGGTTTATGCTTGTACAGTTGCTTTGTAACCATTGACCCCGATGTTGCATTCCAGTCCGATCCACAGAGGATTCGGTTTTGTGTACAGCTCTGAACACATTAACAACAGCTGAGCTAGAAGCGAGGAAGTCAAGGACGCAATGATCTACGCTCTTTCTTGTTGTTTATTTAATGCTTGGTTCAAATGAATCGATTGTTGCCTCATTCTAAAACTCTAATCTCTTTGTTTCCAACAACTTCTTTCCATGGGGCTTGACCGTGGACATCGATTGGTTCTTGAAGTACCGACTCATTGATCTCAAATCACTTGATGTGAATGAATAGTTGGAGTCAAACTTGAACTGTTAGCAGTTTTTCGACCAAAACACGGCATGAATTAATGACAATGTCATCGCCTAATCCGACTCGGTGAATGTAGAAATGCCATCTTTGAAGATAAAGGTATTGTGTTGTTTGAACCAGCCATAAAGAGGGAAGCTAATTGTTTAGTGGAAGTCTATTGTCTACAATGATATCTTAATCAATAAATATGGTTAGCATACATACTTCGTAAAAAATCCACATGTTGTTAATCAATGCATTCATAGATGCCAATCAACGAAAACCTCTGCAGTTCTGCATTCAGAGAGCATGCAATTTGTGTATTTAAACATGCATAAAACTAAAAAAACTAACTAAAACTAAGTGATAAAATAAAGACATAAACAGCCTCACCATCCATGGGGTAAGATGTGTTTGCAGGACTTGGATCATCTTTGTTTGCATGGTGGTACTTTGGGTTTGAAAAGGGAGATGTTGCTGTTAACAGCCCAGCTCAATAACAAAAATGTTGCACCATCTTTAAAAAATCCACCATTCAAAGTGGGACATGTGAAAAGTCTCAGGAGTCAGGTGACAACAACGGGTCTAAATCCTCTTGAATTTTAGCAAGTGGAAGGATTTTTTTTCTCCATTAGATATGCGATCTAGCCTACTTACCCCACTCTGGGGTAGTAGTTAGGTTGAGTTAGTGGCTGAATAATTTCCTAAGTTCTCTTTATTACACTGATCTTCACTCTCAAGGGACTGATTATTCTGGCCCAAGTGCCACCAAGGCATGTCCAGAAAGGTTTACTTGTGAGATTGGCACCATTACCAGCTTTCAGGTGGTTCAAGCAGTCCGAGCAGAAATTTGACCCCTCCCTGCTTCGGATGATTCCTGTTTGGAGATTATTGGAACAAATTAGCATATTTGATGTGCGAGATATCTTGAGGCATTTAATCATGTAACTGTATGTGTGTGTTAAATTGTTGTTTTAAATAAAACCATGGAGAATCCTACTGAGGAGAGGAGCACTTTCTCTCCATCTCCATGTAATCGCAAATTAACTTCACTCTGTGAGTGTACCCACATATACGTGACTTAATTTATCATTGACACCGTGAAGAGGTCACGTAGTTCACCATGTAACCATGGAAAAGGTTTCTTCTAATGCGGTGCACTTTATGTGGTATTGGGGTGATGCAGGGATCGATATAAATGCACCTTGCTGTGAAGAAGGTTTTGACGCAAACCGTCAATATGCTGACTTATGGTTCAACTCAAGAACGATCATGGTCAAATCTAAAGCTTTATCTTGCTATGGAACAAGAAGAAGACGTTGTTATTCTTCTCTGATCCATGCATCTCTGTGTGGACGATTTGTTAATTTGAATCATCACCAACATTATAGCATTGGATAGTATTTTCCTCACAAAACACAAGCAAAACAATGTCTGGAATGCACCTTTAATCATTAATCAGTCTTTATTGTTGTGTCTCTGTGACACGTCATTTCTGCTCTTCTTCTCCTGCAGATATAGTGAAGAGGATTTGGTTGGTTAGTTGTGAGGCTCAACTTTAGACCCCTGGCTATCAAAATCATTTGATTTCCATGCATACACTAAACATAACACATAGAATTTAATCAGTTGACATATAGAATGAAATTGGATCGTCTTTTGTCATCCCTGACTGGTTTGTACATTCTATGGCACATACGAAGACCTAAACAACCAATTATCCAACTTTTCTGTTGCTTGATGCAACATAAACATTATCAGAGTTCTAAATTTCCATCACCAGATTAGCTAGGCAATAATTTGAGTGAAAATAATTAATTTTAGAACTTTTTTGCTGCTTGATACATAAATGGAACTCAAGGTTACTTGTTTTCAACCATTAACTACAAGAGAACTCTGTTTATGTTCTAATATTTTAATTAAATGTACAGTATGTTTATAGGGATCATTAGCAATGTGAGCTTCCGGGCTTCCTTTGTAGGGTGCCTTGGCTTAGCCTCAGAGATGAGATATGGAGCATCAGCATCTGGAGGGAGTTCAAAGTGGAGCCACTGCTTTTTGCCTTAAAAAGAGCTAGGTGAGACGGTTCATTATCTGATCAGGATGTCTCTAGGATGCCCCCTTTAGGGCAGGTGTGTCAAACACATCACAGAGGGGGCCAAAATCTAAAATTGAGTTCACATCTGAACGGCACTCAAATTGGCCATGTTTAATCTGAGGTATTACAACAATTTATTCTGATTTTATTTACTAATTTTATACAATTCTTGACAAGACAAGGGAATAAAATATTACAGATTACAGATTAAATTCAAAATAGATCAGCATAATGCATTTTTATGTCTCCCTCCATCAGAATAGTTTCACACAATCATTTCTAATGACATTGTTTTATTAACCAGGCATCAACAATAGCCAGAAAACTATTTTTTACAAGTTACATCCAAAATCATTCCGTTTTCAATTAACTATCAACAAAAAGAATCTATAAAATGACCCTTGTTAAATGGCTGGGCTGATTTAGTCGTTTCTTTCTTCTGCCATATTAAAACATTGAAAGTAGACTGTTGCTCCTCGTATCTTTACCTGCAGTCAGGAACACCTGCACCTGACTTACAACAGTAAGGTGTATGAATACCCTCCAGGTGCATTTCCCATTAAATGTATGTGGCTTGATGTGTTATTTTTGTTTTTAATGTAACACACCTAACTGACACACATTGAAAGGCTGGAGGATGTGAACACGCTTGCCAGTTAATTGAATATTGCGTTCTAATTACTAATACGGCTGTGCAACTTCCTAATACATTTATTATTTAGTGTTTCAAATTTGTTTCTCATCTATATTCCCTCACGGGCTCCGTAGCACTCTTCCAAATATTTTGTCTAAAGTTTATTACAGTAACTGTATAAAAACTGATATCTGACAACAGAGGAGCAGGGAGGGGAGGTTTTGATTGAAGCGTTGTCTATCGCAGTGGATTCTGGAATTTTATAGTATCTATGGTGTGCCTGCTTTATACTAGCGGGCCAGTGGCATGTCAAACTAGGAGGAGACCTCGGGGTAGACCAGAACTTGCTAGAGGGACTATAGTTCTCATCAGGCCTGGGAACCCCATGGGATCACACAGAATGAACTGGACAGTGTTGCTGTTGAGGGGTACGTCTGGAATATCCCTCTAAGCATGTTGTCACCGTATTTTTTAAAACATCCTGTTGATATTTTAGTTCTATTGTCGGGTGAAACTTCCTACATTTTTTCACACAATACATATTGTACACAAAGGAGAGAAGAAGATGGAAAGAAGACGGACAACTACACTCTGGCCAATAAATTGCAAAATCTTCAGGGATTGTAGCACCAAGGCCTATTTAGTCTGTATATTGCACACAAAGATATTCAAATGTCAGTTATTTCCAATATTATGCAGCCTAACATGCATGCCTCAGAAGATCACATTAAATGGGATTCATCAAATCTTTTCAGCATGGACACTAATTCTATTTCGGCTGATTGAATTTTACACTTGATTCTAATTTTAATTAATTTCACTGGTCCACAATACATACGCAAGCAATCACACTCAGAGGACCTATTAACATGAGTGTAATGATTTGAGGTTGATGCAGCACCCAAATAGTCTGTTCTCCTAGGAGGAGGTGAGGTGAAGAGTTTCTAGTTGTCGGTCCATATTCTTTTAACATCGTCCAGATTGGAGTAGGTCAACTCTGAGCGGCTGCCCCTGCTGTCCCCATACTCATATTGTATTGCAATCGTGTGATTGCTGGAAAATCCGAGTGATACAGTTATGAAATAGAAAAATTCCCAACAGTAATTTATGGCAATTATAATTACGCTTTCATCATGGGGGTTATTGGTAGTAGAATCACATAAAAAGGGCAAATTGATGATTTCAGATAAATTCTTGAGAGGGCATATGAAGGTTTACTATTATAGACACTATAATGGGTGGAACTAACAAAAATTAAATGATAAAACTAGAGATGATTAAAATGCATGTGAACTAAAAAATGGAGATGTGAGTGATGAATTGTCATTTGATTTGATGAAATTACTGACATTGTATTTTAAATAGCCATGATCATTTTATAATTTCATACAACAAAAAAATGATTTACTTCTGGCCAAAAAAAACAAACAAAGAACACACCCTCTCTTCTCATAGCTATGATTGGCCAGTGACACGGGATGTTCATATTTAGCACTGGCTGTAGCAATGTGCCTAGAAGTAGTAAAATAGTTATCTTTTTGGCCCGAAGTAGCAAGTAATGCAGCATATTTTGCCTGGAAGTAACAAAAGTTGCACTTTTTTTAAACTGAAAGTAACAAAAACTATTTTTTTAATAAACAATGGATGCAACCATGTTGTATCAAATGATAAAAATGATTATCACTATTTAAAACAATATGTCATTAAAATTATAAAATGAAATGACAATTCATCATTCCATTTGTATCATCCAATCCATTCTTGTCACTCCACTTGTCAGTTAACATGCATTTCTTATCACCTCCATTTCATCAGTTAATTTTGGTGACATCCACCCTTCAGGGTTCTTCTTCTTTGTCTTTGGGCTGCTCCCTTTCAGGGTCGCTACAGCAGATCACCCGTTTCCAACAATAGGTCAGGACACTACTGGCTCACTGTAGCAGAGACAGTATTTGTTAACCAGGGCCCCAACCAATCGGGTAAGGAAAACAATTTTGTGTTCTTCATATGGATTTGCGCCCCCCATTTATCCGTGTTGGGACCGGCACTAAGGGTACATTGGCTTGTGACCCCTTTGTGGCTAGGTTACTTCCATTCTTGATGCTACTTTCTTTAAATCATAAATAGTAATTTTGTATGTATTTTCATCGTAGCACAACCATTTTAATAAAATCAGCTTGAAATGAATCAAATAACTTGATAATTCATGACTCTGGACTCTTCTATTATGTTGTCATGCGGTCATGCAAACTCTCATTACTGCATGTATCTTTATGTAGCGGTCTCTTGTTGGGGACTTTTACACTTGTGTAATCGGTTCTGCCTCATGATTACTCATTTTCTGTACTTGACTTACAACAATCCTGTCTTTGATATCCTGCTGTGACATCATCCTCACCTCACTTTAGCCAGTGCCCTGCCCTGCTTCCCATTTCCTGCCTGTACAGGAAATGAGCTGCCCCAAAGGACCACTGCAAACCGGGGGAAGTGTGGGTGGACAAAGACACACCAGTGTGGACTACATTGGAACTTGTGTTTCTCCCTTATTTGTTATTAAGGTGGGGCACCATTCTTAGCCACATAAAAAAGTCTCCTGAAACTACCTGTTGTCAGATGGTAGTACACAGGGCATCAATGTTTGCACAAACCCCAGGTGCTACCTCATTCAGTCATAGGACAGGATATTGTTCCTATGACCTGATGCTCTTTGTAAACCAGAAATGCTTAAATACATTGATTGATAAAGGGAGTTGGAGCGTTACAGTTATACACTAAGTCTAAGAAGGTTAAGAGTTGTATCTATATAAAACATCAATACGGCATGAAATATAGGTCATCATAAGCTAAAGAATTTCCCAACTTGCCCACATGCCCTAAATAAACATCAAAAATCTCCGAAACTATGTGCTAATTGAATGTGTATTTACATAACCTTGGTGTCTATGGACTAAGACTTAAAATTATTTATGTTCATTGTCCGTTACATTGTACCTGTAACTATAATGAATAATCTGGGATTAAACAGAAAAAATACTAATAAAAATTACTGAATGAATGAAAAAGGCTATAATGTTGTTATGGACATGGGATTGAGCCGGGGGTTCACTGGGCTGAACAGAATGCTGATGTGACCGGCTAGTGAGTATTTGAGAGAGTTAGGTTGGCAATAAGTCATATATCAATGGAGAAATCTGCATGAAGTGTTCCGAAATAAAGTCATTTAATTGATTCTGATCAAAATAATGTCTATCTTGGATACTTTGCTGCGCTGGCTGAGGTTTGCGCTCCCTGAGTGCTTTTTCTAGTGGTTTGTGTTATGGCTGAAAAGTGTTTTGAACTTAAATTTCTGCTCAGATTATCTGACATTTAAAGTGGAGAGATACCAGCTTGATGGTTAAAGACAGTAATGACTTCCTGTGGTCTGTCTCAGTGAGGTCAATCTTCTACGAAAAGGACTTCTTTGCCTGCCTGCCTCTTTGCCTGCCTACTTCTTTGCCTGCCTTATGGAGCGGGTTGGAAGAGTTGACTGTGATGGTGTGTACTTAAGCCGGTATTTTCCTCTCTGATACTGTTATAAGAGAGTTCAGATCCATTCCAACCTCATCGCTGGCCTTGCAGATTAGTCTATTCCTGTAAACCACTCTCAGCTCGCTGCCCCAGTATGCAACAGTGCACAAAGTTAAATGACCGGAACAGTGGAATATCCTCAGTACTGTCTGAGAAAAATTTTTACGAAATAGAAAGCTTCAATGGTCTTTGGCCAGTCTTGTTTATTTTCAGTGTGCTATCCCATTTACCAGTAATTCTCCACATTTCCAAACTGAATGAGGAATCAATAATGAAATTACTGAATGGCAGTGCTGGTATAGATAGGAAATTGCACAGCCATTGCTTTATATCATAAATGTCTGCCTCTGTCCATGTGCTGCAGACCTGCCCTTGTTTTTAGCAGCAGAGCAGCTGTCTGCCTTCCCCGGCACTGTTGTGACTGGACTGACTGTGTTCCTTGCAGCTGCACACCTCCATTTGTCGTTGCCACACCTGTTTTATGGCTTTGTGTTGACTGAGTGAAATCACACGTTAACTGTGTGCAAATTACTCAACAAAAATGGGGGGAGCGGGCTGCTGCAGTCCTCTGTAATCTGAGTCCACACTATCCCAGATAGTCCACACGCTATCTGGGATAGCGCGTTTTTAACACTCAGTTCTCTGCAGACACACTTTGCCCACTACAAGAAGTCTGTTTGCCATGAAAAGACACACAAAACAACAGACACACACACACACACACACAGAGGGAGGGCCACATTCAGTGGCTGAGCAACAGTTGTCGTGTCAAAAAAAAACATGGAGCAGCAGCTGAGACCAGCAGTAATAGCCACCTAATAGTTGGTCACAACACCAGCTGCCTACCCTCCACTCTCACACACAAAGTAAAGTATGATGAAATCACATCATTGATGTTTCCCATTTAGTTTCTCATTGTGCTCTGGGGCCTCATTTATAAACGTGACATATGCACAAAATAAGGCATACCCACTTTCAATACAATCAGTGGGATTTATTAAAAGACAACTTGATAAGAGAATGTGCAGTCACTCCACTTGACCTCTGAAACCTGTCTACGCACAGAAACTGGAGAAATGGGGAAACTACGACTCATATGGTAGAAGGATTAAATATGTGTAATATCTGTGTGTTAACTAAACCAAATATCTCTCAAAGCCAATTTTACAATACATTATGACACATATGTTTGATTTATCTTCTCTGGTGAATAAATACAAAAAGTGGAAGCTGTTGGCACAAAGGAAACATCAGATATTTCTGCCATCATCAAACAATATTGACATGTTAGTGAAATTCATTCTCTTGAGTAAAAAGTAAAATGTCAGAACAACAGTGTTAAAACTGAACACTGATGCCCAAGCTAGCCAGATAGGAGCACAGTTTCTTATCATATATTGCTTTCGTGTGTTTATTATTATTATTATTAGTGGGTAAAAAAATAATTGCGATAACATCAAAATTTAAAAAAAATGATGTACAGTGGCTGGCTTGGAGCTCTTGGAAAATGTGGAGAATGGAGGAGGGTACTCTTTGGTAATTTCATGATTAAGCTGACTATTTCCCTTATAATGCACAAAACACTTGTTCTAGTACATCAATGTGTTTGTGCGCACATTAAATACAACTTTAGTTTGGTTTACACTGTATAGAAACACAAAGTATGAACAATTGTTTTATTAAGAAGAAGAACAAAACCCAGCTCAGACGCTGCCTACGAAGCGCACTTTGTTTATTTGCTCTCAGACCTGTGGCATTTGTATCACCCACAGTCTGTCCTCCAATCGTCATGTAACTTCTTTTTTCCAACTCTCTCCAATAAGTACTTCAATTTTACATAACAAGTTTATTTTTTAGTGTGACCGAAGTCATCAATCAGTCATTAATATTAATAAGATTTGCTTTTGCACAGTTTTATAAATGAGGCCCTTGAACTCCAACAGATCTATAGACTGTGTGGCATGCCTGTATTATATTTTCTTCACAATATGTTTATTGTTATTATGTTATAACATCAAACAAAAGAGCAAACTCATATTTTGAACTAATAGAACACAGACATTCATACGTGCACCTGCACATATCAGACAGAATATGATTGAAACTTATCATTTCCCATCATCACTTCCAACTTCTTTTCAGGTCAATCTTATGTGGCCATCTTTTATGATGTTGGTGTAAGGTTCCCATAGTTCAGCAATGTCTTCCTGCTTGCCCATAGCAATCTATGTTAGTCTTTCCTGGCCATTGAATTCACTAAGTTATTTTTCCCACGTCCTTAATGAAGACGCGTCCATTTTCCAGGAATCTGTTCTGAAGTCTGTTTGGATGTTTGTGCAAAGTCCTTTGACTCTATCCTAAGCACAGACAGTTAAACAGTTTGACACCAAAGGAACTTTGGTAGTAAATATCTCTGAGAGATGGATGACATCTTTCCAGAAGCTTAGGATCCATGGACATTCCATTAGAGAATGAATTTAAGTACCTCTTCCAACTGAACACTTGCTACATATATTCGGATAATTACTGTATACACTGTATGATTTAGATTGTAAGGGGTCAAGTACATTCTCGTCAACTACTTATATTTAAGTAATTCAAACCTTGTATTTAGGTGTCTGTTTTTTTGCCTTTAAGCAAACATAATTTCAATCTGTCTCATTGATGTCTTCTTGTATATCCGTATCCAAGTATTTAGTTTAGGTTTTGTTGAGTCAGTACTATAATACAACAAGGTACTGTAATTTATCGAAATGTGTCCACTCTCTCTTATTATACAAGTATTGTTTTGTCAAGCGTTGATAAAGGTGATATACACATTATCTTTACATATTTTAATGACTTGCCTGTATTATATTACACTTACCAAAAAAAAAGTTAGACTGGTATTAGTCTGCATGGCTGCTGATCATTTGCTGCGTCATTCAAATGTTGAATGATGGTCAGCAGTGAAGAGTTTGCTGAGTTACACCTAATGCACAATTAAGAGTTTGGACATGGTTTGTGCTCTGAATCATGTTGTGAAACTACTACCCTGTTGTGGCTGCCATGCTTATTAACTTATCTGTGTTTGTGTGTTTGCCTTTGTGGCTCTGTAAGGATATATAGTCAAATGAAGGAGGCTCTTTCCAGCTCAAAGGCCACATTCTTAATCTCAGTGTAATAACGAATGAAGAGAATTGATAATGAAGGGAGAACCGGGTTTGATTGCTTTCAAAGGATTCAAAGGAACATTTTTGTCTGTGCTTGTTTCTGTGACTGAAGCACCCTCAGAAGTTAATCCCCTGCATTTTTTTGAAGGCCATCGCTGTACTCTCCTTCTGAATTGTCCTGCTTTGCGACAAACACAAGCAAACGCAATGCACCATTTTGGTGTTTGACCAATCTCTTTGGATGATTTGACCAGATGGGTCTTGTTTAGTAACTAAATCTTCCTCTTTTTCATTTCTAGGGCATAAAAGTACAGTCTCAGGGTGGACTGGTGGTTTCATTTGACCCTTAACCCCAGCAGGAAGAAAGGAAAGCCACTCCAGAGGTAAGAGTTACTGTGAAGTGTAGTGCGTCAATGGTTCCAATGCTACATTGTGTGGAAAGTAAAGCTAGAGTTTAAGAAAATGGTAAAACAAACTATTGCATCACAGAAATGCTATTGCAAGAAGTCAAAATATGTATTTATGCGGGTCTTTGTTTGTTGCAGCACCTCGTACATACATTTGCTCATCTGTTATTGCACTGCTGTAAGTTCTGCAGAAACTAAAATCCCAGTTTAAAGTGTAGATCCATGTGTTTTTTCCAGATTTTTTTTAAAAGGGGGGTAAAAAGCCGGAGACTCCAGAATGCCTAATAAATCAGAGCCAAATGAAAGAGGAGTTGAGCCTCAGACGATCCTGTCAGAGAAAACTCCTCCTTGCCGAAGGAGATAATTCCCGACTAAAGTAGAACCATGTGAGTCAGAACTGGAGCCGTGGTCTGTAGTAAAGAGATGCTCCTCACAGTGAGCTTTTATTCTCTCGCCATAATAGATTTGGGATGGATTTGCAGCCCTGATTTTAAAGTGCTTCTTTCTACTTGCATTCTTAGTAGCATGGTGACCTCTCTTTTTTAAAAGTATATATATGCCGTTCTCTCCCCTTTTTTTTGTTGACGCAATTACTTGTGGCAAAGTAGTTCGATCTTAGTTGTGTGGTAGCAGTTGTACATAAAGACGGATAATCACAGTTGGGGTCAGCTGTAATGTCAAGAATTGAATTATCATACTTGCCATAAATCAGAGGAATGAAACTGAAGACTGTTTTAAGTGTCATAGACTCAAGAGACCAGAATGTAAAATCAGCAGCTGTATAATTCCTGTTTTTACCATTCACATTATGTTTGTCTTCAGCGATGGTCTTTCAAGATTCACTCTGTCAGATCAGGCAAGAACATTGTCATGAATTTTTGCCATGACTCGGCAGGAAGGCTGGCAACGCTACAAGTTTGACCCCAATCATCAATTCACTTCAAGTGAACATCGATGAGGAGGCTGGTCAATGATGGCTACAGAAGCACTCTGTGTTCTCGGCAACAACACTCTTTTATTTATTATTCTGTTGTGGTATACCCTCAATGGAACATTGAAAAGGCAGTGGTGTTGTTGCCACATTTCAAGTAGCCTTTCTCCTTCGTCGCTGTTCGACCTACCCCCACTAACATTCTGGAGTGTACTTACCGCCATCCTTTTATTCATTCTGACCTTCTATTGGTGAACTTCAGAAAAGGTCAAAAGTAACGCAAACAGTTTTTTCTGACTGGTGTCATGCAGCATTCCCAGATGACACATTGCTATTTTTTTTTTTTTTTTTTGATTATGTCATGCTTCAAGACCCAATCGTTGTACGTTGCCTCCACCTTGGGCCCGATGGAAAGAATTTTTCGGAAAAGACCAGATAGTTTTAAAACTGGCTACAATCTTGACATCTGAACCGGGTATTAACAGAGCAAAACTCAAACCCATGGAAAACAAACCCTTGATGTCTTAAAGACTCAGCACTAGCGACATGGAAGGAATCCTGGCTTTAAACTGGGACCCCAGTTGTGGTGGGAGCCTCAGGCTGAGAGGAGGAAGCCTGCTCCCTTGCTGGACTGAAACCGTTCCAGAGAGTAGAGATGCTTATGTGTCAGTCAAGGTGGTTTATTAAGGTTTATGACTGTGTTTGTGGCTTTGTAGGTCATATTCATGTGTACTGTGGGGATGCTTACCAGCATAGATCCATCTGTCAGTATTACTATGGATCTACATCACAAAAGCACGGTTCACACATTCCATTCACTCATGCGACTTTCTTGGAATGGGTTAGCGTCTGGAATGATCTCCACACTGCTCCTTCAGATATGTTGCAATCACAACCACTAGAGTGTGTTTGTTGAAGACGGTTTTCAAAGAACTGCAGCAATGCGTAAGGCAGGAAACACTAAGCTACCAACAAAAAATTGTCGGTAGCTTAATGAACAATGGAGCAGATATAGAGTAGATACAGAGTAGATGAGAATAAGACTCAGTGTTAGGGTAGTACATGAGTAAATTAACCATCCCTTTCCTTGATGCAATTCCAATCGTGCTTCTATTCATGCAGAGCCTTGCATTTATCATGACATCTAACATCAGTCCCACTGGGCCCCTTTTTTTGCGTTTTGCTTACAACTTAATATCATTTATGTGAAGCTACTACAGGTTCTAAATGTTATTGGGCTGTTCTTTAATTCCTCAACAGCGACTAAGTAAGGCTGTGCATTGCTAAGCAGCAAATTTCAATTCCAAAAACATATTTTTTAAGATAGATTTTTCCAGAGCAGCAGGCCTCACAGTCTGTTTTCTCTGGATTGTCTTTTTTAGAAGTAAGCCTCTGTTGCTCTGCTGCATTATATCTAAAGCTGTGTGTGAGGTCACCACAGCAGACCACCTTAGTATGTACGTGCGTGTTTACATCAGTGTGTGGATGTTACCCGATATCCTGAGGGCTGAGACAAGACTTTCGATTTCACATTTGGACTGCCGCACTGCAAGACAGCTGACACATCCTCTGCACATTTGTGTGCAGGAGACAGTGAGGATTACAGAAACGGATAAAGGCACGAACATGACTGCACTATATATTTGTGCGCTGCTGGATTCATAGCCTACCGTTACATTTTAGTTAGCTTTTTTTACCCAACACAGCCTGCATTATACAAATCAAGGCAAACTGAGTGCTGGATCTTGACCTTGCAGACAGGAATGTGGGATGACCGATCTGGTCCAAGCTCAATCTGAAACCTGGTAATAGTCAAATTTCAGTCTACAACACATCAATGTGGAGATGTGTGGTACCAAGGCAACGGCTGTTCAAATAGATGCAGGGCAGCTGAGGTTGGACTTGTGCTGAGAGTGAGCCTTCAAACCTACCACCCACCAGTATGACCATGCATTTTTTACTTCTAGAGTCCTCAATTGTCTCAGTATTTCACTATCTGCCACCACACACCATCACCCCACAAGTCCCTTCCATCTGTCCCCCTCTGAGACCCTACTCATCCTTTCCTCTGTCTGTCTGTGCCCCATCCACCTCTCCTGATTGACTATATAAGCTAAAAGTGAATATCTGTGTCACGCTCCACTTGTTTGTTTTTTCGTGTGTTTGTGTGTGAGTTCTTTCTCAGCTTGCAAGCTGTTGGTCACGCTTGACCAAGGACACCCAAGCTGTTGTTTGGCCATCAGGCTTTTTCCTTTATCCATAACGTAATTGCCAGTTAGCTTCGTCCATTATTGTACCTATCCATCATTCTTTTCTTCAATACTTCCGCTCCCTCGCTGGCCGAGCACCTATATCATCTCATCTCTCCTCCTACTGGGTCTTTCTTCCTTTTTATGTGACACATTGGGCCAATGTTTCTTTTCCACCTCTGTGATACCCATTCTATGGACTGATGGATGACCTGATTAGATTTTAGGGGGCAAAGGTAAAACCTTTGTAATCTTATAAAACATGGTTTTGGCTATTACTTAAGAAAAAGACTTCATACACTGATAATGATCACGGTGTAAGTAATTGTGATATGTTTTATTTATTTTATTTTACTTTCATTTGATCAGTGAGTTTCATTGAGTTTAAAGTTCTTTTTTTACAAGAGAGACCTGGCTGAGGTTGCAGCCGATCAAATATTTTAAAATACAGTAAAACAACAAAAGCTGTTCTTACCTCTCAAGAAAGAAATGCATATGTCTCCATCACCACATTCTTTAAACTTAAAAATTTATATGAGTGAAAACAATTTTGGGTCATTTGGACATTGTTCCATGTCGATGGTGCTGAGTAGGAAAATGCTGATTTTACCGGATCTGTCAAAACGTGCAGTTGATAGTAAAGCAGCCACCTGAAACAGTTTAGCTGGTTACTACCAGAGATGACACGGAGGTCAGTTGGAAATTTGGCCAGTTACTGTATGCTTTAAAAATATTCAAGTACCAGTGCTGTTGTCTGTAGGTGGTCAATAACATCAATGACCAATACAGGACATTGTTCATAAAGAATGCATAATGTTCTGCAAGAGCATATTCTTCAGTGGTGTGCAAAACATATTGTCTACTAACATATTTTGTTTAAGCTATGACAGGGTTTGCCACTAACTATTCAAAAACAAATATTACTCTTGACTCCACACATTCATTGCCCCATTAAGCCTACAAGGAGTTAGGTAGTGTTTATGAGTTGAGAGTGCATGTAGCATTTGCTAGGTAGGCCAACAAGGTGACCACACCACAAAGTTAGATTTACTGACAGCATTAGGAAACATCACCAGCCTCCCCTTCCACATCATGAGATTTGGTTCTCAGATGTGGAGTATCCTTGCATGCATGGTGGTTATTTGGTTTGAAAAGGCAGATTTTGCTAAAAATATCAGTTATCGTGAATGCACCTCAATAACCTAGTTGTTTCACCATATCTGGACAAACCACCACTCAGAATATAATGAATATGAAAAGCCTTATATGTGAATTGTCCACAACAAGCTTAAACCAGACAAAGCACCAGCACAAAAAGATTGCAAACTTCTCCTACTTGATTTAAGTAAATAAATAATGCACACTTTCATTATCCATGTTCTTCTCATTGATTTAATTACTAGACAACAATTAATATCCGATAAACAAGAGAAAAAATAGTTCCATGTAATGATTGTGTAAATACATTTTCTATGCTGCAGAATATTGTGTAATTACTGTGATGAAGCTCTGTATCAGTCCTCTGTGAAACAGACTCTAAGTAAAGAAATTATGTCTGTCCCTGTACAGACAGACAGACACAGATTATTCACTGGAATCAGAAATGTCAAAATGGTGAGAACTTCCATTTCACCAAGGACTTCAGACAGGGTCATCTTGATATTGGTGCATTTTTGTATTAATGTTATCTTGCTTTGCTAAATGTTGAAACACACATCGTTTTGTCACTGCTTTTTGCCAGGGATCTTATTACGGACGAATCAGTTCAAATCAACAAACAACAATATATTAACTGAAATGCACTGAAAACCTAAGGTCAATTATAGGTTTTGAAAAGAAAACTATGGAAACTAATGTTTGGTTCTTTGAATACATTTAAGATAATAATTTTAAAGGTTTAGTCTCTGAATTTAAGGAAATGTTTTGCCTTTTAAAGGTACAACATTGCATGTGGCTCCATCTCTCTCACATTTTTGTTCCAGGAAATTTAGAGACTTTTTTGGCTATATGGGGCCAGAAATGTTCCCTCAAAGGTTCTTATAAAAAGGTACAAAATATACCAGTGTTTAAAGGAACAGAGCTTGGACCCTTCTCGGGTACAGCTATTTAATGTACATTCCTGTATTTTGATCTCTTAGTCTGAATTTGTTGCTCGGCAGTTTATATTTGTTACCCTTGTTTCAACTTTTTTATATCTTGTCAAAAGCTCATTTCTTTAACCTGTAAGGCTGTGTCCACCCTAATACTTATCATCTATGGATAACATACAGAGAACATTATGTCATTATTTTCATCATACATCAATGGCCACTAAAGAATAGTTGAGGTGGACAAGCCATCCGCTAGCAGCTGGATTTTAATTGGCACCCAACGACACAGCTACGTCCAGTTTTTAGCCAGTTTCCTCTCTCTTCTTTTAATTTACATTAATTAGTTTTCAACAATTAATCTAAGTTTTATTTTGACTGTAGTGCCACAAATCAGGTCAAGATGTCCCTCTTGTATATTGGCTTACTTGTATAACAGCCTCACTTTGACACCGGATGTCAGTGTGATATCTGGACACTTTGTGTTTCAGTATGTATTATTATGGCTTGGATATCCATGCTAGTCGGGCTGTGCTGACAATAAGACACGTGAATGTGTAAGAGGTTGCTTATACTCAGGAAAGGAGCACTGTTCAGTGATAGGTGGTTAGGAGAAACAGAAAAAGAATGGAGGTCAGGAGGAGAGTGTTACAAATGGATGCGTCTTATGTATATGACAGAAGAGCAGATGGTTAGTAGATTGCTGGTCATATACTGTCATAGAAAAAAATATTTTAACTCATTATCTGAAGTGCAGCAAAGCCGGTGAGTTCTGCTCCACTTCGCTCTCACAGCCAGATCCGGCCCTTTAAGAGTGTGGTCTTATAGCTATTGTGTATTTGTGACGTGGGGGGTTTCGGGAGTTGAAGCCTGTAGTTGTGTGTAGCCACAGCATAAAAAGAGCTTATTGCTGAAACTCTTTTCCTGTTAGAAGTGTATTTTGGTTGTCATTGGATGAAACTCAGTAGTGGGGTTGTGTATTTATTCTGGCTGTTAAACATAAAATGCCCGTTTTCTGCTCCAGAGTTGGTAGAAATGTTCGCTCGCTATGCTGATTCAGAGATGAACAAACAAAGCTAGGGTAATTTGGCTGTGAAAATAGTCATCTAGAATTGCATAGGAAGAAACAGGAGTGGTTGTTTCTGATCACTCCTCACTCCTGAACTCCTTCTTCAGGTCACATATACTTCTATCACTATTCTGTCACTATTTTTCTGTTGTTTCACGAAGGCTACTCATCTCTCGCTCGTAGGTACATGGAGTAGATGTGCAGTACAGTTGCTGAGAGTTAACCCTTTAGTGCCCACATACATCTATATGGGTTACAGAGAGCGCACAGTGCTTTTTCATTTTTCATATCCTTAACAAAATGCCATATGATGTAAACTGAATGGAAATATCGTGGAGAGAATCATTCTTAGCAAAAAAAGATAATTTTAGCCAGAATCGTCTAGCCCTACTTCCTATCTATGTCAAATAAATTGGAAGATCATGTTACAATCATAAATAAAACTTTCTTTGGGGGGCATCCTGGAAACATCCTAATCAAATGCCTGAAACGCCTCAACTGCCTCATTTTGATGCAAAGAAGCAGTGGCTCTACTCTGGGCTCCCTCCAGATATCTGAGCATATCAGCTTATAAGTAAGACTGAGCCCAGCGACCCTACAAAGGAATATCATTTCAGAAGATGTTATCCTTTACCTCATCTTTTGTTTACGACGCAGGGCTCATGACCATAGGTCAGGTTTGGAACATGGATAGATTTGTAAATCTAGAGCTTTGCCTTACAACTCTACTTTCTCTTCACCACAACGGATCGACACAACATGATCATTACTTCTGAGGCTGCATAAAAAAACACCTGTTCATCTCAAGGTCTATTTTCCCATCACAGCGGAACAAGACACAGATACACAGGTACTTAAATCTTTTGCTTGAGGCAGGTACCCATCCCCAACCTGTTAGGGATAATCAATCGTTTTCGGACAGAAAACCATGGTCTTTGATTTGGAGAGTCTGACTCTCATATCAGCCCATATCCTTTATAACGCCTCTCTTCTTGAAATTGAGCAAATTCAACAATCCCTCTTATTTCCTACACAAAATATCCCTACGTAGCCTCTCTGTGACTAATATTTTGTTTTAAGATAGTCGTCTGTCGAATGAAATGATGATTATGTGTTCCAATTAAGGAACAAGTATTTATATTATATGCAGAACCATGAAATCTTGGATGTTTTTTTTTTGTTCAGGGTCACATTCAATGAACAGCTTTAGCCCCAACAATGAACATATAATTTAATTTGTTTGGATTATAGTTTTTAGGACAAAACACAGAAACAAACAGCAATCCCTGCTAAAACATTCTGGTCATTGGTCATTTTAAAGCTACCCTTGAATTACATACTGAAAATGATCCTAAAGTACCTCTGTAACTATTAGGTCTATTTTCATAACCTTGGTGTCTAAGGACAGGTAACATTAAATTATATATTTCTCGATGTCAATAACATTGTTGATAAAAAGGCTATAACATTATTGTACTACAGATACAACATGAAAAAAAACATCAGTGAGTTTGCTCAGAAACTCTTTGATTACACCTGCTTCAAATTTGATAAAAATACCACATTACTCATTTTATTCTACACAGTTATTGTGAGATGGGACCAGGAGGACTCTCCATTCTGCACAGTTGAATAGCCAATGTCCCAAAAATGTGCCGAACAATGCCCAACCCCGGGGAGGGATTTTGTTAGTAAAATACCACCTATGTCCACTAGGGGGAGGCTATATGCACAGTTGTCACATAACATTGGGTTTTATTAAAATCTGGCATTCTGGACAATACCAAAAAAAGTGCAAAACTAAGTAGAATTTTTATTATGGGCCTTCATTCTAGAAGAACTATTAGGAGATAATTAGTATTTAGTATTTGTTGGAGGTTGTGGGGTGAAGAAAAACAGTAGAATCACTTCAAATTATACTCAACCGCTTGGGAGAAACTTCTGTGTGGTTTTGGTGCAGGGGAAGAAAAAATATCATTAGATGCTTGAATATTTTTATTCGCAGTTGGTAAATAGACTAATCCAAATATTTGGTTTGGGCATGTAATGTGAAATTGATGTTTGGGGTTTGTGTTTATAACATACAGCATCTCATACTTTCTTCTGCTAGTTGCTCCACTAATCTTTCAACCCACAAATATGGTGTAAATATACCAGACAAAGACCTTCCAGCCCGCCCACAGTATTTAGAGATGCTTAGGATGTATTTTTCCTTGATATTTACTTAAAGCCTCCATTTTAGTGAAATATGTTTGTGATTTATGCTCTGAATTTTATCATCAGGCACTCATTCCACATGTCTGATCCAACCAGTGAGAATAAGTCAGCAAGTTGACTTTCAAACAAACACAGCAGGGTTTGTGTTTTCCTAAACTGAGGATTTTATTTTATATTTATTAAATTATACTGTAAAAAGTCTCAATCTCATTCAGGCATGGTATGTATACCAGTGTTTTTTTCCCTGGAACAACAACAACGATAAGAGGTGCATGATTATTAATCCTGCAGTATTAATGAGAAAAGTAAGTCAAACTTCACAAAACAATCTTATTGTATACTTATACTTACTCATACTTATAACCAATACTTATATAGACTGATCTACAATTTGTGTTTCAGGGGCAAACATTGCAGGCTAGTTCAGAGCACTTCCTTTTTATTGGCTTTTTAAAAAATAGCTGTAACGTTGTTTATATATTTATATATATATATATATATATATTTATATATATTGGTTTTTGTTAAAACTTTAGACTTCCCACGGCATTTAAATTAACCCCCACTCGTTTTTGCTAACGTTGAACTAGGATAATCTGGACCATTATTTCACGATATAGCTAGGCTATAATAACTTGGTCATAAATATTAATAGAGAATAACGTTAATAGTGAAGGTTCTTCTAAACTGTAAAATATATCCTACTTAACGTTAGCTTGTTAAATCTAGCTTTCTCAGTCTTTCTCCTTAAGCCTTAAGATTTGAGCCTGATCCACACTTGCAAATGAGCCTCAGGACTGCCTGAGCACACAAGGCAGTCCTGAGGCTCATTTTAGTCCTTTGTCGTTTTTCGAGCAGTGTACGCGGCGACACAAGTGCTGATAACCAGCACAGGGGTCGGATAATCGGAAGGGTCTCGACTTGACCGGCTGACGTCAGCGCATTACTTTCTCACTGTGCCTATGAGAAGTGGCAGAGCGTCTGAGTTGCCATGGTGACAGGAGATGGTGTACTAATAAAAATAATAAGTAATAGCTAGTCATAAAGTAGAAGGCACAGTTTGTGGCTAATAAGAAAAGACGAATAACAGAGGGTCATAGCTGTCAGAGCTGTGATTGCTATAAATTTAACAATCTATACAGTCAAATATATCTCGCTTACCTCCAAGTCTCTCTGCAAAATAGACCAGGAATACCTTCCACGGTCTTTCGGACACCAACGCGTCCAGGTATGCCGGCAGCTTTAAAAAAAAAAAAAAAAGTTGCAGCTCACATGATGGCAAAAAATAATTAATACAGCTTGTGTCTGTCTTGTTAACATGTTGCTAACAAACAAACCTTTATTCTGCGTTGGAGCTTTCTAACAAAATGTTGTTGACAATTATAAATAGCGACAACGAGCGTGAGACGCCAGTTGGGTCGTACAGTGTGAGCACTCATGTTGTGCAGGAGGATTGTGATCGTACAGTGTGAGCACACCAATTGTGAGCTTCCGCAAACGTTGGATTCATACAGTGTGAGTTAAATTAAACGGCCACGACTCTGAAGTTTTACAGTGTAAGCCCAGCTTTGCTCGTCTCTCTCCTTGCCTTTCCTAAGGTGCGTGTCTTCCTGATTCTAGATAGTTCCACGGATGTGTCCTCAATGTCTTGTCAAATTAAAATTCTTTGCAGAGTCGTGTAATTGGGACTACATGAGGTTTCATAAAATTCTGATCCAGCGGCGGTAATAATTATGTATGGGTGTGACACTGGTAATAATTTAGTAGCAGCTGGGCGCCGCTACTAAATATACATAAAGGAAAACCTGTATACTTTATATAATAATTGATATTTAATTAGCTAACAATTATTTAAGGATAACTATTTTAGATTCTTCTCTTTATATTACTGTATGCTGCCCTATTTTTCAATTCTCTTGGCGCGTGAAAGCTTTTATCCAAAGATAGAAACGTCCTCCTCCAACTATTCATCACCCTCGGAATCGGACGCTCGCAGTACTTCCTTGAAGATTTTGAGAGATTAATTTTTCCAACTCGACCTTTATATCTTCACTCCTCATCTCTTCTTAACTGCATTGCAGCATCAGCAGGAGTGTTGGAGGATTATTTTTTTAGAATGGATCTGAAATGGACAGCCGAGAGAGAGTGCTGATCTTTCACATCAGACACATTAATCTCTCAAAAGTCACAGGAGACCGACGAGTGCTTGTCGTGCTCAGACGAGACACAGGGACCATGTAGTGGAGAGGAGAAAGGCTATGGTTGCTATTTTGTGTTTGTTGTTGCCTTGTAGAGGATCATTTGCACACACACACACACACACACACACACACACACACACACACACACACACACACACACACACACACACACACACACACACACACACACAGATAGAGAGAGCTTCCTATCACCCTGTGCTTGATAACTAACCTCTTCTTCCCAATAAATCCATAATCAGACTTGTACTGATTATGGATCTTTTGGTCCCTCTCTGTGGTCAAAATCAAATTTTTGGGAAATTTTGGGTTCATTGGCTATCCTAATGTGTAGAGGTTCACCAATTGCAATTTTTGAAAATAATTTAATCTCCATCCTTGTCTCAGTGCGTTTCTTAAACCAAAGTTGTTATAATAATAATAATAATAATACATTTAATTTATAATGCACTTTACATTTGGATCAAATCTCAAAGTGCTAAAAAAGTTATGACATTTTGTAAAGAAAATAAAACTTTTGTCAGCCTCGTTCAGTCCATTTTATGTTATATTTTATTTTTCCTAGCTTAAGCCCTCCGCCAACTTTAACCTTCTTGAAACTTGGTGTGCTACATGATTTTGAAGTGCCTGGTTGAGTTTGTTGCCCCGCATTGACTTCCAAATCTAGAGGGAGTTAAGAAAAAGCACCTAAACTGAGGGGAAATGTTGCATGTAAAAACCTCTTTCAGAATGAAAAGGCCCTTTCCGATTGAGATTTCATTCCTTTGCAAGGAGGTAATTCCTTTTAAAAGCCTGTCCGATAGCCAGTCGCTGCACCGTATCTGTATGTTTCACTGATGTGAAGCGCTGCACATGGAACCACTCCTTCATTACCTATTTTAAATATGGAATCATCTAGTGTTGAATACTAGCAAAGTCAGTGTGAATTTATTTGATTTCAGTCATATCTTTTTCCTGTCTGCCTCCATCCAGCCATGATGTCATGAGTTTTCATGCTGGAGAACTCCCAAATAGATTAGTCAGTGACCAAAAGGGTCAATTAGAAGCCACATCAGAGCAAGCAAGTAGACTTAAATTCTGTGGAGTTGGAGTTGCACCATATCATTTAAATAATGAAGGACTTTATAAGTTTTTTCTCCTACTAAAGGATGCTGTAGGTGAGTGTAGCCCCTACCATTCTCTGTTAGTGGCATTGAGAAACTGAAGGACAACTGGAGTGTCCTGCCTATAGACAGGCAATGAGGCAAACTAGGAACTCTGCACACCCCACTCATGTCCTGCTATTATCAATGTGTTCTTCAGTGTATGGATATTAAGTTCACAAATATTTTTTGTTGTTCACCTGTTGTCCTTCCTCAGACAACTTTGGTAGATTCTAAACACTGTAAACCTGCAACATCCAACAAGACCCACAGATCTGGATTAACTCTCACCCAGTTTCACAATTTGACCTTTGTCAAAGTCCGTCATTTTTCCTGGACAAAATAGTCACTTGCTGTCTGATGTATCCCACTGACTGACAATTGCCATTGTAAAGAGATAATAATCAATGTTATTCTGACTTCAGCTGTCAGTGTTTATTATATTGCGGCAGATCAGAAAAATCCATCTACATCTCCTGAAAATAGTGTGATAGAATTCATTAAAATAATGCTTCATTAGACCTCTAAAGCTGTTAATCTAATAGCTGTTTTTTCGGATTACTTACTGATACATTAAAGGAATATTTGAACTTTGATGTTAAAGGTGATTCTTATGTCAGTTTGCTCATACACAGCAATGACAGAGGGTATTAACTATTCTCAAAAACCTAAATTTGTTTCTTTCTAATAGTGAGGAAATCTGTTTTTCAACTTAAAAATGTCTATTTAATCAGATATTCAATGAGTATGACAATAAATAAGGATAAGTTAATAACCGTTGTTTGGACTCAGTGGGCTCCCTAGTATTTCTTGCTAAATTCTACCTGAACTACATAAAGTTTGTGTTCTGATGAAAAAGTGATCGTAATCCTATTTCAAAGGACATGGTCCTTTTTCATTCCTTTCACCCTGTTTCTGTGTTCTGGCTTGTTTTTTGTTTTTTTATCAGTTTCTTACAACGAAGAGTGATTTTCAGTTGGAACTCAGAAAGTTAACTTTGAATGCCTAAACACACAAAACCAATCATTCACACAAACGTATTAAACTACAAAAAAAAACTTTGGGTTTAATGTAAGGTTTAATCCAGGTTTACTACAGTTCCAACCAGTGGCCTACACCATACAGTGTGGTTAATGGACCACACTGTATGGTGTAGGCCACTGGTTGGAACTGTAGTGGAAAGGAAAGGCATTCCTCAAAACATCAATGGGATTATCCAGGAATATTTAATTTGAGTGAATAGTGGGGCACTGGACCAAACATGAGTGACCCATGCTGCAATTGTATACTATTCAGTAACCATGTTTGGTAATGTCAAATTCTGGATGTTTAAGTAGTAATAATGCGAAGAAACAACAAGGAACTGCCCGTCTGGGCTGATGGGAAGGATTTTTGAAATTTTTATAATTTTGATAATCATTTAATTTGCTCTGAATATGCCTTTTCTCCTTGATTACTAATTTTTTGATGTATTGATTACAATACAACATCAAAACAAGCTTCCTTGTTTTGATGGACGAAAGTCCGATGTTGTCCCTTTTATTCAGCCCATTTCATCTTAACAATCAATAAATACTAAACAGCTAGAGAATATTATTTTTGTTGTTTCCAAACTGTCATATATTTAGGCACATTAGACAGTGGCTGCACTTTCCTTAGCTTCCTGCAGGGGGAGCTCTCTCCTCACCATTGAGAGACCAGTGCTCCACTTTCCCAACCAGCTGGTGGCTCTCCTTTTGCTGGTGGAGTGATTTAAAGCAAGTGTCTGGATATACAATGTGCTCAGAATGTCTTACTAGTTATGGTTACTAGTTATCTGCTTCTCCTGTCTTTGGATCCTTGGCTGCGAGGAGAGGTGGTGGGTGTTTCAGCAGTAAGAAAGCACATCAGACAGTCTGCCCAGGGCACTCCGCAAGAGATCCATAGATGGTTGTCATGGTAACAGGCATTGAGGTTGGCTTAAGATGATGTATTTCTTTATGAGATCCTTCCTGCTATGTGGGTGTGACTTTAAAGGATTTCTGTTTGTGTACATGTGTTGAACCATCTCAAACTTTGTCAACTGATGTCCTCTCTCTCGGTGTGTGCAGATGGAGCAGGTTTCAGATGACGAACTGGACCATGGAGCAGAGGAGGACAGCGACAAGGAGGACCAGGATTTGGACAAGATGTTTGGAGCCTGGCTGGGAGAGCTGGACAAACTCACACAGGTTAACCAACACACAAAAGGAGGGAGTTTATAGTTATAGAGTTTATAGCACACAGACAACAGCACTGTATGGGAGACCCCTCTCTAAAATGGCCTTCTCTGTTCACACTTAAGAAACGGTGGCAGAACAGCGCTGTGCCAGTGAATCGTATCAGATAGTGAGATGGAATGCCACGTGCAAAAGAGGTTTAGAGTATTGTAGACTAGTACCACTAGTCGAGCAGCATTCTATAAAAAAATGGATCAACATTTAGGGGAAAAAAGCATTAAGATTCCTTCATTCTTTTCAAATTTGTTTTATAGATATGAGAGAGTACTTCACACATTTCCCCCGTCAATTGTTGAGAGAGGGGTATGAGAAAAACGACCTGTCAAGCCTGGACTACGGCCAAAATTCGGACTGTTTGGGAAATAATCCGGCAAGCTTATCTATTGAGTAGGAGTGCCAATGAAGTAGTTTGAACTGGATCAGACCATGTCTTATACACAGAGATGAGGGGTGTGGATACCGGTTAAACTGTCCTGCCATGAGTCTTCTGCAAGGTCCATACCCAAATTAAATTTTCTCAAATCCGACTCGGATTGCAATTTTCTTGGCAGATCTCTGATCCACAAATTTTATAAATTATGTCTTGCCGATACGGATTTTTTAGTTTTTTTTAAGTTTTAAAACCCTTATTGACTGCATACATACACTCATGGAGCAGGCTTATGGCTGGCTCTGCGTTCTCGCTAGCTTTAGCCACTCTGCCAATGTTAGCTTTTTGAAACTTGCTATGTTCCTCGGGTTGAGCAATGTTTAAGTGTCCGAGTGAGTTTGCTGTTCCAAACCTTTATAGGATGTTCCTCACTAATTTAGTTTATTTGGGCCTTAATGATGCAGCAAATTGTGAGCTTTGTGTTTTCTTCATTTACGGTAATGGTTACCAGCACTAAATCAGCCATACTGAGCCTTCTCGGCCGATCACTGATCATATCAAAATAAGCCTCTTGACGCCAATCGATCGGTGCTCCTCTACCAAATTCCTCTCCCATGCAGTTTTTGTATTGTCCTAGGATATCTGTTTCAGAGTATAAATTACAGATACACACTTTATCTTGGATAGGTTTTGATCCTGGTTAACCTCTAATTAGTTCCTGGGTGAAGTCATGAATTCGAAGGACTCTAAAAAAAATGGGATCTTGTAATATTATGGTCCTTGGTAAGTGTTTCAAATAATTTAAATGCAGAAACACAGATGCTTGAAAAAATTAATTATTGGCTACTTGGGAATACCCTCACCTTTACTTTTACAAGGTTGCTGATCTCCGCTCAGAGGTTGAGAAATATCTCAGTAGGTGGGTTTACACGGGACACTTTTCTCCTTTCCGAATTGCAATGTCGGTCGCCTGTTTACAGGACTTTTGATCTTTTCCAACCCGGTGTTTACATGCATCAACTCGCGTAATCGGAAACGCTTTCATACATGCGCAGAAGATCAACGTTCCCGTTCATAAGGTGGCGATAATCCTTCAGTGAGCTCTGTGCGGACCGCCAACAAGTGCCAAGAGGAAGAGGGCGTGTGCGGAAGTGACTTTTCAGCCAATCTAACCGTTGAAAAATGTTAAAATATTTCAAAGGTGCAAAGAATAAATTACTCTCTGATGCAGACCGGTACTGTTTTGAAGTCGCTGTATTTAAAATGCGTTGCGGCACTGAAAAAAACTTAAGAAAAGCATTACGTCACGACGCTGGGCATGAGCGGATACAACTCAAACAGAATGCTTCCCGATGCAGCGTTTACACGCAGCAACTGGCTATTAGAATGGCTTTCTGAAAGGATTTTGCAAGGGAATGCAATCTAATTCGGAAAGGTTCTTTCCATCCGGTAATGGGTGTTTACATGAAGCATTTCCTTTCTGATTAGGAGTCTTTTCGAAGACTAATATGAGTTATGCTGCCAATGTAAACCCAACTGTTGTCTACTGAATTTGAAGATGATTTCCATTGATTCCTCTTTTCTTTGAGTTTCCTGAGCTGTTTTTAAGACTTCCAGTTGTGAGCCGGACACATAATACATTGGCCAAATATCAGTACATCGTCCCGCCTTTCTGCCACACATTTACTTCAATGTCTATTTCGTCTCTGTTACTGCCTCTGCTGCAACCTAAGAGGGGGAAGAACTCAGATCACCCATTATGCCTGTGTTTATACAGAACAGAGGAGTGGAATAAAGGAGCTTCAGACCTGCCTTTGAAGGCTTGTGTGAAAAATTCTACAGACTCACACAGGTAGAGGAGCAAGCAGAGAGATAGGGGCTGTATCCATGGCAACCTTAACACTGCTAATCCGGTCTCCCTAAACTGTATCCTAGCAACTCTTCTCCCATCCCCGCTCTATACTGTTCAAATTTGTGTGAGGCCAAGGAGTCTAACAGGCAGACATGGCTGCTTGGATCCTGTTTTCTGACCAGAATGTCAGAATCTATATGTTTTTCACATGTGTACACCTCATGTTTAGGCGGGGTATATTTGTGTGTGTTTTTGTAGAGTCTAGATGATGGCAAGTCCCAGAAGACACTGCAGAAGCCTCCTCTCAGACAGGAAACAAATATGGCCAACTTCTCCTACCGTTTTTCAATGTACAACATAAACGGTGAGTAAAACGCACTCCGCATATTCATTGTACAGATCAGTTGATCATAGATAAAAATTAAACAATTAAATCCTTTTATATTCTGTCCCTCTTCTGCGTTTTATCTTACTGGCCACAGAGGCATTGAACCAGGGCGACCCAGTGGACCTGGATGCTTTGATGGCTGACCTGTGCTCCATTGAGCAGGAACTCAATACAATTTCCAAACCCAACTCCGTGTCTCGCAGCCACAACAAAGGCCAGCAGCGGGCCCCTGGAGGGCGTGGTACCAGTACCAAGCACACCGGCACCAGTGGAGGGGGAAGCAGTGGAGGTAGTGCATATTTACAGTACAATGTAGCTTCAGACTGTTTTAAGAACAATAAAAGACTCACATCACCAATTCCTAAACAAAAGTGGAAATTAATAATTTTTTTAATTTATTTATATTTATATAATATTGTCTCACAATTTTGGTGAGGGGTAATGTTTGGACTTACTGGAGAACACAGCAACTGAGGGGCTGTTCAAAATAAAACCGGAAAAATTCACTCTATTTTAAAGGTGGTGTCATAAAACTAATGGAGGCGATCGCATGCAGGTTAATGCTTGTTCTGAAATAAAGTTGTCAAAACACACAGTTCATCATAGAGCTGTTTTTGCTGTAAAAACCGGAGCTACTCAATATAAGACAAGTTGTTTTAATGTCAATGCTAATTTTTGTAGATTCCCCATTAAAGAGAATAGGTAGGTGTATCCAAACTTGTAGTGGTACTCTATATATACATTTCCTAATGTGTGAGGTAAAGACAGTATATATACCAGCATAACATTGTATGTGTCCACCAATGAAGAATAACACCGTGTAAGGCCTCCAGCATTGATGTCTGGTAGTAAGGGTCCAGCTCTAACATGTCTTTCAAAACCCACTTATCAGTATAGGCCTTTTAGGACTTTTAGATCGCTGGTGTTCCTTTGAAGAAACAATGGTAATGTTCTTAAATGAATCAATTTAATGCTAACTTGATTCAGCAAACATATGTGTCAGAAAAATTGGGTAAGGAAGGGTAAACCTGCTTTTAACTCTTTGCTCATGTCTCTTGAAATGCGACATGGAAGTCGGAGGTAGATGGTTTTCAAGAGATGTCCACTCTGCTTTCAAAGCACCTTCTACTGCTCTGCAGTATATGTTCTGTATATTTATTTTTTTTACCCTGAAGTAGGGCTGGGCGATTAATTGTAAAAAGATTGCAATCTCAATTCAGACATTTAATATGAAATATGGCGATTCTTTAGTATTTTAATTCATAACATATGCGGCGCAAAACTTTCTAGCTTAGCAACAGCATATGATACGACGAGCGAGGCATGGCCCTTCCACTTTAAGTATTTTCTCCAATTTAAGTATGTTTATGACTGTTGATGACAGTGCGTAATGTTTGTGTTTGATGTGTTAAAAACACAAGCTTTTAAGGGCATAGAGCCAAACACAGGCCCTTTTATGGTCATTTAGTCTGCCGACGTGATGCGGTAGTCATAGTAAATACAAGTGTGTGTGACAACGTAATAACCCGTGTGCTTCAGCTAGTATGAACTAGCTGAAGCACACTGTAACACACGCACACGCTAACCTGGATCAGGTTCGGAAATGAAAACAGAAGGTCTGTCGGGTTCGGACTGGACTGAGTCACTATTTTTTCCTTGGTCGGGTTTGGACATAAATATCATATTTATGTGCATACTATATACTGCTCAAAAAAATAAGGGAACACTTAAATCACAGCCTGGATCTCGATGAAAGATACTTTCAAGTCGAAAATCCTTATTAATATACATTGTGTCATTTGTTTTGAACAAAATTCTGCGAGAACGATCAACGTGAATCAAAATCATTAAATCATTAAGAGCTGGATTCTAAATTATACAAAAAATCAAAGTGAAAAACTGAATTCACAGATGCAACGCCAGTGAATTTCATCACAACAACTTATAATATAACCCAGGAGTGTGTGTTTGAGCCCCACTTGCCAAAGGAACCTCCTGAAAACATCTGGGCATGCTCCTGAGGAGATGGAGGATGGGTTACTGGGGGATTTCCTCCCAGACCTGGATCAGGGCTCCTGGACAGTCTGTGGTCAGTGATGTTGGCGTCTGATGCGCTGATACAGAACGCCTCAGAGGTTTTCAGGTGGATTCAGGTTTGGGGAACGTAAGGACCAGTCAATTGCATCAATACCTTCATCCTCCAGGAACTGCCTACACACCCCGACCACATGAGACTGGGCATTATCCTGGACCAGGAGGAACCTAGTGTCCATCAGTGTAAGATCTGAGTTTCATCCTGGTACCCAACAGCAGTCAGGGTACCGTTGGCTAGCTCTAGGAGATTTGTCAAACCATCCAAGGATCTGTCACTGACCCACTACCAAACTGGTCCTACTGGATGATGATGCGGCAGCATTAAGTTTTCCACAGCGTCTCCTGAATCTGTCACACCTGCCACATAACCTCAGTTTGAACCTGCTCTCATCTGTGAAGGGAACGGGGCACCAAGGGAGAACGTCGGCCCCTCATGCAGTCAGTTGCTGACAGTTTTGTCAGAAACATCACAACAGTAGCCAATTGGAGGTATTTTTGTAGGGATCTGGCAGTGCTCCTCCTCACACTGAGGACCAGATACCAGTCTGGCTGGTTGTTGTCCTTCAACGGACCTGTCCAGCTCTCCTCATGTAACGGCCTGTCACCTGGCATGTCCTCCATACTCTTGAGACTGTGCTGGGAGACAGCAAACCGTCTTTCAATTGCACGCAGGGATAAGCCATCCTGGAGGAGCTGGACTACCTGTGCTGCATCAGTGGGATGATGGTACTGCCTTGTGTCACATGTAGTGACAAGGATACCAGCAAAACACAAAACTAGAGAAGAGTCAGTAAGCATAGATAAGCAGAGGGGCAACATCCACCTGCAAAACCATTCCATTTTTGGGGATTGTCATGCTTTTGCCTTTCCATTGCAACTTTTGTCAATTGAAATTACACCAAAACAGATGACACTAAGTGAAAATCACAAAATGGATAGATTGATATTTGAAGTTTGATCAAGATTAATTATTCCCTTAATTTTTTTGAGTAGTGTATGTACCAGAAGCTCTCTCTTGTGCGACGTAGAGCTGCTTTTTGTAACCGCTTAGTGCCTGCATATATCTCTATCTGGTTTACACCCCATGACAGAGCATGACGCTTTTTAATTATCTCCGCCAAGGAAGGAGGTGATGTTTTCACTCGTTTGCTGGTTTGTCTGAATGTCAGCAAGATTACGGAAAATCTGCAGGACGGATATGCATGCAATTATAACCAGGGTTAGGTTTGGACATATCCTAGTGGTGGTTCATTTTGATGACATTACGTATCTCGCAGCATTTAAAAATTAATTGACATAATCACAAAATGCACTCAAAGAGCTCAAACCTCTGCCACGGCACAACAATACCAACGGTTTAGGAAAGATTCATGCAGATTTCTCCATTGATGTCTTTAATGAGTTATTGCCAGCCTCTAAATCTACCGACAACTCCAACAAGCTCTGAGTATCTCTGAAATACTCGTGTGCTGAGCCCCCCGCTCTAGCCCTAAAGGAATATCAAAGAACACAAAGGGACTCCTGAAACTGAACCCCCAGCTCCAACCCCAAAGACACATCAAAGGAAAGGCAGCATTATCCAAACTGTGACATCACTACTTCCAAAGAGCTTATTATTTTATTCTATTTTACTTCATTTGTAATGCTGAAAAACCTGTAACATCACCAAAATATAATGCCAAATTCTACCTCTGTGTAGAATTTAATGCAAATCCATCCTGTAGTATTTTTGAATATTTCTCACAAACAAACAGACAAATTCACAGGAGTGGTGTGATGATGTCACAATTTGGTGAGGCGCTCTCCTGAATCTGTGTCCATTATTGATGCCTTTATTCTTTTGATTCCTATGATGTTCCTTTGGGGGAGGAGCTGATGGATCAATGGGCTGAAAAGAAGAGCTGACATGGAAGCACAAGAGTGGACCGGAGAATTTGAGATATACTCAGAGTTGTTGGAGGCTGGCAATAACCCAGATATTAATGGAGAAATATGCACGGATTAAACCGAGATTTTGTGCACTCTTAACCAAATACACTGCTCAAAGTTTTGGAGTGTGAAGCGGAGATTAATACAACGAGCTGAACACATGAAGAAAATCAGAGAGGAAGAAACAAAGTGGGTTCAGAGGTTGGTTTTGGTCCTTGGTGGAGGTTTGCACTCTCTGAGTGGTTTGTCTAGTTTATCATGTAGAGTCCATAACACAATGCAAAAACTATCTTAACTGAGTTGTAAGATCATAGAGACAATCATAATCTCAAATATAAGCAAAGAAATCCATGACTACCATGAAGCCACTTCTTAATTTGCTCGCACTGCTTTTTTGGGGGAACTTCAGCAGATTCTTGGACGATCCGAAACACAAAATAGATCTCAGTTAAACAAACAGTATATTTAAAAACAGATATTAACCTCCTCCTTGATGATGAATAATATGCAAAAAAAATAAATTTTATAGAATTTTATACTAATTTCACTTAAGCAAATTTTCCAGTTTCTGTTGCGTTTTCAAGTGGTTGGAATGAATTAGTTATGTTTATTTGTTGGTGCAGATACATCCTAAAAACACTTTTTGCCTATCAATTGATGATGATTTGTTTTTATTTGACATCTCTCTGCTTAAATCCTAAATAATTCCAAGCAGTAGATTGGGATCTGCTTTGACCAACTAGCTCTTAACCATCTTCACCTCCAGACTATTGAATTTAGTTTGGACTGTCAAGTATTGATTGTATATTAGTGACACTAGCATCAGTCTACTTTAGGACTACCCTCATTAAGCTGCTATAACTAATTAGATATAAAAGGTAACAGAGACCTATTGCTTTCCTAATAGTGGCCATGGCTATATTTCCTGCCTAGTCTCAGAATAGATAGTGCTGCGTTATCTTGATGTTCCCAAATAGAGAACCCACAATTATTATTTCTTACTTTCAGTTTAATTTTACATTTTAAACCATCACACTTCCTCTTCATTGTATTGCCTATTTGCAGCATAATGTAACTTGGAGCTGCTTTGATAAATTGTCAAATTGTAATTTGAATTATTAATCGCATTAATAAAATTTCTGTCTATATGTCTGGAATACATGAGCTATGAATTCACACTGGTGTGATAAAAATAGTCAGATTTGCAATTTCTTTATTTCTTGTCTTTTCTTAATTGCAATTTTTTTTTAAAAAACTCACAATTGAACTTGATATATAAAATAAAATATAAGTATTATTTAAAATTGGAATAAGTTGTAATTATTCATTTGTCTGTGGATCACATCTATTTATAAAATAGATCAGTATCCGTCAAATTTCATCCTCTGACTGACCTGGATTGAAATATCCCCAACAGGAAGTGCCAGTAGCAGCACCCGAGCATCACCGGCCAACACGGTCCGAGGCGGCGGCAGCTGTAGTAGTACCCGTACCCCGGCCACTAACATTTCCCTGGCTGACATCACCTCCCAGCTGGAAAAAGCCTCTCTCAGCATGGATGAAGCAGCACGTGAGACCTCTTCCTCGTCTTCCTCCTCATCTGTTTCTCTCTCCTCCACTACACTTCGGCGGCCTTCCTCTGGCTCGTCTGGCAATGGGCAACACCAGAGGACGGGCTCAGTTGGTGCTGTCAGCGAGCAGGAAGCCCCATCCCAGCGTTCCAGTGTGAACTCAGCATGTGCCTCAGCGTCCAGCATGGACTCTCTGGACATTGATAAAGTGATGACAGGTGGAGAGGTGGAGGGCCAGAACAGCCTGAGCATGCAAGAACAGAACCAGACCAGCACAGAGGTATGACTGACACTGAAGTGCAAACACACATATACAAACAGAGAGGTAGATATACGCCAGGCAGACATAGTATTAGCAGCAAATGATAAAGTCTGTGTGCATTAGCAAGTGAAAGTTGCATGTTTGAGGTAAGGGATCATTTCATTTTTCATATCAGGTATATTTTTAATAAAATACGTTTAACTTTATAATATAATTTTGAATAACCAAACTAACCCCAGACTGACATTCTCTGGTCCTGCATGTTTAACCTCACAGCATGACGTTCGGACATGGAATGTGTTTGTGTATTGTATGTTCTGTCAAAGAACACATTGTAACATCTATATGGTGGGTTACAATGTTTATGTCTACCACAGAGCTGCGTCATATGACCAAAATTTCACAATCCATCACATATCATTTCAATTAATTGAATTGAAAAATGACAACATTGCAAGGCACACGTCACAAATATTCCAGTCCTTCTCTACAGCTCATCCTGATGAATCCCAAGCTGTTCCTAAATAAGATTTTACAAAAAGTACATTTTTTAAGCTTGTGTGACTTTTCCGACCACATTTTTTCCCTTCCGAAACAACACGCTAACATCTTTTCCAAGACCACGGGATATGACCTCAAACATTGTTTTCTAAGAAATGAGATGCAAGTCACCGCATCACTTAGGCTTAAATAACTTGTTACCAGCTGAAACTTATTAATCACTGCCGTAATTATCCAATGGAAGGCTCTTACCTTTTTGCTTGGTTAAATTCAGTTTGTCTGAAATGTCAAATGGATGAGATGGAAGAAGACAAGAGCACAAAGAAACACAAAGTATTGCATGTTCCCTGTCCCACTGCATGTGATCATGTTATTTTTGTTTGCATTCTTTCCTGTATGTGTGGTCAATATCCAAACGCACCTTGCCCGCACCTCCTGGTATCCCCCAGCATGTCACACTGCGGCGGGCCAGACGGCAGCTTGACCTCCCTTTACACGAGAGTGAAATGGATCATGCCACTGTAAGTGCATGTGTGTGAGAGTTCACGTGTGCATGCATGCCTTTGCACAGTGGTGAATGCTTCATTCAGATCCCTTACTTAACTAAAAGTGCTAATACCACATATTGAAAATGCTCCATTACAAGTAAGAGTCCGGCATTTATGTAAAAGTATGAAAGTATTATCAGCTATATGTACTTCAAATGTACAAGTACAAGTTCTCAGGGTTTTGATGTCATTAATCAAGATGTTTATGATTCATATTTGTAAATGTTGTAGATGTTGTATGTTGTAAAGTGGAGGACAATGCATTTCAATCAATCTTTATTTATATAGCACTTCTCATACATGAAAAAAAAAGGAACACAAAGTTATTTCTATGATGAAAACAATTTCCCCATAGCCACTTTATCGCCCACCACCCCCATTCACACAGAGGACAAAAATAGAACACAAGAAAATGGGGCAAAGTAAGAACTATAAAAACGGGATATACAAAAAAACTATTTAAAAACAAATCCCCCCCAACTCCAAAAACATGATATTGTAAAAGATGTTTTTCCTTTCATATTCACGCTGCATTAATATATAGAGCTATGTTACCGCTGTTGATGTAAGGGGTTGAAGGAATCTAATAACTTCATGTTGTAGAATAGTTTCATCTTTAAGATCCTCATAGCTGTTCCATAGCATTGCTGTCCATGAGAACCAAATAACTTCTGAAAAGTCAACTTGTAATCAGATCCGGCTGGTTTTTAAAATAATTGTAAAAAATGTAAAATTGTAATCTGAAAAGTAATAAGTAACTGCAACTATCAGGCAAATGTTGTTGAGAAGAAGGTCAAATATTTCCCTCGGAGATGCAGCGGATACAAGCATAAAGGAGCATAGAATGGAAATAATCTTAAGTAAAAGTAAGTTATGTCCAAGTGACTTTGTAGTTAAGTACAGTTCTTGCGTTAAAATATACTTAGTTACTATCCACCATTGCATTTGCACATGTAGAGACGATCATGCAGAGTGTATTCGTATATTAACAAACTAGAGATCAGTCGTAAGTACAACACAGTTTCAAATGGTGGAATATCAGGATTGTCATTTAAACTGTGCGCAAACATCCATCTATCATTTTTACAACTCCCGGATCCACTATTTCCAGTCGGTACCAGGCTACATATGTCCATAAAATCTGGAGCAAAGTGCCCTATCGCTTAATGATTAAATAAACACTATTATAATGTCACATTGTGAGGTCATGCTGAAATATCACCAAATTTAATCATCTCTAAGACATGCAGAAATCAACTTCTGGGTAAAATTTTAATTCAAATTCAGATACAAATCTGTCAATTAGTTTTTCTGTATTCTTGCTACCAAACCAAGGAGAAAACTTAACCTCCTTGGCGGAGGTAACTATGTATTCACACACTCTTGTGTTCATGTTTGCTCTGTACCTCTCACCCTCATTACTTCTTTGCCCACAGCTAATGCTAATGGCAGCCACGCTTCCGTCTATGGGACCATCTCTGCCACGCTTCTTTGACACAAAAACGATCAAATCTCCTACGATTAATAAGCCACCAAGAATCATCCAGCACTGACTTTTCTATATTTTGTCTGTTCTTCTGCTCTCTTCTTTATCCCATCTTCTCTCTTCACCCAAGCACTCCTATCTGGACCGAGAAACCTCGCTCATTTTGAAAAGCATAGCTGGAAAGCCTTCTCACCTCCTGACCAAGGTGACCTCCTTAAACACTTGCTTCTTAGGTTTCTCTCCGTTAGCATGCATGCTCCTCTCTTCTACTTAACATGTGTATAAGAGGAACAATCCATCAACCAACAGCCCAGCATCAGATTGATTTAATTAATTAATAAGAAAGGGCGACATTACAGTTTCTCAGTGATTAAGGGTATTCGTTTCTCATCAGCAGATATTGGAAGTAAAAAAAAGTACAAATACTTTATTATTGTTCCTGAGTAATAATAATAATAAGTATATTTTACAGGTAACTGTACTCAGAAATTTTTACTTTTACTCCCTACATTTTCATTTTGGGTACTTTTTATTCCTTACAATTTAACAGTAGACTTGTTATTTTTTTTCGATTCTTTGTATTCTAAGTAGGCCGACATCTCGACAAAAATATATTGCTCAAATAAATTCAAGTAAATCTTTTGAGCAGTTTATATCAGAACACACATTGAACCGGACAGAAGATTGGGCACAGATAACTGTTCACTTCAATTCTACAGTTTACTTTTATACCAGTGTTTTTTACTGTTATCCTTTTTTTTTTCTCGTATTATTGCTTTATATTTTTACACAAGTATCTAATACTTGTTTGTTTTTTTGCTTTTAAACTAATTATTTTTACTTTAGCACTAGAGTCATATACTTTTTTAGGTTTTTACTGGTATACTTATATTTTTTACTTTTACATTATTATCTTGTAATAATTTTTTTCAATCAATCTACAACATTTTACTTGAATGCTTCTCCTTTTTACTTTTATACTTTTTAATTCGATACTACTAATCTTAACTTGCATACCTTTTTAATACTTCTTTTTACTTTTATACCCTGAGCACATTTCAGAGTTGTATTTTTCACTCGTACTTGGAGTAAAGAAGTGGATTTTGTACTGTACATTTGTCATGTGAGTACATTTTTCCACATCTGTTCATCATTTGGAGTACTGAGCTCACAACCAGACACTGTGATAAAATGGAGGAATGCACAACTGAAGGGAAGTTGGTATAAATTTGGCAAACAAAAAGATAAATTAAAAGGCCATATAACTATTACTGAAAAAGAAGCTTCAAAAACTACAGGATTAGTTCCTATATGGATTTCTCTGCACCATTTTACAGCATGTTTATAATTTTTTTTAATCTTGCTTCCAAATTAATCCTCAACTGGCAGGTGTTTTATTTATTTGTTGGTTTATTGGATCTCAATTCTCCATTCATTTTTCCTCTTTTCTATGGTGTTTGTTTATGTTTTGCACTCATCTTAACTAAAGGGGGTTGGAGGCAGAAACTCAACTGGACATTATGTTATCATTGCTGCAAGATATTAGGTCAAAAGATATTTAATGTGCAACAAAGTTGATTATGATTCATTGTTTAATTGTAAATTGTGATTCTGTGATTTGTGCTTGACAAATGTGGGGTTTGCAGAAGTTTCTCTCAGAAATGAAATATGTCTCTTCTATATGATGGTCAAACTAAGGGAAATGAACGGCCAAACTGTTAAAGTTCTTCTTTCCTTTTTTTTTTACTTTGAAAACAATTATTTACCATAAATTGTGAAAAGTGGTTTCTGAAGATTTTATTCAAATCCCAAAGTTCTCTTATTTATATCATCTGCTCAAACCCAAGTTAATCCCAACCATTTATTCACATTATATATACTAACCAATAAATTTGTATTGACCATTATAAATATTTGAAGCTATCTTGATGACATAGTTATCTCAAACTATGTCAACATATGTTAAGTGCTTGAATATGTGTTGGTTTAGGAATTTCTGATTAATGCCGCAAGTTAACATTTAGCAATTTTTTTCTGCATTTGTTTTATTAAAAATGCACAAATCATTTAGAATAAAATAATGTATCCTTTATTGATCACATACAGCCATAAACAGCACAGCATAGTGAAATTGTTTCTCAGCTGAGCTCAGCTGGGTGAAAAGCTCAGTTTTCACCCTGCTGAGCTTTTAAAGTATAATTCACGAGTTTCATGGTGACCGCACGTATGTACGCAGTTTCGTACATTTCGTGGAGATTTAAAAGACCCATTGACACAAAAATTAAACAGGGCATAATCGATTTTAAGATATTTTAATTTTATTTATTTATTTAAGCAAGCAGTCTTATTGAGATCAATATCTCCTTTGTAAGAGAGATAGGAGGCGTAATGAACATACAACATCTCAAATTAAAACAGCTATAGTGTCATTAAAAGTAGATGTTAACAGGCTTTTAAAGGGGTTTAGATAAATAAGACTTTCGGGCTTCAGTCTCTGCTTAAGTCTCCGTTTCCAATTCCAGCTGTGAGAACCATAAAACCAGAAGCCAGTCTGCCCCAGTTCACTTTTTATGTGAAGTACTTTAAAGCTAGTCCCTCCTGTGATCTTTTGTCATGTGACTGGCTAAATTAATGATCTTAAATATCTCGGAAACTTATCTAGCACGGTTTTATAAAAAAAGTGTTTCACAAACTTTTTTATCTCCTGAGAACTTTTTAAAAGTGACAAATCATTTTGCCTCAATTCATAACAGGTCCTGTAAATTTGCCCCCTCAACTTATCATCACCAATTGCTAGACCAGCCACTTCACTGAGATTTTTTTATTCATTCATGAATGTGTCATTGAAAACATAAACATGCTTAATACTTTATATACTAGATCAAATTCATGTTATTGGCAGAATTAAAAATACGTTGATTTTTTTTTGATCATTTGGAAAAATGGAAAAGACGAAAAGTAAATTCAGGAGGAACTCATTAAACGAACAGAATGTAAACTCTTTTTATAAATCAGACAAAATAAGGGCTCTTTTTTTCCAACTTGTGGCTACAGAGTGATAGAAATCCCAAACTGTAGTATATAACCATTGAGCTCTCCTTTGACCCAAAGGGGTGGCTGCAGACATAAATCTGAGGTCAAATTTATATGCCGACCAGAATAAAATCTTCTTCAGCGTAATTGTGGGTCTCAACTAAAACTTTGGAAACAGGTGTTATAGATGAAGATTGATATATGCTGATGACATCTTTTCGTAGGTGATGTCCAGCCAATGCTTTCAACTAGGTCACCATGGTGACGGTGATAACTCATAAATGGAAGGGGTGCTGTGTTTAACAGTGTCCGGGCCTTTGAGAGTGTTTGTGACGGCATGAATATTTATTATATCCCAATGATCCAGTCTAGACAGCATGGTGGATTCTATAATATGTTTACTGCATGATTCTAGTTTAGGTCTTCCAGATTCTGGGCAATGGTTTTAATTAAGTTGAGAATGTTCTTCCTGTTTAAAGGCTTTATCTTTGTGCTATTTGCATATATGTGCAAGATCTATTGTAGAAACTCTAGGCGTTGATTTTTTTTTATCAAACACTCAAGATAATGGACGCCTATAATGAAGTTCATTGACTCTGTAAAATGTACACGTCTATCTTCAAATTTTTACAGTCAGAAATCTTAGTTTCTTCAGATATCTTTTTCTATTCAACATAATGAAATGAATTCACTGTCCAATTATGGGACAAAAATCAATTTTAAGGATTCTAGTGTAGATGTGAACATTGATTTTAATGAAGTTGGGAATTTCCTTCCTGTTTAAAGGCTTTATCTTTGTGCTATATGTGTAATATTGTTTGTTCAAATTTTACAGTCAGAAATCTTAGTTTCTTCTGATAACTTTTTCTATACAACATTATGGAATTAATTCACTGTCCAAGGCTGTGTGTTTCTGGCAACTCTGTGTCCACGTGGGTTTGCAGAGAGCATAGGGTGGTTTTTAAAAAGGCGGGGCTAGAATTGGATGGCGGTGGCCTACGGACTAAGAAGAAGTTTATGGGTCAGCGTTACACTTTTCACCAGAAAGTCTGGGATAGGGAGGCGCTGCCATCTAGCATCAGATCTCCCCTCCACTCCGAGTCCTAAAGCTGAATGAGTGTGGGCTGTTTGGGAACAATCGAGTAGTGAAAGAAAATGCAAAGCTGTCGTTAGAGACGACTGTACTGTACTGTTTATTCTAGACATATTTGTGCTTGTTTATATAGATCTTACAGGAAGTAAAATCTATTTGTTTGCTAAACACAGGCTTGACTTAATTGCATTAATGCTCGTGTGCCTGGAGCAGGTTATGTGGAAAAGATTGTTTGGGTCAAAGTGTGCTGATAGGTTTCTTGGGATAGGCTGCACGGAGAGTGGTTGTTACACCTAACCCCATCCACACAAACACATGCTTGTGTATACACACACCTCAGCTTGAAATATTCAGCACTTGAGCTTCTCATTCTTCCAAATTCCACTCAGTCTGTGTCGTAGTAGTTCAGTTATGAGGCCCAGAGTCAATCATTCCTCCCCTGGGTTGAGGGGTCTTGCTGTAGAAGCTTGCTGGTTCGCTCACCCCAAATTCTACTTTTTTCATGGAGATTATGCTGCATCGATTTGGCATGCTCCCAACCCCCTGTAACTGATGTATTTAGAGTGATGGAGAGGAGATGGGGCGGGAAGAGAGGGCTTGAGGGTGGAAGGGGGAGGGGCCACCTCCCTACTTTCTCCCTTGAGATTTCAGTCAAGTTGTGCTCGTCTTAGACACGCATGTCTGCGAGACTGTGAACCTTTGCTGTTACAAAGTCTACGCTCTGCTCGGTCTCAATTAGCTTAACTGCTTTTTGTGCTCCGGTATCTGACTGCCAAAGATGGAGGCTGGATTTTCTTCGCTTAGTTTCACATGGAATTGTAAAGACAACTGAAAGTAGAGCTGTTTTCTCTTATTATGGACTGATCAGGATTTGGTTTTCTATTTTTTTCTCCTTTGAGATCTGGGTCTCTTCTTTGTATGAGATGATTTTATCTCTGAGTGGAAGAAACCGAGACTCGTCTGCAGCAAAGTCGTCTCTCAAGGATCTACTATTATTTCCCTCCTGCTGTACGGAAAGATCAGAGGAAGCGACTACAGCTCAATTGCAATCAAATATTTAACCATAGATTCTAAATCGTGCCGTATTTGAGATAAAAGTCGAGTTTTGTTGCAATAGCAGCAGTTTGGCATCACTATGGTATTTGTTATAGATCAAATATACAAACATTACTGATAAATCACACTTAATTTACACACGTGGAATTGTTCACAACCAGCGGAATGGAGGTGATGGCGTCTTGCTGGAGGGGACAGGTAAGCCACCTGGAGGAGGAAAGAATTGCATTTGGTTTTGTTGTAGGATTCGACACCAAGCACCTTTATGCCCAAGGTTTCTACATTGAATGGTTTACAGGGCTGATTGATACTCAATGTTGTGTGTACATTATGTTGTATTCCTGCCACAGAACAATGAAAGAAATGGGTGAGGAGGATGAAACATTAAAAATGCCTCCATGGTTATGTTAATGTTTTTTGTGTTTCTTGCTGTGGTACTATTGTGCGAATCCTGACCGTAGCAACCCATTCTCTTGTGCGTCAATATAGGAGGAACAAAATGCAAAATTGAAAGCAGAACGGATCCGAGTCGCCCTGGAAAAAATCAAGGAGGCACAGGTCAAAAAGGTAAGACCACCTCAGACTGTCATAGACTCCGTTTCTCGCCTCTAAAACCGTTCAGACTCCAAATAATTGCTGTATCATCAAATTCCACAACGTTTCTTTGTGAAGTTAATTCGCAGCGAGGCGGTGAAGCTCAGAGGTCATTGCAGTGCTTTTCTGTGTGCATCTGCAGGGTTGGGAGCATGATATCAGGGAGAGAACGCTGAAAGACAATGCAGACAAAAACGTCTTACTCTTACTTACCCCGTCTAACAAAAGTAAAGGCACTTTCTATACGGGCCTTGCTCTATTGAAAGGCATATTGTTGTCTGCAAATGGGGGAGTCGGCACAAGACTCTACATGCAAGTCCTTTTCAGCAGTGTTTGTGCAACTGAATGAACAGTCAATATGAATGAGTGCAACTGAATGGTGGTCTTTAAGATGTAATGAAAAGATGAGACCCGTCAGTGTTTCCACAGACAGGGCTAGACTTAATTCTGCCAAAGTTATACAATATAACAAAATAAACTTTGGTCCTCAAGCCATTGCATAAAACAAACAATGGTCTCACACCTCACCATTTATTATATCATGATCCTTGACTTTGCAGCCAGTTTGATTGTGTTTAGATCAATGTTCAGAAACATATAGAATAGCTTTCAGTCAATTTATTTGTGCCAGATAAGGGGATTGAGGGGTCTCTCCTGTGAGAAATGTAGGTCAGATTCCCCTCGTAAATCAAATAGCTACCCCAGCATTCTAATTGGTCCAGGGCTCTAGTCGATCATCTCCATCCACACTCTGATTGGGTGTCGGGGTTCCAGTGGGAGGGTGCAGACATGAGTTCAAGGAATTGAGAGCTTTATTTGGTCTCGTACCAAGACACGTCTTATGTGAGCAGCGATTTGGCACGTGTTTGTCTCATCCAGCTTAGTTTAAGCTTGCTTGTTAAGGGGGTAATTTTGGTGGATGTAAAACTTTTTTCAGATTATTGGATTTTAGTATTATGTATCTTTTGTGCGGCATTGTTCACATGAAATACATTTCTTACAAACAGATGCATGTGACCCGAATGGGTGTTATTGTTCCTTTGGTATTGCTCTCAGCAAATTGTGAGAGCCAATAATTGAAACGTGCAAAAGAATCTTTTTTGCAACGTTACTGAAATAGACCTTCATCAGGGAAATTATTTTGACCATGGGATGCCATGTTAAATAGGGAGAGGCTTCATATCTGCCACCAATTACATCTTACATAACCAATTACATCACGCGGGTATAGATACTTATGTGGTATATAGATTAACCTGTGAGAATTGACATTAGCAACAAGGAAAAACAGTATCCTAAAGTAGATCTCAGTGTAGTCAGCATATCAAAAGCAGCAGGTTCTCAAAAAATCAATCAGCAAAGCATTCAATAACTTTGAATGCTAATATGTCTGCATCCTATCAATACTGTGTGCAGAAATTAAAGAAAAATTTATTTAACTCTCTTTGAAACAAAATGTTAAGCAAATCAAAGTTTACATTTAAAGCAAATAGATACTTTTGAATCCATACAATATTTAGGAAATGCTAATGATAAAGATTTACTTAGCAAACATATGTAAATGTCCAGCATCAATATGAAGATAGGCGGTTGCTACTTGATTTTTAGGAAAACAAATTGAAGAGATTTCATGGTAAAGATTACGAAAAAAGTGTTTCGGAGAAGTTCCTCACTGAGAACTTATGGAAACAGTTTTTGGAAGATATAGGGAATATCCTTTCATGCAATTTTTGATCCTATGCACCTGGCAAAAATAAATGTGGGAATTATTTGTTTGTCAGGGAGACGGTAATCAGCTATTTGATTCTCAAGATTCTTGCTTACAGGATTTGATATGAATGTGCTATTATTATGTCAAACTCGTGCATTTAACAGCAGTGGAGTAATTATAAGGTACCACTGATATTGTTTCCTTCTTACACTCAGTATGCTGTGTAGTACTGAATGAAATACTAACACACGGTGCATGAATGTAGTGTGAGTCTGATGTCGAGTGTATCTATAGGGATTATATCAGCGTCTCTTTTTTTTTCTCCTCTCTGCTCCTCCTCCTGTAGCTGGTGATCAGGGTCCACATGTCAGACGAGAGCTCCAAGACCATGATGGTAGATGAGCGACAGACAGTCAGGCAGGTGCTGGACAGCCTGCTAGATAAGTCCCACTGTGGATACAGTCCTGACTGGTCTCTTGTAGAAACCATCACTGAGTTACAGATGGGTAAGCAGCCTCAGATAGTTTCTATCACTCCTGAATGAACAATCCATCTGCACTGTGTTGCATTTGTGGATGAAGTATTCAGATCCTTCACTCGAGTAAAAGTTCTAAAATCACCGTGTGAAAATACTCCACGACAAGTAAAAGATCTGCATTCCAAACCTTGTAAAAAGACACTATTCAAATAAAAATAAAATCTTCTGCCCCTCACCAATTAGAACTCTCGGGAGGGAGGGAATTTTCTAGATTTGAAGGACAACAAGAGGATTGCATGTCATAGGCATGTCATAGCATCTAATCAACATTACTCCCAATTTCTGTCACTTTCGATCTCTCTCTTAGAACGTATTTTCGAGGATCACGAGAACTTGGTGGAAAACCTATTAAACTGGACCCGAGATAGCCACAACAAGCTCATGTTCATCGAACGCATTGAGAAATATGCTCTCTTCAAAAACCCTCAGGTGACTGTCTTACACTTGAAGACACATATGGATCATTTTCTCAGTTGCCTCTGTGACCTCTCTGTGTAAGTACTGAAAGCATTTGATGCCCTACACTCAAGCACATTTTTTATGCATGCTCAATGGCCGGCCGAACAAGAGGGAGCAAGGTAACGTGTTTGTGTTGGAGGGTTGGAAGAGGGTTAAAGCTCTAAAGCCAAAAATATATGAATAATTAAGCATACAACAAGGTGATCCCCCGGCTTTATGGTCCTCCATATCTAATACATACTGAACTGTTTTCCTCTCACTCATCCCCAGAACTATTTGTTGGGACGGAAGGAGACATCAGAAATGGCGGACAGGAATAAAGAGGCATTATTAGAGGTCAGATTATGTAATCGTAAATCTTATCCATCTAGATCAGGATTTACACAATAATCTCTGACATCAATGTCTGTGTCTGTTTTCGTATTCATCAGGAATGTTTCTGTGGAGGCTCTGTGTCGGTGCCAGAGATCGAGGGTGTCCTGTGGTTAAAAGAGGATGGGAAAAAGTCATGGAAGAAGCGTTACTTCCTCCTCAGAGCTTCAGGCATCTACTACGTCCCCAAAGGGAAAGCCAAGGTCAGTGAGACTTGATTCTAAAGAGATGTGGTGAAACGAAGATGAGAATAGAGATGCGGGTTGGGATTCCTAAAACCAGACTCACCCAGTGTGCTCTTTGGTATTTCCTGTTTGAACAGAAACAGTGCATGCTTTTTTTGAATAATTATTATTTGTTGAACAGATCAGCTCTATTTTTTGGATCATAATCCACCGTCAGTTTCAGACTATAGCACTTTTGTAAAACCCTTCCATGACATCACATTAGTATTCAGTAGCTGTATTTCTTCTTGGTATATCTAAATCCTGCAGTTTATGAGCAAAAACAGGTTGACTGTTAGAATTAATTATTGTTCCAACTTTGGAATTCAACAAGGCAATTTACATTTTCCTTCTCATTAGGTTCTCAAACTTCTTTCCAATAACATATCCCTTTTCAATTACTTTTACGGCCAGGTTATGTCGCCATGATCAACGCATAAATAAAATTGTTATTATGCATAAGAAATTTAAAGGTGTTTTGGTTGGCTCATTTTCAGAATCATAGGAATAAAAATACTTTCTGGATTTAAAATTAGAATTAAGAAGAAAGCTTAAATGACCCTAGTTCTCCTCAGTTTAAAAAAAATGTAAAATAAGAATGAAAAGTAGTTTTCTTTTTCTGAGAATGAAGTTGTCTTCTGAAATTATTTTCGAGATGTTTATTCTGCTTAAAATACCATTCAGAAATTTAAAAAAAACTTATGTTGCCCTTATTCTCTTCCAAACATTTGTAATGGGGATTCTGAATATAAAATGTGTTTTTTGTTATAGTTAAAGTTGCATTTTGTTATGGCGCCACAGCCTCAGGAAACATGCTAAACATGCAGGAAAACATGCTACAAACATGCTATTTGTTAAGGGCTTACAGGTAATACAGGTGGCTGTGCATATAGTGAAGAGGTTTTTGGCTGTCGGGCTATAGGTAAGAGAAAGGCTGAGCTTTACAGCTGCTTCTCTGTTAAGAAGCCAACCCCATGCCTCTCGTCTTTTTCTGGCATCTGGCCTGGTTTAGTCGGCATTCCACTAACAGTTTATTTATGACATTTAAGCACGTAGACAAATAACTTCAGCAAAGACTTTGAGGGTTATATTTATTTAAAGCTCATTCATAACAACTTCACTCATGAACATGCTCCAGTGATTATTTTATAGGCTTTTGATATTTAATTAAGACTTTGCTTGGTTCTCAACATACAGTCTTATTATGTCTCAGTGGCTTCACCACCTCATATAGTGCAGCAGCTTCTCTTAGCCTCTGCTCAAGTACAAAGACGGCCGTATGATAATCCATCGACCTCTATCTCCTTACAGGCATCCAGGGATCTGGTGTGTTTCCTTCAGTTGGACCACGTTAATGTGTATTACGGCCAGGACTACCGCAGCAAATACAAGGCCCCTACGGACTACTGCCTGGCCCTGAAGGTAAAACTGTTTTCCTGTAACATTTATTGAACATAGACAAACTTTGTTCAGTCTTTTCTCATTTGAAGGAGTCTGCAGATACCATGGAAATGTTTTCGCAGTTACAAATATTTGGGATGTTAACGCAGATGTGACGCAGTGTGAATGTTAAACTGTTTGGATTTCAAATAGACGCGCCTACATGGGAAAGAATTCCACCTGTTTCAGACTGTTACCATTACCCTTCAATCAGGAAATAACTCATCAAAGTGCTTCAAAACAAGTCAATCCTAATTGCTTGATTTAAAAATATTGCCATTATATAATTTTTTTTTAGAGATTAGTAGCCATGTATATTTCTTTCAGGGTTTTTTTCCAATGGTTATGTAAGGCTTTGATGGATGGTATCGTAGATATTTACTTGTTGTTGCAGCATCCACAGATCCAGAAGAAGTCCCAATATATCAAGTATCTGTGCTGTGATGACGTCAGAACCCTGCACCAATGGGTGAATGGAATTCGCATCGCCAAGGTTCAGACAGACTTTTTTTTTGCTCTGCCTATTTTAGTGTACAAAAAAATTCTAAATCAGTTGTCCAACAATCTTAACAAAGGTAAATATTTAAATACTTTGTTTTTTTCCCGTGGTATGTGTGTAGTATGGGAAACAGCTCTATGTGAACTACCAGGAGGCCATGAAGAGGACAGAGGCAGCGTATGATTGGTCTTCCCTCTCTACCTCCAGCATCCGATCAGGCTCCAGCTCTGCCAGCATACATGGTTAGCTCTTCGTCTCATCACAGTGTGCACCAGTTGAACAGACCCTCAAATAACTCATGTAGTTCCTGATCATTTTCATGTTAAATAATTCAAAGGCATTAAAAAAAACACTGTCACATTCTATTAAATTGGAATTTTTGGAGAAAGACTCATCTAACAATGGTCTGAATTTGTCAATTTTTACTGTGGCTCAAGCTCCAAAAACAGAAGGGCAAACATTTCCCATCAGGGGATGATTGATAAGTTCACGGCTTAAGACAGAATCTACTTTTCATATGCCACTTTTTATTAACACAACAGATGCAATTCATAATTCACACTATCAACATACACAGTATTTAACTTTAAAAAATTATATTTATGTTAATAATTTCATTTTTGTGCTCCTCCAGAGTCCCAGTCCAATCATTCGGGTAATTCGGACAGTGGCGTGGACACCACCTCCTCTCATGGTCGATCCCAGAGTGTGGTTAGTTCTATTTTCTCTGAGGCCTGGAAGAGAGGAACCCAAATTGAAGAAAGTACCAAGGTATAGTAGATTGGTTTGAAAAATGCTGAAATTACTCCATGTTGCAGAATAATCAATTTATTTGATGATGCTAACCAATAGTTTTTTTCTTGCAGATGAGAATGGAGACCTCCAGAGGAGCCACTCTGCCCCATGCCTCCCACAGTCACCGACATCACAGCCAACATTCAGTTGATTACCCAGCCCTTACACCCACACCCCAACCTCAGGTGCAGCCACAGTCTCAGCTCCACCAGCAGCAACCACCACAGCCTCAGCCCCCGTCAATGACCCCATTCCAGCTACAGCATCAACACATCCCTCCCCAGCCCCAGTCTCCTCAACATACCCCACAGCCACAGACACCGCACTCTCCACAGCAGAAGTCCAGTAGCAACTACATCCACGTGCCCCCACCACAGCAGCAACTGGCACCTGAGCCTCCACCTCCTCCTCCACCTCCCCCGCCTCCACCACCCCCAGTTCAAATGGTGTCACACCACTCTCCGGCCCCTACCATGTACAAGTACAGCACCATCACCAGGCTGCAAAACCAGAAGGCCACCAATCACCACAAATTCCCCATTAAAGTTCAGGTTCTGCCGCCAGCTCCAGCACCGCCTGCAGCACAGGTCAAACCCAATGTCAATCACATTGCGGCAAGAACAAATGTCCCGCCTCCCCCTCCTCCTCCCCCTCCACCCTCCATGCCAACTCCTGGGTCAGCCATGGCTGTTTTGAAGCTGGGGCCTCCCAGCCCAGCTGCCCCACCTGCTTTCGTTCCTCCTCCTCCAGCACTTCCACCTGTTCCACAGAACAATGGTGTAGCATTTCCTCCCCCTCCACCCCCTCCTCCAGCACCAGCTCCTATAAGTCAGCCCATTTGCTCTAATGGGCTGAGGCAGCCTCTACAGGAAAGGTTTCCCAGCCCTCCACGGGATCTCCTTTATGGAAATGGAGGTCTTGAAGAGTCCCCGCCAACTGCTCCTGCTCCACCACCCTCACCTCCTCCACCACCCCCTCCCCCACCGCCTCCTCCCCAGCAGTATCCAGTGTCATCACAGTTCCCACCTCCTCCTACCCCTCCACCAGCTGCACCAAAATCCTTCAGCCCAGGATTTGTTCCTCATATAGCCCCCAAACCTGTGTCACCTGTCTCCCCATTCCCTCCAGCTCCACCTCCGCCTGCTCTGGGTGGTCCGACCCCAACCCCACCGCCACCACCACCTCCCCCTCCACCTGCACCCCTGAAGAAGCAGTTTAGCCTTCAGACAGGCCACATCTCTAGCTATCCACCACCAACTCTGCCCAAGCAGCACAGCCTGTCCAAACAAACCACCATTTCTACAGGAGGCCCTCCAACTTTGTCTTTAGTGAAGCAGCTAGCAAGTCAGTTTCCAGGAGCTCAATCCCAGGCAACCAGTCACACAGAAGTTCCCAAAGCCCCCCTTTCCCCACCAGCAGTTAAGACCAAACCAAAATGGCAGCCTTGTGGTGGCCAACAGCTGCATTCCCCCGAGTTTCCCCCTCCTCCTCCCGACACCAATTCTCCTGCTCCTCCTCCACCACCTCCTCCAGTCCCCGTCATAGGCCCAACACCAACTCCTCCTCCTCTCCCTCCTGGTTCACCCCCTGGTTCATTTAGCGTAGGCAAGAAACCTCCTCCGACCCCGCAGAGGAACTCCAGCATCAAATCCAATGCCTCAGATTCCTACGAGGAATCCAGGAGGAACCTGCTCAGCAAGTTTGCTCCCCAGACCAAGACTCCTTCTCCCTCACTGTGTCCCACTTCCTCCTCCACTGGATCTCCTTCTAAGGACCACTCAACTGGACCTCCTGCTCCCCCTAAACCAGGCAAACTCAACCTGGCAAACTTGCCACTGGCACTCCAGGCCAAAGTGAGCCACGCCAAACAACCTAGTGGAGACTTCCCTTCCCCTCCACCTGAATGTGCCTACTTCCCACCTCCACCCCCAGCTTCTGAGCTCTTCCCTCCTCCACCTCCACCTGGTAGCGATGGCCACAATGGCGGACCTCCAAAAGTGGCCGTGGTCAACCCTCAGCCCCAAGCGCCACCTCCTCCTCCACCTGTCTCCCTAGTTAGCAACTCATGGGGGAAGAACTCACTGAAAAAAACTCTTCCATCAACAGTCGTGCGTCGTAGTAACACCATCCCAGAGCCCCCTCCACTTTCACCACCTCCAACCACATCCCCAAAGGGCAGCTCAGGACAGCCCAATTTCCTTGAAGATCTCAACCGGACATTGAAGCGGAAGTCAGTTGGTCGCCAAAGCTCTCTAAACTCGGCTGGCCTCACTGGCAAGTTGGACCTTGTGGGAACTATGGACGACATGGCGCTGCCTCCACCTCCCCCCGAGATGCATCTGGAACATGGGAGGCATAGCAATGGAGGAAATGGCTACATGTCAGACAGCATCTCAGGCTATGCAACTCTACGACGAGGACCCCCACCTGCACCACCCAAACGGGGGGACACTACTAAACTTACTGGAGAGTGTTGAACTTTGAGATCAGGGCAGAAAAAAGTCGGCGAGAGAATCTAAGGAATTGAACATTAATTCATGAAGGAGGATCGTGCATCATACTTGGATTGGCATTGATAAATGGAATTGTAAATACCAAAACCCAGACCAGACCCGTAAGTGTTTGCTCAGTAATGTATTTTTACATGCTTGACATTCTGGATCTGTGGGGATTACAACACTGGGAAAATTCAGACTGGAGTAGGTAAGTTTGACATCAAACAAAGTTATATTTTCTGCGATGGTCTATCTCTCTGGAAGGCGTCTCGCCCAATATGGTAAACCTCACACATCTGGTACGCCAAGCACATTTAAATCAAACTTAAACTGAAGAATTGTGTAAATGTTACTTGATCCAGGTTTCAGCCGAACCATGTATCTGCTTCTTTGCCATACGTTTATGCCATGAGCTGGAGACAAAACCACACATCATGATTTTTTTTCTGCTTTGGTACTGCATGGATCTCATGTAAGAACAAGCTGTAAAGTAAGAAGATATTCCAATGTGTGTGCATGAGTGTCAGTGCAAAATTGTATAGGCATACATGAATTGTGACCACGATGGTGAAGTAGGGAAGGCCTTCGCAAGCGGGGATTGTTACCTTTGCTTTTATATAAAATTATTTAATGATTAATAAATGGAAGTTTTTTTTTTTTATTTACGTATGTCTTTTGATAGTTGGTCATAAAGTTTAGAGTGCAACAAAACATTTGGGCACAATGGAATGCATGTTAAAGGTGCATTTTAACACCATATGAACTACCCACATGAAGGCATAGATTCTACAAACTGAAATTTTAAGATTTGGGGACCACAAATCTTAACACAAATCTAGCATTTCATCCGTTGGAAAGGAAACCTTGGTCTCAAAAAATTGCACAAAGGTCTGAGCAAAATAGGTATTTCTTACAAAGCTTCAGCAGGGTCAGGACAATGAAACTGGAACTAAAACACTCTCCGTTAATTTACCATACTGTAAATGGAGAGGGAAGCCGTGATGGTGTATTTTTTGTGGATGATGAGTTCCCTGTACTTGATTTTGGACCCGACCTTTCAGATTATGTCTGCAGTTTCAGCTGCAGCTCTGGCCGTCTAAACCTGTCGCTTATATTTAAGTTACCCGTATCATCGCTAATCAGGAAGCAGAAAGTACAAATTGTATTCAGTCATGCTAAGCTTACTCGTTCTCTAAATAGGAGTGACAAAGATGCATTGGTCCGATTACTGTACAGATCATTGAATCATATAACGGATGGCAGAAATCATGAGACTTGAATTAGATCGAATGTTTTATTCAGCCGTCTTTGTCTATTGTGATTTGTGTCTTTATGGTGCCATTACTGCTTCAGCCCCCGATGCACTGGGAGTCTTAATTCGTACCGCCGAACGTATCATAAAGGGTTTTAACTTCTAGCAGCAAAGCCTTAATTTTTAGGGTGCTGATGCTGTCCTTCATGGAAAATCAACTTGTCCCCGTCTCCCAGGATGACGTATCATTTATATCACAGCTCTTTCAAACTGGTTTTAGATGGGCTTTAGAGAGTAGATGGAGAGGAGACCTTTATATCCATTGAGCTTATCACCATGAAGGTATTCACATGAGCCCCTTTTTATCATGCCTTTTTTATTTTGTCACACTGCGCTAGAGTGGTTTGATTACCACCTGAAGGCAGTGTACCCTTGCCTATAACTGAGTATTCTTCAGAGGATGTTTACTACAGTACAATATGTAATTTATTGATGTGCTGATGTGAACCTGTGGGGCCAAGAGAAATGAAGAACAGTGATTGCTAATGGAGTAAATGTGTGCTCTTGCATTTAAACTGAAAATCACAATATAAATGTTCAAACCAGACCCCTCACCTGTGTCTGAGTCTTCATTTGTTACAGTGCATCCAGATAAAGTACAGCATTACATACATAGTAATTTATTCCTTATTTAGATCTATGCATGAACTAAAATTAGTCTGCTTTTAACCCATCCCTGTGGAGCAGTACCCATGAAGCACCCAAGCATTACCTTTGGGTTCAGAGTCCTGCTCATGGACCCTACAACATACGAAGGCTCTGGGTTCAAACCACCGACCTGCCCATCTTCAGCAGATTCCGGGAGAAGACCGTTCTACTCATGCAGTGGACTTTTATTCAGCATTTACATACTTCTAGTACACTTTTAAACTTTCACTATTCCAATGCCAAACTGAATTGTAACCATTAACTTGAACATTAGTTTATATGAAAAACATGACCATATGTGTGAAAAGTAGTGAATAACATAAAAAAGTTTTTAATAATGGTTATTAAAGTATTTCATAGGTAACTCTATGAAGCACAAATACAAGCCACGTGAACTTTTAGAATATGGTGATTATATACTTTCATTTCATTAGCACTAAGCATTATTTCAGACATCCTATCAAGTACAAGTATAGGCCAAATATACTTAGACTTTGTGCATATTTGTCAGTCTAACCCAAGTATACTTAAATATAATTGTGTTATGTATATCTCTGGTAAGTTCATAAATATAAAGTGGAGGTATAATCTTATCTTTTTTAGTTTAAAATAAATATGCTAATATCGAGCTTGAATAAACTTATTTTTGTAAGGGAATAGAGTAATTTAAATTATTCTATTGTCGATGAAGATTGAATCTGATCAGCAAAAAAGCCAATAGGCATTTAATGGAATGTTTTTTTTTTTCTTTTCTTAATTGTTCAATAAATGTGATTTAAAAAAAAAGGGAAGAACGCCAGAATATGTGAGTCAAGTTTTTAATTCATGTTTGACCTTTCACCAATACCCGCAGAACAGCCTGACTCTTAGACCAGAAAGTTGGAGAACACGTCTTCTTTGGGCCGTACCTCCATTATCGGGGTGTTAAGAGAGACACGAGACTGGACGGTTGGAGGACGTGCAGAAAGAGGAGGGCCTGTTGAAAGATGGTGGCGCTGTGATCAGTTATATGCTGTGAATGATACAAATATATATTATAATCCTGAAAGCAATCCCTGTTAATATTTGACAACTAAAAGCATGGAAATGTAATTGAGAAATAATTTCTAGTGCTTTTATCAAAGCTGACTGCACCAGTGCTTTACCTCTGTTTGCATAAATTCGACCCCTTGGGAACATCTGTGGAATCACATATTTGACATTAATCATTTGCACCATATAGTTCAGGACACTCATTGAACTGTTGCTCAATCTGATTATAAAGTCTCGGCATATGGATTAATTAACTTATTGGGCTTGTGTGTACGAATTTTCTGCAGCAATTATTGGAAAACTTCCAAATTAAAGTCTTAATAATGGTTCATGTTGTTGATGGTAGCTTGTTTGTAGGCAACATAATTTGTTCTAACTTAAAACAGGGAATGGGGTTAGAAATAAAGAGGAAATAACAGCAGCCTATGCAGTATCCTCACCTCCTCACTGGACTCTGAGCTGGAATCGTCACGACCGCATCTGAGAGAAACTACCTGAGAAGAGGTGGCCGACACTCTAACCCAACTGAAGCAGTTGACTGTTGGCTAAAGGAAAAGGATGGCAGATGAGAGGATGGAGTTTTTAAGATGAGACTTTATTTACCCAAAGGCAAAATTACAGTCCTACAGCAGCAAACAAACAAATTGCATAATGGACAAAAACAGAAACCTGAGATAAAATACAAGAAATGGAATAATACTAAAAGGATAATAATAAACAGCTGTCCTCTCACTCCAAAGGACCTCAGCTTCCTAAGGAAGTTGAGTTGGTTCTGGCCCTTCCTGTGTAGAAGGTGCGAGTTATCCTCCCTCCTCAGCTTGTGATTCAGGTAAGGTCTTTAAATGCATTAACTGCATGGTGGTAACAGAAAATGAGGCAGGGCCCTAGTCTGATCTGACACAAAGTCCTGTGGTCTGACGTACAGCAACCCTGTCAGTCAGGAAGTTCGTTATCTAAACTCTACAGTTATCGAAGGTCTATACCACAGAATTTTGGCCAAAGCAAACGTTGAGCTACATCATTGTGCAAACATGTTTTCTACCCAGAAATGGGATTTCATAGGGCCTGAGAGTAGAGCACAGGTGATAATATCAGGTAAACAGAAATTTATTTGAGCTTTTTGCTGTTTGTTGTATTCTAAATTTAAAGGGTCTCACCACAAACAAGCCAGTTTTGAAGGCACATATGTTGGGGTCATTTCTGGATGTCTTCAAACAGTCCGTCTCTTTAATGCGAAATGTCATCAGCATTTCGAAGGTGTTCAAGCCCACAGAAACAACCTAGCATAAAGGTGTAGGTCATGATCCCGAAAATGACACTTAAAACAAATGCTTAGCCGCATTTCTTGCAATACGAACACAGTCATACCACATGCAGACTCACCTTTGAGACAGATGCTTGAGTTGCTCTGTAGAGAAGATTGACAGCATACTCATGATTTACCTGTACCAGAGTTGCTTCGAGACCCTTCGCTGCCAGCTCAGAATTGAACAGTGGGAATCCTGCACAGTCAAAGATGTGGAAAGTCACAGGCACATCGCCTAAATCTATCCTCGGAGGGATCAGTTCCGGAGCAACTCACCTGAGCATCCCAAAATCGGCAGCAGAGCGAAGAGGACGTGTACCTTCATCTTGAATATCACCAAATAGACTCAGGTGCTGGGTCACCTCCTAATATATTCAGCGACTGTCCTCAAACCACCTCTTTACAGTCAATAACCCCTTAAACGGACCTCCTACCCCCCCCCCTGCTATTTGTCCCTCATGCAATATCTGTTAACCTTTGCTCAGCACTATTGATCCGAAGGTGATCTGCTGCAATCAGAAAGCATATTTAGCTCAGATGCTCCATATGCTATTCGCCCAAACTGTTTTAATACATTTTCAGCTCTGGCGCCTGTCTTTTGGTCCGTACTGTCCCAAACCTTACAATAGAGGCACCTGCACTCGCTTCTTCACCTCTTCTCCACCCTCTTGTTGCTCTGAAACGTTGACCCAAAGTACCTTCTCCACCTTTACTAATTGCAACCTTTCCGTTCCAACTGCCTCCCTTTTATTTACACGTGTATTTTGTCTTGCTACGACTGACCTTCATTCCACTATTTTCAAGTACCTATCTCCACCTCTCCAGGTTTTCTCCCACCTGCTCTAACTACAGATCACAATATCATCTGCAAATTACATAGTCCATGGAGACTCCTGTCTGACCTCATCAGTCAGCCTGTTCATCAACGTAACAAACGAGAAGGGGCTCAGTGCTTATCCTTGATGCAGTCCCAATCCACCTTAAACCCATCCGTAACTCCTACTGCACAATTTGCTGCTGTCATGCTAATCTCATACATATCCTGTACCAATCTAACATTCTTCTCTGGCACTCCAGACTTCTTCATGCAATCCCACAGTTTTTCCCTCAGCACTCTCCAAATACACAATACAACTCCATCTGACCTTCCCTGTACTTCTCCATCAGCACTTTAAAAACAAACATTGCACTGTACTGCTATTTCATGAAACCCTACCGCTTGTCAAAAATGGCCACCTTTTTTCTTAACCTCGCTTCGCCTGTCTTTCCCAGCTCTTCATTGTGTTGTTCATCACTTGTATACCTCTGTAGCTCCTACAGCTCCGCACATTACCCTTGTTCTTGAAAATCAGCACCAATACACTTTTCCTCCATTGCTCAGGCATCCTCTCACTGTCCAAGATGTTGTTGAACAATTGGATTAAAAACTCCACTGCCCTCTCTCATGGACACCTTCAAAGCTCCAAGTGTAAACATAAAGTTACACATAATTACCTGGTGTCTAATGGTGTATTTAGGTCAGTCAGTGGTTTATTTCTCTGTATACATGACCACTGGTCCAGTGTTTGTTGTTGAGTGTGACCAGATACAAACCAAATGTCAGACGAAGAGTATTTTTATTTGGGACACATGTTACCAATGCATTTTTCATATGTCTATTTAACTTTAAAAGTAAACACGCAAGAAAAATTATTGAAATTACAGGTTAGACTTTATGTAAATGTCTTCATAAATAGGACTACATTTTATTTCAATGCAACTTTTTCATTGATTAATTCTTAAATACAGTAAGACAAAAAGAACCTTGAGTTTCACATTTCTTAAAGTCTATTGTGGATAATATTTTTGTCTTCCCCTTTTTATTTTTTCACTATCATGTTTTTTCCCATAAAAAAAAGAGAATAACCTTACAGGAACAAAAGTGTCGGCATTCAACATTCCCAGCACTCTCAACAAAAGTCAATGTGGCATTACAACCTCTCCAAAGCATCTTTTTACATTACAGCTGGGTACAGAACTGACACAGATCTTGAAACCCTGAGGGGACCAATGGAAACCAGCATCCATGATCCTTATCTTATTCTTCAAGGGCATTATTAATTTTGTCCATTAAGCAATATATAAATCATTTTTCAATTTAAGCCTAAAAGGTAATCTTTCCATCTCATCAATTTCACTTTTTCAAGCCAAATATCTGATGGAGGAGGATCAACCTACAACCATTTATGGGTGATTGATTTTTTTGTTCTTGCTGCTGTATAATATTCAAAATATATCTAAAGTGTTTTGTTATCACTTCCAGATGGAAATCCAAATATAGGGTTGTAAATGTCAAAGGGATCACAAAATTTGCAAAATGGTTTCCCAAATATTCCTATGGAATATCTGATTCTCAAGACAAATCCTGAAAAATACAGCTGTGACTGATTCCCTGAAAGGTGAAACGTGTATGGTGGACAATTATGGCGCTTGACCTGTGCGCAGTTTGACACAGAAAAGCATCTCTCCTGCAGTTTGAGTGAGTTTATTTTTGATAACTACAGCTAATGATATCGGGAATAACGGAAGAAAATGCTGTGCAGACCCGCAGAAAGTAGAACACCTCGTCACCCTAGTATGGTGGTGTCTGATCCCACTAGTTTATCGTTGCCCATTATTATGACAACATCACCGTCTCCATCTGTATTCATGTTTGCTGTCCCTTCTGTCCGCCTGTCGCCCATCTCATCTACGTCTCCAGCTGTCTCTTCTGTACTCATTTGTTCACGGTCCATATCTTTAGCAAGAATTTCAGACTCAGGATACTTACTACATTCCTCCACTCCCATCTTAACGAAACTGATGTTCGATTCACGAAAAACTTTGCGGTAAGTCTCATATGAACATTTTGTCCCAGGATTCTTGTCCTTGAAGTCTTGGTACATGAACCTGATTGTAACGCTGCTCGGCAGGTATCTCTTGTTGGTGGCATTCTGGTGTCTGTGGCGGCTGATGGACAGCCCAAATGATCCTATGTGAGCCTTTATGGGACTGGTGTCCAGTTTGTTTGAGGGTATGTGCCTCCCCCGTCTATCTGTTAACGAAACAACTGAATCATATGACGTTGACTGCAGAGCCGTCATGATGAAGCGATCATTCTTCGGGTGGTAACCCAGTGTTGCTACAAAAAATGTCTTGCAGACTTCATAGGAGGTTCCATCATCAGCTTTGAGGTGGTAGGAGTATGTCATACACCGACGGCTGACATGGCCTGGGCTGGTAGTTTCCCTGTGTTTTAAGTCCCTCGAGACGCTGTTGAAAACCCACACGATCCGATCCTGTCGGTTCATGGACCAGTAAGCTTCAAATATTGTCTTGCGCCTTTCCTGTGAGATTTTCAAGGTGCATTTCTTTGCACATCTGTGTTCACACGGGACTCCCAGAGAGGGAATCTTAATTTCATGCGATGATGGGCGCTCCCTCGCCTCTGGTTGCGACATAATGACTCTGGCTCATCAGCAAGTGGAGGGGAATCAGTCTGGTCAGGATATTCATCTGTGTCAGCTACCTCCGACAGGATGTTTGCTGTGATCGTTTATATCGGCAAGGTCATAAGATGTCATCCACAAAAGAGACGGTGCGGAAAAGTGCGGTTTATCAAAGCATCGTCCAGGTGTGGGAGGGGGAGGGACTGACCTACAAACTGGTTCAGATGAAATATAACCCTTGTATAAAGGAAGTCATCCACTTTAGAGATATCGCCTAGAGGAAGAACACTGTGCCATTATAATTCTTATTGTATCATAAGCTGTCGCAAATTATGATTGTTATTATTAGTTATTATTAAATTATAACAAAATTTGTAATACAGAATATTTCATAATATTGTGATGTTGGAGTCATTTCATACTCAGTTTATTTATCTGAAGGCATGGCATTAAATGAACGAAAGATCTAACAGTTTAAAATTTCGAACAATAATGGAACTTAACTCACCATCTTCAGCAAGGATGGACACTAAACTGTGAACACATTTACTTTTATAAACTGGTATGACGCATGTTAAATCGAACAAATTTGCTGAAGACAGCAGATCAAACTTCCTGTTTCAGTAAAGAGCTGTGTGACAACGTCAACGTCATTCGAGCCAACCAGAGCCCGAGGAGGGTGGGTCCTATTGTGATTGGTCAAACTTGTTATTCAATGAAAAAAGAAAGTCCACTTATAATTAGTTGACCGTGTATATTTGATTTCCTTGTGAAGCGATAATTATTTTGGATTTTGAATATTTAAACGTATTTGTGAATTGCAGTATTTTCAGTTTCCCTAATCCAATCTATGCTGTATCACTTACACCCCCTTGCGTCTTATTTGCATGCCTGTCTTTGTTTCCCTTCCCATCCTTGTGCTGTGAATAGTTCATATACTAATAAAGTTGGTCGAAAAACCCGTTCTGAAATAAAATCGTTGTGATTTAGATTAAATTAATATTTTTTTTATCCTTGTGCTTCACTTAAAAAAACTTAAATAAAAAAAATTAAATAAAATATAAATAAATAAAACTTAACTTAACTTAAATAAACAACTTTCTCCAGTTGAACAGCTCCAAAACCGAAGCAATTTTAATTGGCACCCCATATCAGACCCAGTCTTCCTTCATAACCAGTATTACCTTCTCTGGTCACGACATTCCCCTCTCTTCATCAGTCAACCTCGGCGTAAGATTCGACCCTCAACTCACTTTTGAATCCCACATCTAACACATCTGCAAGATCTCCTTTCATCATCTCAGAAATATTTCCAAACTCCGTTCTTCCTTGAGTGATGCCGAAAAGCTGGTCCACGCGTTTGTCTCCTCCAGACTGGATTACTGTACCGCACTTCTCATCGGGATCCCTGATAACAGTCTTCAAAGACTACAGTATGTTCAAAACAGTGCTGCAATAATCCTGATGAGAGTTCGTAAACACGAACACATCACCCCTGTTCTTCATTCCCTTCATTGGCTTCCCATCTCCACCAGGATTGATTATAAGATCTCTCTCCTCACTCACCAGTGCATCCATGGTAACGCACCCCCCTACCTGAAAGAACTACTCACCCCACTGACCTCAACACGATCCCTCCGTTCTACCCAGCACCATTGGTGATCTGGTCTTCTGTTCCGCTGCCCCCCGTTTGTGGAATGCCCTCCCTGACCATCTGAGGGCTCCACAGACGACTGACACATTTTAAAAAAAGAACTTAAAACTTTCCTTTTTAGCAGAACCTATAACTTTAATTAACATCGCTGCTTTTTGGTCATGTTTTTATATAGTTATATTTTTTATTGATGCTTTTATCTGCTTTTACTTTGTAGCACTTTGAGATTTGATCCAAATGTAAACTGCGTTATAAATTAAATGTATTATTATTATTATTAAATAGAGGACCTCAGGTTGGAAGAGATTACCTTTACCGAATTTGAGTTTAATACCATACTCTCTGAGACGTTTCAAAGCCTAACGTTGTTTACATGGCTGTCAAAGTGATGTGTATCCACTCATTAAGGCCCCAATGGGTAACAAAAGTTGTCAGTGGTCTGCTTTTTCAAGAGATAAATCCCTGTGGTAAGCTTTTCTCCAATCTAGTAGGGAGAACCAAAAGTTACTTCCCAGGCTGTCCAATGTCTTGGACCCAAAGGATAGACTGGACACCAGCTGTCTTTCTGTTCAGGTCTCGGTAATCTGTACATAACCGAAGAGTACCATCCTTTTTCCTAACGCACACGACAGGTGAAGAAAATTAATAATTTTAATACCTCACCCATCCCTCTGCTATTAGCTCAAGGAGACAACACGATCCCTCCGTTCTACCCACTCATACCGCCTCCTCCTTACCCGGACTAAGCTCAGCACCATGAGTGATCGGGCCTTCTGTTGCCCTGATCTGTGGAATGCCCTCCCTGACCATCTGAGGGCTCCACAGACGACTGACACATTCAAAACAGGACTTAAAACTTTCCTTTTTAGCAGAATCTATAACTTTAATTAACATTGCTGCTTTTTGGTTATGTTTTTATATAGTTATTATTATATTTTTTATTGATGCTTTTATCTGCTTTTTCTTTGTAGCACTTTGAGATTTGATCCAAATGTAAAGTGCATTATAAATTAAATGTACTATTATTATTATTATTACTTCATCGGGCTATACTTTATGCTCTTCGGGGGTGTAAAATGTGTGATTTTGGATTATCTCTGATATAATCAAAACTTTACATTTCGTTTGGGAAATTGTAGTCCTTAACATACTGAGAGGATAAATCTTGTTTACAAGTTGAATGGTTGACTTATAATAGGATCTGATGTTGAAATGACGAAATGTCCTCCGAAAAAATGCACAATCTTTCCAAAAATCCCCAAAACAATTTTCATACCTTCGCCAGTAGTATGAAATATATCAAAGAGGAAAAGACAAAAATGTTCCTTGTGAGACACAAGGATTAAACTACAATCTGGAGGTTAAATACCTGATAACCGTCATTGATTTAGATGTCAGTAATATCGCACTTGTTACTATGTGTGCGCAATCTGTGATTAAACACAACAACTATTCCAATATTTCTTCGCTTGCTTGATATTTTAGAAAAAAGGTCTATAATTGTAATGAATGTTTAAATTATTACCTGTTTGTAATCTACGCTCGCTACTTTATTGCAAGTCCGTCTATTCGTAGCAAATATGTTCTGCATTACAATACTATTACTGTATATCAGAGTAACACCATGAAACAAAACAATCAGTCTGATACATCTTTTATGCATCAAATTTGATAGAAACATCACAAACGTCATGTAATTCTAGTTGTTATGGTATAGGAACCAAAGGAATCTCTATTTGGTAATTGGATAGCCAATATAGCCAAAATGTGTCAAATTGAGATTTTAACCCGAGAGGGATTTTGGCTGCAAAATACCACCTGTGTCCACTAGAGGGAGCTATATGCTCTGTCACTTTTGGCAGAGCATATATCTCTGACATAAATCCCATGTTTTATTAATACCTAATATTGTGCTCAGTTAAGGAATTGTAAAACTAGGGAAAAGCCCTATTAAAGACCCGTTGAAATGAGAACAAGTTAACATTTGTCTGTTTAACTTAGGAAATTAGAGGAAAAGATAAACAACCAGTGGTAAAAACTGTTTGAAGATGGATGGACGCATTCATGTGATTTAGAGGAAAGGAAATGCATGTCCTTTGTTTATTTCATATTTTCCCCTCCCCATCCAATCCAACTATCTCCCATTGCAATAAAGGGGCAAAAATATATCAATTAATGTTGTCTTAACTACAATAGTTTGGGATGTGAAATGATAATAAAAACAGGTTGGAGAGCTTTACAAGATGATCCAATACAATACAATCCTTACAAGGCATCTTCAGACATTTCATAGGAATCACATTTATGAACATCAAATGCAATGGATAAGATTCAAAACAGCATAAAGGATATTTGTCTTTGATCAGATTATTATTTTCTTTTGCAAAAAATAAATGATAAAAAAAATGCAGATGATCAGATTCAAAACAGCATATAGGACATGTCTTTAATCAGACTCTTTTCTATTGCAAAAAAAATAAATTAAATAAATTGACACCTAAAATAAGAGTTTGAAGTATGAAGAGGTAATGCTTATCAAAGTAAGTTAACAGGGGCTTTCAGGTTGAATGAATATATGAGCAGATCCGCAAATGGCAAATTAGATTTTTTCTTTTTCTTAGTTGACTAAATTAACATCAAATGTATGTCAAGCATTGCCTTATCTGAAAATGAACATGACAGCCCTCCTGTGCACCTGTTGCTCATGTTACCCTAAATGTCAGGCCTTGGATTGTAGCTTAAGTTTAATTGACCTCTCAATCACCTCTGGAAATAAACCTGTTCAAAATTGTCAAATAGAACTTCAATTCAGATCATCTACGTTCAGTTAAGCCTCATTGAAGCCTCCTTCATCTGGACAGACCATACAATGATTGATTGATTGATAGATAAACCTATAGATAGAACAATAGAATGATAAAAAAACAACTAAAAAAACCCATAGAACAATAAGAGAATACATAGAATGATGGATATAACAATAGAATCATAGATCTTCCTCTGAGAACAAGGGAATACACCCATTTATTTCCATCTGATGTTTATTTCATTCACCATGAGTACCAAAAATTCTACTTCTATTCCATTCAACAAATATGCTTGTCTAGCATCATAGAGGCTATTATCAGCAGATATAAACATCTCTCCTAATAAAACTGACTCTACTGATATTGAAATGTCTCCTGTAAATACGTGAGCTCATCTCACACAATAATCTAGTATTTAGATACAACTCAACAGAACTGCACGTTTTTTGTTGCCCTTTTTTGCGTTAAGATGAATTTCATCCTTTCATCCATTTTGCTTTGTATGATATCAGCAATGTGTTGACAGCCCTATGGAGCATGTGGATAATGCTTGGTGCATTATTTAAATTCAAATGATTCACTATCGCTATCTGGACACGTAAAGAATCATCATCGTTCTAGTGTTCCAATCAGAGGCTCCATAGCAGCGAGGAAGCAGGCTTCAAACTCCTGGTCTGAGAAGCGACTCACAGACTGGCGTGCATTTTGTCTTATTTGCAGCCGAGTGAAAGAGGACAAAGCCAGGATTCTTTCTATAGCCGCTGCGTAACTGTCCTCGTCATCAGCCAGGAAGCCTGTTTGCCCTCCCTCGAAAGGTACCACAATGTCCATCTTCGGACCTCCGGACTTGTGGGCCAGAATGACCTTCCCTGCTGCCATACACTCCACAATGCCTGGAATGGAAATAGAGAATGTGAAGATATTTAAAATTACTTCATTAAGTTGTATTTAGAGAGAGTGTTACAAGTACGTTTCCCCTGTGATACGAATGATGCATTTCTCTTTCTATCAGTCTTTTCTTCCTTTCATTCACTCTATTATTCCTCCTTTCTCTCACTTTTATACTTCCATTCCTTTCTTTTATTCTTTATTTTGGTTTCTTTTACTCTTACAATCTGTCTCTTTTATTATTTCATTCTCTCTCTCTCTCTCTAGACAGTCTCAGCTACATTACCTATTCCAAAGTGTTCGTTCCACATGGTGTGCAGTCCAATGGTGGCTTCCCCCATCTCCCTCTTCAGCTCCTCAAACGGCATATTCAGTTTAAACTCCACCCTGTCGGCAACACCGAGCTCCTGGCACAGACCCTTCAACATGAGGACCCTATCTTCATCTTCCTGGTTCCGGCATCCACCAATTAAGACCAACTTCAGTGAATCCCTGCCCCCAACCTCCCCCCTCCTCCTGTCTGTCACCTTCTTGAAAGCCCTGATCTGGAGCCGGTGGTCCTTTTCTGGCCTGAACTGCCCAATAGAAACTATTTTGTGACACTTCTTGTCCCCATCCTCTTCCAGTGGTATGTCAAGGAATGCCCTGACATCACAGGGTGGGTAAACTACACTGGTGCGGTTGGGGGCGTGCCAGAGCGACAGGATATGGCCGAGGGTCCATGAGGAGTTAACCATGATGAGGTCACTGCAGGAACCAGCCATGCCATACAGCAGAGCAAATAGGCAGTAGTAGACCACCTTGAATGCACTCAGGAACAGATTGTTTGAGACATAGTCTGGGTTGTTGAACCTAGGACATCAACAATTTTAGTTATTACAGGATTTAAAAAGCAGTATGTCTTAGTTATGAATCTAAAGATCACTTCAACATCAAATGAAATCAAATGAATTCAACTTATATAGTGCCAAAGAGAGAGGTCAAGATAGCGCAAGTGTGAGAGAGGGCGAGAGACAGAGAAAGGCCAAAGGAGGGTGAATGAAAGAGGTAGAGAAGAGGTGACAGACACAGACAGCCACAACGATGATATCAGCTATAATAGTAGGATGATCACATCTAGGAGTAATATGTAATGACTTCTGATATAATACTGCTAATACTACTACTACTACTACTAATGATAATAATATGACAAACTGGTGTCTTAAAAGTCTGGACACAAACAGAAAACCCTGTATCCTGTGGTCTGAACATATGCAATGATCTACTTTAGACAGACAGTAGACATAGTGATTACCTTGGGTTCCTATCTCTCACTACAGATAGCATGTCTGTGCTGATGGTTGGGTAGTGGATATAACTCCCGACGCTACAGCCTCCTAGGTAGCGGAACAAGGGTAGGGTAAAGGCGTAGCCCATGGAGTCGATGTAAAGGTCAGGGACAAATTCAGTTAGTGCCTCCCATCCCAGGAAGATGGAGCCAATGCTCTGTCCCAGTAGGGTGAAGTGAGGAAACAAGTTGGGCTCTACAAGCAGCCGGTGTCTCAGGAACACAAACTGAATGGGTCGGGGGAGCACGATGTTGAAACGACGCCTCGCCCCTTCCAGAATCTGCTGGCCTGTCACGCCGAGGTCCCCCGTGTACACCACAAAGTTGATGTCAATGTACCTGAGGAGAAGTGGGTTAATACCAGTACTGGCAATGAACTGAAAACCTTAAGAACTTTTAGAATATCTCATCAACATGATCTTTCTCATGTTAGTTATATCAGTTAATATTTTGCACAGTGTGTGCTCATAAACTGTCCCTTCATATAATGTACTTTGTTGTAACTCATAATTCCTTGTCCACTTAATGTCAGCCCCTCCACATGGAGGGCATGCAAAGAAGATGGGCAACAAAAAATCACTGCACACCAACAGTAAGTGCACATATATGCTTATTTTCATAAACTACATGCTCTGAGGACAAGTAATATGCAGGGTAACTCTTAAGACATTCAGGGCACAAGCAGCATCAGTCTGCTGGACAGGTCATATAGTCCCAAAGCTTTAGAACCAAGCTGACAGCTGTTAAAATTTAAAAACAACACATGAAGATGTTTTTATGATTGGTACATATTAAGTGCACTTTAGAGTCTGTTTAACTATAGAGAGGGAAAAATAAGACTTGCTTGAATCTGATGTTATGTGAAATACAAATGTCTCTTGTGAGAGGTATAATCTCAATGTGCGTAATCACCCGGCCACCCTGGTGATTACAAAGCCACCCAGTTTAGAGAGTCAATCACCTTGGTAAATAATTTTTCTCCATATTCCAAAATAACGAGTAACTTATCTGTAGTATGATATGAAGTGTTCACATAAAATGAACAGTTCCAAACAGAACATGAATAGAGATGTCTTTTTGTCATCAAGAAAAAATGGGTTTGGTCCATAAAGCTACATTTCAACATAAAATGGGACGGGTTTAAGTGAAATCTAAGAAATGTTGAAATCTACTCTGGGTTCATGGTGAGAGGAGATCGTAAAGGATATAATGAGGGGAGCCCATAAATAAAAATACTGTGTCTGTTGTTGGACACATTTAGAAAGCGTAAAAAAAATAAAATAAGCATTCACTAATCACAAATGGGGTAAAATTTTGAAATCATCATGAATTGGAGTCATATTTCTCAGCCTGGATTACGATTTAACAAGACTTCCCATAAGCGGAAAGTGTTTTGATCCTGTTGAGAATTATGCAACACAATATTGATTGTATATTGAATTATTTCCCTCTACTAAGTTGTTCTAACAGTTTCGAATGGATTTCACATCTACAAGTTGGGAACTGCAGTGGATCGTGTATTGTGTAAACCAGTTAGTCTGAGTGAGAGTGGACACAAACTGTTAAACAACACAAAAACTTCACCTACCTGTTCTGTAGAGCCCTGATAGCACACCATAGCACCCTCTCTCCCCCACCACCAGCATTACAGTAGGGGTGGAAGAAGGCTACAGTGGGATGGCCATCCCTTGCCCGTCGGGCATTCCGGCTGCTCTGAAGCCAGAGACGCACCACCAGCACAAGCAGAACTAGGATTGCAATCAGCAACACACAAAGAAACAACAAGGGCAGCAGTAACTTCCAAAGCAACCTGAAATACACAGAGAACAAAAACAATTAATTAAAGGCCGATTAATAAGCACATTTTATTTTTAAAGGATAGGCAAGGTGGAAGACTGTTCGAGAGTCTAATTCAATGACTATACTTATAAATTCTGTTTTGACAAAAAAGAAGTGTGACTACCATTCAACCGGAATATTTCATTCATCCAGACCTGGGATGTACGATTTAAGTGTTCCCCTTTATTTTTTTGAGTAGTGTATAAAGTAGCATCAAATGGAAATACTCAAGTAAACTACAAGTACCTCAAATTTGTAATTAAGTACAGTACTTCAGTTAATGTACTTAGTTATAATGCACAACTGGAGGCTGGTACAAATTCAGGCTGGCTATAATTGCTGTCACACAAATCAACTACAATTGATCAATGAATAATAAATGCCTCAAAATTAGGTTTGTACTTTCAGTAATGAATATATAAATAATTTGATGTATGGTTACATTTAAAATATGATTTGATGTTCAATTAACTAATTTGATTACCTTAATACGAAATATGGAACAAATTTCATTTCAGTCGAATAGGGGACACTTTTGTAGGACGGACATTCTGTAATCACTGATCAGTCAATTAGCCATACTGGGTGAAATGCTCTCTACTCAAATTCCAACCACTTAAGGTGAATTTCATAGTAAAAGACCGTTTCAAAGTCTTACTTCGTCGGCTGCTTTTTATGATAAGCAGCCGACGAGGTAACTTTATTTTACATATAAATGCATTTTCTTTGTTACAACGTTGGCGCTGTGCGCCATTTTGTATTTTGTTTCCTTTTCACGTCGTGGATTTATTGATTTCACTTTTCATTTACAATATACTTCTCAAGGCGTTCGAAGTGCCATGATATGATGTGTACCAGGCGACATCAAATGTAATTAAGACCTGCCATGCCAAGAAATAAACGCCCTTTTCAAAGAACCGGTTGGCGTCTGTCCTGTGAACAGAGCTACTCCGGCCATTTAAGCAATAAAACTGTATCTGGAGTGAGAAATTCACAAATTTACTTGTCACCTACTTGATTAGCTTTTTCTTAATTTAAACACATATACATATTACCAATCACAAACACTAGAACATCTAACTGGACAACATACTTCAAGACTAAGGTGTGCTTTTGTAAGTAAAGAGTTTCATTTTCATAGTATTTATAAACAATACCATACATAACAAATGATGGTAACTTTAGCTAGCTAACCAAAGTGTGAAATATCTGATTAGTCACGAGCTACCGTATTAGAAGAGAAGCAGATAATATCCTCTGAAACGACAAAAGTCATTAACGGTTAACGTTTAATCAGTTTTTAATTGTTTTACCTTGTTAATTCAGACAAGCAGAGGGCCAGCTGATCGTGACCCGACATCTTGCCAACGGAAGCCGCGTTGCCTGATGGAATATTGAGTATTGACCCTTTTGGTGTTAGTAAACAACGATGACGTGTTTTGGGGGTGGTGCCAAAAAGAGGAAGAGCTGCATTACCGGTAACATCAGGATGACCAAATACTAACTGGAATACGGATCATCTGGACACATTCTCTGACTATTTCAAGGGCTTTTCAACAGGAGACTATTTTTTTTTACAAGAATAAGCTAACTTTTAGTAATGGGGTTTAAACTGAAACATTAAATAATTAATTTGTAATGATAATTTAGTTAAATTAACGCTACTGTTTGAAGACACAGTGACACCATAGGGGGGGCTTGTCCCCCTATGGCATAGGGGGACAAGCTCATTTGATAGAGGGACTGTAGGTGAGTTTAACAGCAGGGAAAGGTTCAGTTTTTCAGAGAAGTTATACACAGAGTGACAGAAGAATCATAACCCTTTGTGTGCAACATACACACAGTCATACAATCACAAATACAAAAATTAAATAAATAAATAAAATAGACCTTTAAATAAATATGTTAGAAAGATTCAAGTAGTTGTGAGTTTCTATAGTTTGTGCGGTGTTTTTGTTTATACTTAGATATTGCAGAGATGTATTATTTGATATAGTCAGCCACCTCCAGAATATGGAGGTTTTAATTTCAGAAAGCAGATTCTGAAAATAAAATTTGGATAATATAATAAGCAACGATGACCACAAAATGATCACATAAAACTGAAAGCAGAGACTTATGTTAAACTCAGTGAATCCAAAAGATACAATAAAACAATAAAATCTATGTATTTTCTGTTAACTTCTGTTACCTTCAGGAGGGAAACAAATTCGAATCCACTTCTGTACACACCTTTGCCAGAATTTGCATGTTCTCCCCGTGGGTTCTCTGCGGGTTAGCCTGGTTGTCCGGCCTCCTCCAACAGTCCAAAAACATGCAATATAGGTTGACTTGGCGACTTTGAATTGCGTATAGGAGTAAATTGCGTGTGAATGGGTTTCTGTTTCTATGTGTCTGTGCGGTGATTAACTGGTGACTCGTCCAGGGTATGCCCCGCCTCTCGCTTAATGTCAGCAGGGACAGGTTGCAGTCCCCGCGCCCCTGAACATGATGAAGTGGTTTTAATCAAGGATAATTAATGAATTAATGTAAAGAGAGGATGGACATGTATTGTGATAAATTAGTACAATCCACTCACAAAGTTGTTTGGTCCACTGACAAGTCCAAAATAAATAAACCATAATTTCTCTGAATTCTCCACAAAATGTGCAATATTTCTGCAAGTATTGATTGCACGGATAAAACGTGAGGAATTTTAAATAATATCTCTTTAACTTTGTTCGTAAATCAAACAACCTTGTCAAATTCAAACATTTCCCCAACAAATTTCTCCTACAAACATGGACTAATAAGATATGGCAGATGTATTGTTGAAAATATGACAAACAGCATTATATTTAATTCTTGGTGCAAAATGAAAAGCATGTTTTCCCAACAGTTGTTTCCTTTCCATCTAGCATTATACAGTAAATGCTGTTTCATTTAGAACCTTTAAGAAATGAGATGACCCTTGAGGGCCCAGCATCAGATACAATAGAGAAATCTTTTGGTGAGACAGGAATTCCATAGTGTTGATTGATTCAATGTTATTATAGACTTTGTATGTTGATTGAATAATTGATTTTGATATAAGATAAAGTTCCCCTCCGGAACTTTATCTTATATCAACTTTCGGCTTGATATAAGATATCACTATATATATCAAGATATCACTTGATATAAGTGATATAAGATATCACTTGATATAAGATATCACTATGGTTTTCTTTCCTACTAAGCCGGAGGCTTAGTAGGAAAGAAAACCATAGTGAAAAGCATATAATACCAACTTTGGGTCTGGGGGTGGATCTCTGAAGTTGTGGGTCTGTTATTCTTCCAAAGGCCCTACACATCTTGTAAAGAGACATGGTTCCTTTAACTCCATCAAATACCAGAGGATCCTGGATGATAATTTTCAAGCCCTAAAGTGGGAAATGGTTGGAACTTCAGGCAGGACAATGATCTGAAGCACACCTCAAAATAAACCAAAAAAATTCAGAGATTCTAAAATAAAGGTTTTAATATGACCATCTCAGTCATCTGAACTAAACCCCACAGAAAATCTGTGGGATTCGCATTCCACAAGCATTGACCCCAGAATCTGAAGGAGTTGGAGAGTTTCTGTATGGAGGAATGGGTTCAGGTCTTCTCCATGTGTTCACAACTTCATCACACACTACACAAGGAGACTCAGTTATTGTGGCAAAACGGACCTGCACAAAATTTTAAAAGCAGGGTGTGCCAATAATTGGGTCTCAAATATTTTGGATTATATTTGTTTTTGTGCTACGCTAACAATGTCATATTTATTTTTACTATGTTACTTGAGTTAAAAGTAAAATTTTTATGAATAATTTGAATCAAATGTCATATATATATACAATAAAAATACTTTAGGCAACTATTCATATATTGCTCATTTTTAGAGGGTGCCAATAATTCTAGAGGGCTCTGTATCATATGTATGAGTAGTTCTCAAACTCTTATATCCTCTATGTCATTAGATAGATGTATACTTTATTGTCATTGCATATTACTACACAAGTACATTTTGTTTGGCAGAAATCCATTAAACTTAATAGCATATAAGTCATAAAATTTGAATTAATAAGTACAAATAAAGTGTTTGCCAAACCATAATCTTCACAACTGGGTTGACAGGATATTGTAGATGTTAGCTAACCCCAGAAGATGTCAGTAGTGCAAAACTAAGGATGAAATTGTCGAAAAACACCAAAGAAGAAGTATAAGTATTAGAAGAAGAACTGCACTTCTCTCCAAAATTCTAGGTTTATCTGTTACCTATCAAGTTATTCCTGTCAGGTCCACTATAAGGGCTAGTAGAACCTGTATGTTTGGTTAAACGTTTAAGCCCTGAATCAGCCCATGTGAGCCAATATATATTAAGGGATCTAGAACTGATGCTTGCATGAAATAGACGGAGCTCGGACTAGCACAGTGCTAGCTGGAATCGTATCAGTAGAACCCAGGCCGGATTTTTCATGGAACCAAACTGTCCACATGTTCTGACAAAGCTGCACTAGTAAAGTTTAGCTCGTGTTTTACATATCCCTCTTACACGAAGGTAATGAAGCCACCTTTAGCTACCAACGGGTGTTATCTACCTTAGTACCTCTCATCAGAGAGATCGAACCGCTACCGGAGTAAGTCTGGAGTCAGAACTGCTGCTTTCAAGCGGTCCAAATGTCCCGACAACTACTGGATGATGATCTGAAGCGACAAGTCCTCTCACACACAGCAGGTTGGTTTACTACACCGGTTATTGTCTCTAGGAACATCCTGAAATCAGCACTGGTGGAAGAGGAATACTCAAGCAAAAAGTATTTAAATATTACAGAATTATGCAGTAATAATAATAATAATAACTTGAACTCTGCCAGAGTTTTACCGTTAACTGGAGTGTAACACTAGAATGCTGTTCAAGTAGTTCCTCTCCGAGAAATTGTTATTGATAGATTTGTATTCAAGTTCAAATGCAGCTTAATATAAAAGAGTGAATGTGAAAAGAAACTGTATATTTAGATCATATAGTCAAAAATAAATTAGAAAAATGTAATTAATAAAAAGAAAAATGAAGGCATATTCAATCTCAAGATCTCACTGTCCTCTCCCAGCATACATTTCTTATGTTAAATAAGAAAAGTATACGTCATGTCTGACGTCTCTGCTTCAGGCTTAGAATGGGGAGGAGTCAGGAACATAACTAGGATTAGTTGAAAAAAAACACAATTACATCCCTGCCAGGAGCAGCATAGCTGTGCACCTTACCATGTCAACTGACTCAGCGTCTAACTTGCCTTGCTTCCTGGAATGGAACACCCAAATATTCCCATTACTCGTGGTTAACAAACTATGACTGAAAAGACTGCTTTCTGGAATACCCCTCTCATACATTCAGTGAAATAAACATTTTCATCAAGAATAATGAGCAAACAGTCCCCTCTCCGCAAACTTGCAAAAACAAAACACATTGGAATCACTGTGCCAGCAGAAAGAATTTTCTCAAAGGCAGGAGTCCATAGGAGAAGCTCAATGAAAGCAAAAAATGTAAATATATTATTGGTTCTGAACGAAAACCTCTAATGTAGTGGTTTTCAACAAGAGGACTGGGGCACCTTAGCTTGAAGGTGGCCAAGCTTAACTTTCTGTTGAAAACTTTCCATGATTATTTCCTTTTGCTCAAAGATTAATTTTGATGTTATTTTGGAAGTTCAAAATGCATGTTTTAGTGAAGAGTCTAATGATGCCTTTGTGTTGCTCTTTTATGTATGAATAATGCTACATTAATAAAGCTTGATTGATTTAAATGTTTCATAATTAAACACATAATTATCTTGAGCTGGTTTGTTTCTGTGAACTCATTCTAAAACAGGTCATCATTTCCCCAAAATTTTTTAAAATTTGTGTTTTGTGGTTTAAAATGTTAAGAATTACAGTTCAGTCAAGATTATTGATCCCAAGGGTTGTTCACTTCCTGCTTTCCTAGTCCATACATCCAACCTCAGCAGATAACAAGTTATATTTAAATCCCAGAGGAAACAGATTAACAGGCATGGGACAATATTATGGTTAAGATAAAATAAATAAAGCTTTAAGTAAAAACAACAAATCTTATAAGTTTGTAAAATAAATATTTAACAAACGTTAATATAAAATAATTTAAATGAGTATTGTCTGAGTATTGTCATTCCATCCGCTATTCTTATAGCGGATGGAATGAAGGACACAGAGTAACACTTTGTTTACCTCATGGGCTTCTTAGAACTTCTCGGCCTAAAGTTATCAGTGACAATTCGGCTGACACAACATGATCTGATTGGTTTAAATTTCCATTAGCTTTCTCAGCCCTCTGCCGATCTCCAAAAATCTTGGAGCGAACTTTTATGCCTTATGATTAACTTATGATTTTAAAAAATGGTAATTTTTATGCTTTAGTTTAATGAAAAATACTTAAAACACAACTAAATTAATAGAAACTTGTGAATTTACTCAATATCAAAAAAAGATTTTTATTTTAACATGTTCGGGTTCTGATATTCGTTTACATATATCAGTCTTAAGATTTCAGACTTATGACAGCTTCTATCTTGGTCTCATCCTAAATCTGTTCAAATCTCTACTTCAGAGAATGTTTTCCAATTTGGTGTTAGATAATTTTGGTCCAGTTATTGACTACATCTCCAAATTCAACAGAATAAACATAAGTCTGAATCTTTAAATACAATTCGTTCATCAGATTCGGTGTCTATGGAGAGTGTGATTTGTAATACTCGCCGAAGTATGCCATCAGCCTCATCATGCTTAATCCTTCACGCCTTCCTGGGATTTTGCTCTCAGATGGCGACTGACCACAATGCAGATGGCATGCGATGGCTTTAAACTTTTGCCAACTGCGATGTTTTTATCAACTGCAAGGTCCTTTGTGAACTTCTTGCCAAAATATGACCATACTCTCAGGCCCTTTTATTATTTGGTGCAGGAATGTATGACTTCCGGGGCAAAAGGGGTTAAAGGAGGTGGGCCTTTCTTACCAAGCCGAAAGTTATACAAAAGAGTGCTAAGTTTTATTAATGCTCCGGTTGTCATCATTCGTAAAGCAATACGTATTTCCTCTTACGTTGTACTATTTCAAACCAATTTACTGGTTTAAAAGGGGCATAAAGTGTATCACAGACATAAAAGTATTTAATCTTCTGTATTTAAGGAATCCTTTTGTTCACCAAATTTGACAATCGACTCAGTGTTAACATGGCACTTAAATTGTGAATGAAACTCAGTGCCAAGATACTTATAGCAGTCCACAATTCGAACATCTTCACAATGGATAATGCTCGCTGTGCTTTTGGTCTGTCTCTCTTCTGCCTGCAATCAATAATTATTGACACATTAAGATTCAAGGGTTTAACAAATGCAGGTAAAACACAACCATGATCACAGATTTTCCTTAATTCCCACAGATATACACAAGCTTTGGGTGAGTAAAGAAGGAGTTCCCTCAGAGCAGCAGGAGTGGAGCCCCTGTATGGATCAAGATGACCCACCAAAGCTGCCTTGCATTAAAGAGGAGCAGGAGGAGTTCTTGTCCTGTCAGGAGAGAGAGCAGCTTCAGGGACTGGAGGATTGTGATATAATACAGTTTACATTCATTCCTGTCCCTGTGAAGAATGAAGAAGATGCTGAAGAGAATACTCAGTCCTTAGAGGTTCATAACACTGAAGACTTGAATAAGAAATCTGATAGTGAGGATTTTGGAGGACCAGAGACTGGTCTGGATAGCCATTTAAAACTTCATACTGATGACCAGTGTGATTTGACAGAGCCCATTGAACTTAATTCATGTTTAAACAAAAAACACCTGGAGAACAATGAAGAATCTGAACATAATACTGGAAAAACACCATCTACTTTCTCTGAATGTGCTTCAAGCGCTGACCTCATTATAGATTTGCACAAACACGATGGAGTCCATACTGGACTGAAACAATTCAGTTGCTCAGTTTGTGGGAAAGGATACTCACATAAAAAGTCCTTAATAACTCACATAAGACTTCACACTGAAGGAAAACGTTTCAGTTGCTCACTGTGTCAAAAGACATTTCAATTTAACGGACAGGTTGTGAGGCACATGAGAGTCCACACTGGAGAGAAACCCTTCACTTGTTCTGTCTGTTGTAAAGGATTCTCACGAAAGACAGAAGTGGAACAACATATGAGAGTCCACACCGGGGAGAAACCTTTCAGGTGCTCTTTCTGTTCTAAAATGTTCACCCAACGCTCAAATCTAACAGCACATTTACGAGTTCACACAGGAGAGAAACCGTTCACCTGCTCAGTTTGTAAAACAAGTTTCAGTCTCAAACACAACTTGTCCAAACATATGAGGACTCATACCGGCGAGAAACCATATATTTGCTCAGTGTGTGGAAAAGTTTTTAGTGACGTTGGAACAATGAAACAACACTTAAATGTTCACAGAGTGGAGAAACCATTTGCCTGTTCAGTTTTTGGAAAAGTATTTGGGTCAAACAGAATTCTGAAACAACATTCGACTGTCCACACTGGAGAGAAACCCTTCAGTTGTTCTGTCTGCGGTAATCGATTTGCAACCAGTTCGACTCTGTCATCACATTCAAGAGTTCACACAAAAGAAAAACCTTACTCCTGTTCAGTTTGTAATGCTAGTTTTGCTTTCAGAAACAATTTATCTACTCACATGAGGAGGTATACTGGAGAAAAACCATTTAGTTGTCCAGTTTGCGGTAAAACATTTACACGTAAGCAGCATCTGGAAGAACACTTAGCTGTCCACACAGGGGAGAAATCATATAGTTGTTCAATTTGTGGAAAATCTTTTACACGAAAAGGAACTCTGAGACGACACATGGCAGTTCCACATGAGCAACAAAGTTCTTCTTAGTTTCATAATATCAATTGTGTTGGTGAGAGCAGAGGGAGAAGATTGAAGCTGCTTCGGTGCTCGTTGAACTGATTTCTTCCAGCTGGATTGAAGGTCTGGGAACAAGATTTTACTCAAAACTGTGAAGCTGTTTTTTAGCTGAGATGGATCCACATGTCATATTAGTTACAACTGTAATTGTCTGAATAAGGGTTAGGTAATAACATCACTGTCTTTCGAGGGATTTCTTTGACATTGATTTGTCAAAATGCTATAAAATAGTTTTTGGTTTATAACTCAGTAGCTCTCTTGACAAAATTTCTCAAGGAAAAAAAAAATTCATGTTAAGTCCAAGAAAAAAAAAGAAGCCTTGTATGGCTCTTTTTTTTAATTTAAAGTCGCATAAATCCGAAATAAATAGCATTGGGCGATTCCGGCTGAAACGAGAATCACCTTTTCATTTTTTTTTAATTGCTAAGAGTTAAGATCAATATTCTCTCCACATTTTTTTCACTGTTTGTTGCCTTACGCTAGGTGATGGGAGTTGAAAAAAAAGATAAATATGATATTGCAAATACAATAATTATTAAAGTGCTGTAGAACCAGCACATAATCAACAATCATTCAGTTTACATCATTGTGCATTTTGTTATGGACATGAGAAATTAAAAAGTGCCAGCCTATGAGTGAATCCCAGAAAGATATATGTGGGCACTAAAGGGTTATCTCCTGGCAGCTTTACCCCCTCTCCATGAAAACCTTTTTTCTACTTCAGAGATGAATAGCATTTTTCCAACAGTGGCGAAATAAACTACCACTACTGTTTTCTACCTGTGCTATACCAGTTGGAACTGTGCTCCAAGTTTAGTAAATGGAGTGCAAAGATTTACACATTTATGCCTCTTTGCTTTGTGGGGACCTTTAAGGTGAATGTATAAATTTTTGCTATGTGGTATTTAAGGAGAAATTTTAAATCTGCATTTTGTTGTTCATTTGTATAAAATGATCTTAGTCAAGACTGTGATCTTTTTACGATTGATCAGCCAGCCCTACTACATAATATAGCAATTATAAATAAATGAAATTTAGGAATAATTCACTAGTTTTTTTTCTAAGGTTTGTTTTTTAGGTTTTCGTTTTTATTTGTGTTTGGTTCATATTTCCTCTATATCTCCATTTGTCCTTACACAATGCACTAAAACCCAATCTTGTATGGTCTTGCTGTCATGCACAACACACTATCGTGTCACTGGAGTGGAGTGGACTGTACTTTACACACACTTTAATGCATCATGATTCATTTTCTATACTCATATATAGATACATAATATATTCCAGTGAATATCCTGTATATGTATTAACACACTATTTCATTTTAGTACCTTTTAATATTCATCCTTCAGGTTCCTATTTTATCCATTGTGTATTTTGTATACTTGCCCTATGTGTATGCTGCTGCTTTTACCCTAAAGATAAAGATAAAGATAAAGATAGCCTTTATTAGTCCCACAATGGGGAAATTGCAATGTTACAGCAGCAGAGCATGTTACAGAGTAAGAATAACAGAATAAGAATAACAAAGAGTAAGAATAACAGAATAAGAATAACAAGGGCATTATGTGCAATTAAATTAAATTAAATTAAATGTACAGAAACAAAGTGCAAGTGAGGTAGGTGTGTGTGTAAGTGTGTGTGTAGTTGTGTAGGTGTGTGTGTGTTGCTAACAGTGCTGGTTGTGGAGTCTGACTGCTGCAGGAAGGAACGATCGGCGATATCGCTCCTTCACACACTTGGGGAGAAGGAGCCTATCGCTGAAGGACCTCTCCAGCGCAGAGATGGTTTCCTGCATGGGGTTGGAGACGTTGTCCCGGAGAGATGACAGCTTGACCATCATTCTCCGGTCTCCCACCTCCTGCACCGAGTCAAGAGGACATCCCAGGACCGAACTGGCCTTCCTGATTAGTTTGTCCTGTTTCCTCCTGTCAGCAGCTGAGATGCTGCTGCCCCAGCAGACCACTCCATAAAAAATGGCTGAGGCGACTGCAGAGTCAAAAAAGGTCTTCAGGAGCGCCCCCTGCACTCCAAAAGACCTCAGTCTCCTCAGCAGATACAGTCGGCTCTGACCCTTTTTATAGAGTGTCGTTGAGTTGTGAGTCCAGTCCAGTTTGTTGTTCAGGTGAACACCAAGGTGCTTGTAGGACGTGACAGCGTCTCAACGTCCATTCCCTGGATGTTCACCGGTGTGTGGGGGGGGTGTGTGCCTTCGGAAGTCCACCACCAGTTCCTTGGTCTTACCCTCGTTGATCTGGAGGTGGTTCCACTGGCACCAGTGCGTGAAGTCCTGCATCAGTCCTCTGTACTCCTTGTCGTCCCCGTCTGTGATGAGACCGACAATTGCAGAGTCATCATAGAACTTCTGCAGGTGACACGTGGGTGTGTTGTATGAGAAGTCTGCAGTGTAGAGGGTGAAGAGGAACGGTGCCAGGACCGTTCCCTGTGGGGCCCCCGTACTGCAGACAACCACGTCCGACACACAGTCCCGAGTCCTCACATACTGGGGACAGTTGGTCAGGTAGTCCAGGATCCAGGATGCGAGGTGCTCATCCACTCCGGTCAGTTCCAGTTTGTCCCTCAGAAGCGTGGGCTGGATGGTGTTGAAAGCACTGGAGAAATTGAAGAATGTGATCCTCACGGTGCTTCCAGGCTTCTCCAGGTGAGAGAGAGCTCGGTGAAGAAGGAAGATGATGGCGTCGTCCACCCCGGTCTTAGACTGGTAGGCGAACTGAAGGGGGTCCATCGACAGGCTGACCACCGGGCGGAGATGACCAAGGACCAGTCGCTCCAGAGTCTTCATCAGGTGGGATGTTAATGCCACCGGCCTGTAGCTGTTGAAGTCCTTCGGGTACGGCGTCTTGGGGACAGGTACCACACAGGAGGTTTTCCACAGGAGTGGTACCTTCCCCAGCTTCAGGCTCAAATTGAAGACGTGCTCCAAAATCCCACACAGCTGGTCTGCGCAGGTCTTAAGGAGCCTGGAGCTGATGCCGTCCGGGCCCGTGGCCTTCCTCACCTTGATCTTCCTTAGCTGATTCCTCACCTGGAGTGTTGTGAGGGACAGACTGGTGCAGGGGGGCTGTGTGTTGGGGGGGTTGGATGGTACTTTCAAGATGTGGACAATGTATGGAAGCAAGCAGTTGACAACAATTCCTCAATAAAGATTATACAAATAAGAGATATAAAAAAAGGTATTATGGTTTTATAAGGTTAATAATTTCTTCCGTCTCCTTCAAATCCTCAGGAAATGAAATCATTGGGCCCATGTGTGTGGATGAACCGGTTTACTGTGTGTTAAACTTGTGAAATTTCATCACAGATTCATATCGTGTTAATCAAGGATGCTAACGAAAGTTAGCGTAGCTCACTAGCAGGAAGACAGACCTTCACATTACTAAAGGGAACCACAATATTGTAATGTGTGAAGGGGCGTTTAAATAGCTTCTGTGATAAGAGCAAAGGGACAAACGTCATCAACAGAGGATCTGGTATAAACCTTTTTACAGAAGTGTTTTACAGCAGAAAGTGCTGCTGTGTTGAGACCAAATGTAGGGAAAATCCTAACGCTTCATTGAAAATAACTATAACCAAAAGTCTGCATCACAAACCTCAGCTGAAATCTGTTGCTATGTTGCCGCAGCTTTGGCCTCTTATCTAAGAGTTTATTATAATTATGTTTTTATTTATTATTTCTATATTTATTTAAGAAGGATGATTCCATCTAAAATTTAAATTTCCATTTTTTTTTTTTTGCTTAGAATACTCTCCAGGATTTCATTTTAAATTTGTTGCACTCAACTGTACGTCATGTTGTCAGCTTTCATGCCTCTCGCCCCCAAACCGCTGTAACACTAGTTCGTTTAACTTAGATCAGTGGTTTTCAAACTTTTTACGCCGCGTACCAGCTCAGAATATATCAGGCTCTTGGAGTACCACTATTATGACCCATGTATATATACATCAGTAGAAGTAGGTAACCCTATTCAGCTTAAACCAGTTCAAAAAGGAGGAAAATATATTCCCATTAAGAACATTATCTAACAATAACAACTTTTTAGTCCCCGTCAATGCACATTTCAAATATGATGTAACCTGAGTCATATGTTCTTACTGTTTTCCGTTGTTTGTTGCTGTTGATTCAGGGTGGCTGCTGTGTTCACTGTCTTCCACTGCAGTTTCTACAATGCTGCTAATAATAATCACCTCCTGATCCACACTTCTCTTTCTTAAAATTCCCGTTTGAATCCACAATTGCATTGTTATTAAACCACTATTATTTTTGGCTTCTTGCACACTCTCTTTTTGTCCTTACAGTTTAGCTTGTAATGGCTTGGTGCGCGCGCCACAACCCGACTATGTAGCAAACTGATGGACGTCTGAACAAAAAACTACTGGAAAGGCTCAACTTATTTTAAAGCCCGTTTAATTTATCTCGTGGTTAAAATATTTTCATTTCATTCATCATAGTATTAGATAGTATTATACTTGTTAGCTTCTTCCTGTTCGGGTTCCAGACCGTGGTCGGGGAACAGGGGATATGTTTATTTATTTACTCCTGGGCTGAAGTTTCTCCTCCGGGACTAACCCCTTTATTCTTGACCAGCGGCAGTAAAACACCACACCAGAGAATCTACTCGCTTCTGGAAGCTTCAGCCTTTATTTCAGACCACTGTGACCTGCTGTACCCATACAAAATCACTTAGTTGCTCCAAAGTCTTTGCTAACGTTTTTTTTTTCCTGCCACTGTCACTCATGCTTCAGCACCACTCTCTTTCTCGTTCTCGCTCGACCACCCCCTCATACACACACAAAGGCTCTCTTAAAGAGGCCGTACACTCTTGAAACATAACTGATTAAACTTATCTTATTTAGTTTAGTAAAAGTAGGCAATTTCAGAGATTCCACCGCGTACCATTAGAAGAAGCTTGCGTAGCACTAGTGGTACACAAGTGGTCTGGACTTGAGAACCCTTGCTTGCCCCTGTTTGGTAATAAAATACAGTCCGCACCAACTGTAGCACACGAAGGGCACTTTATTTTTAAATGCTTAGCCTCACTCCTGAGCGGCTCCAAGTTACAACAAAAATACATTTCAAACACGTTGGGTGTTCTCCTAAATGCTGCTGTGGCTACACACATTACAACAAACCTTAACTCCAAGAATCCCCATGTCACAGGGACACAATGCCCTTAAAAACACCTTCTTAATAGGCTGGCCTGGCTTGTGACAGCCAATTGGAACACAAAGTGTGCACCATATTTTAACACGTGGAGTGCATGGTTTTACAAATGGCTCTTCCCCCCCTCCCTAAATCCGGATATTTGTTTACAGCCAGACACTGATGAGACGTCCCTCTCCTCTGAACTTGAGAATGATGACAGTTGGGATTGGGATGATGTGAATGAACATCAGTCAGGTTTAAACCCGCTGAGAAAAAATGGTGAACCTGAATGTAATACTAGAAAAGCACTGGTTAGCTCTTCTGAATTAGCAACAAACTTTAGCAACAAGAAAAATCCACAGGAAGACAATGGAATCCAGAAAGAAGTGAAACAGTTCAGTTGTTCAGTTTGTGTTAAAAATTTCAGTTGGAAGAGAAACATGACAACTCATATGAGATATGGAGTTAAATTCCTTCCAAAAGTCCACACACAAACGCAATACGATTTGCGAGCCAAGAGCGTGTGATCCACAAACAGAGTGTGATTTGGGAGCAAACACGATGTGATTTGCAAAGGAAAAACATGATTGACAAAAAAAATGTTTTCTGTTTTGCAAACACAAAACATGCTACAGACATCTACAGCATGTCTTACAAGTTACATGTACGAAATTTGCATGGAGGCACCATGAGTTGGACCACATATTTCTATGAGCAATCCAATAATAAATCCAGACTTTTAACCTACTTTGGTAAATGGACAAGCAAAGGATTACTTTCTATATGACAAATTTTCAAAAGTCAAACTATGCAATCATTTGAAAAACTTTCACAGTAATTTAGTTTACCAGTAGAAACCCTTTTATAAATTCTTACAGCTAAGACGTTATCTTCAGAAACATAAGGAATGGAAAAATATCTGTGAAGAAACAGCTAAAATAGAGGAAAAGTTGATGCCCTTTACAGAGGAAAAATCAAATAAAGGGATGGTGTCAAAAATGTACTGTCTTTGCTCGTTGATCACAAGCTCTTTGCTTGCGAACCGTGTTGCGTTTCTGTGCGGACTTTTGGCGGGAATTTAACTCCATATAGCGGTTTCAGCTGTTCAGTTTGTAGAAAGTCTTTCCAGCTGAGAGGGTACTTTTCAACACACATGAGGGGTCACACTGGAGAGAAACCCTTCACTAGCATTGTGTGTGGAAAAAAAAATCATCCAAATCTCAATTTTGACATCCCAGAGGGTTAGGTTGAGGGAGAGGGTTCATACATGAGAAAAACCATTCAGCTGATCAGTTTGTAAAGTAAGTTTCAGTCTCAAAAAAACAATGTATGGACACATGACAGTCTATACTGAGGCAAAACCATTCATTTGCTCAGTCTGTGGAAAAGCCTTTGGACAAAATTGTCATTTGAGGCAACATCTGTTTGTCCAAACAGGAAAGAAACCATTCAGTTGTTTAGTGTATGGAAGAAAAGTCTCACAACGCTCAGATTTGACATCACATATGAGGATTCATACAACAGAGAAGCATTTCAGCTGCTGCAGTTACAGTCACAGACGCTATTTTTCTTGACACACGGCAACACACTGCATAGAATCCATTTAAATGCAGCTCTTGTGGTCAAAGATGCAACAAGGTCTCTTATAGGAAAATAAAAAAGTTTGCAGGTGAAAGCAGTGGAAGAAAACGAAGCTGCGATTCCTTTTTCTCTATTTGTTTATTTTCGAAAGTTCCCATTGTCTTAAGTTGTTCAGAATGTTGCAACACTGTTTTGCTGTGAAGCTCCAAAAATGTTTAGCGGGACTGAGAAAATTCATCCAACCGCATAACGGCTTAGAGCGGAGTCAATAATGACCTTTTCATTTGATTATACACTGTAATAACTCCCAAACTGATTGAAATTTCTTATTTTCTCAAATGTAGGGGGGACAAAGTTGGATTTTACACTATTTTCTGGTTCCCTTCCTACCATGCTGCACCTGGCCCACAATGTCTCGATGCCTGGGAGCAAATTTTGGTCCTTGTACAGCCCCCGAATGGTGATCACTTCCTCCTGGTTGCCAGTCTGGGCACGCTATTTGAATGACTGACACTCAGTCAGGGTCATGTGAGCATCACATGTGTCGGTGAGATTCCAGATAGGCAGTTCCAGAGCACCTTTCCAATAAAAGTTGATACTGCTGAGGCAGCATGGGAGTCCAAGCCATTTGTTTATGCATGAACTTATTTTACTCTCCAGTTTCTCAACTTTGGTAATAGGGATTTCATACACTGTTAGAAGCCACATCAGATGGGGGTTAAATCCAAACTACAGGCACCACAGCTTCAACACCCAGGAGTGGAGTGAGTTAAATTATGAACTAATAGGGTAAAATAAGATTTAAACAAGACAGATATCCTTGAGTTTATTTATACACACCATAGTTGACCAACTGTTAGGAAGTTATGTCTGAAAAACCGGGGGGGTTCATAAAAAGCGCCCCAATATAATATATGCTGGATAGATCTAATTACGTCGGTTCATATTCAACAAATATAGGTGAGAAATTAGGCCCAAAAACTTTAAGAGATAAAGCCACCAACATTTCCCAACATCAATCCAATTCTTCCTCACTATGGTCTATGTTGGTAAACAATTTGAAAATGATCCATGACATAGTTTTTGAGTTATCACGTTAATATAACCAATTTACAGAGGCAACGGTGGGGATGCCGATTCCATAATATCCCCAATCTTTGGGGATATAATGACTACCCAATCACATAATGATACAAATGTAACGCTATACTTTAACTATAGCTGATGTAGCAAATGCAGCACTGACAAGGCTGTTTCTGTCAAGAACAAAAACTGCATGAGCAGAAAAACAAAATAAAAACGAAGATTTCTATACTACATATTGGTGTCTTGGAGGTGTTATCTTCACTGGCATTCAGGTTGGTGGCCCCCTGGCAGTTTTGGCTGAGAAAGGCTAAAACTGAGAGCTGCTCCGTTTAGTGGTTTCAGTGAGGAAACCACCAACGCTGTTGGTGGTTTAAGAGGGTTAAGAAATATTAGGATATATTTTATCCTATATATATATTAATATAATATATATTTTTGATGAGATTTTACATACAGACCACATCTAAAAGGGCACTTTTTTGTCATGTCGTATAGGCATACAACTATCGTTTGGTAAACAAAATATTATTTATAGAAATTGAGAGAAGACATCGCATTGGCTGACCAAATTTCTGAGTTCCCACATAATAAATGGAGGGGACTTAAACGTAATCTTGAACTGGAGAGGGATAATTGGCCACCTGCCCGGGCTAGTAATGTAAAAGTACCCTGTCGTTTACCTATAAATCACAAAGCTACCTTGCTTAGACATATGGTTGGTTTCCAAACGCTTAAAAGAGCAGGATATTGCAGTAGACATTCTTCTCTGTCACAAGCGATCATAAGCTGCATACTTAATAAAAATGTTTCCTCCTTATTGAGGTCTTAGAACCAGTTATTGGAAATTGAACAATAACTGGTTCTAAGACCATTTATTGTTGTAAACAAGTCAAAATAAAAACGTGCAATTGTAAAATTTTTCCTTTAATAAAGCAAAAATAGAGCATTAATTTTGTTAGAATTTGGAACTATTTATATAAAAATCAGAAGAACAAGGCGGTACGGTGGCACAGTGGTTAGCACTGCTGCCTCACAGCAAGAAGGTGCTGGGTTCAAATCCACATCTGCAAGCCCTTCTGTGCAGAGTTGGCATGTGTCTGCATGGGAACTCTCCAGGAACCCCAGCTTCCTCCCACAGCCCAAAAACATGTGATATTGGTGACACAAAATTGCCCATAGGCAAGTGTGACTGTAAGTATATGTGGTTTTGTCTGCCCTGCAATGAACTGGAAATGTGTCCAGGGTGTGCACTGCCTCTCACCCAATGTTAGCTGGGATAGGCCCCAGCCCCCCATGACCCTGAACAGGATTAGCGGTAGATAATGAATGAATCAGGATAAGATAACATGGAAATATTCTACATCTGAAACTAGATTTGATGAAAGAGCTGAAGGCCTTGTAAACACTGGCTGAAAGGAGAACAAAACTCCTGTAATTAATCCAAACTGGAATATTTAAAAAATATATATAAATAGACTATATTTATGAATTAAAAGTGAAGGACACCATATCTGATGACCCGGAACTTAAAACCAACTTTTGATCCACATTTTTTTACACATTCTGAAAATGATACGCTATTTTCTTTTGAATGGATGAGATTGGTAAATGTTTAAGTTGTCCGAAGGAGAACAAATCAACTTGGCAAGATTGTTAATCATTTCCATTTTTATAAATTATTCTCCAAACAGATGCTGCCCCTTTCTAACAAACTGTTTTACCCTGTAGTAGGACTTGATAAGCCTCTATTATCCCCCAAACCAGGCAAAGATCGACTTTACAATGACACATGGCGCCAAATATGTCTTCTGAATAATGACTATAAATGTTCTCAATTCCAACAAAATCAGATTAGTTTAAGATTTACCTGACTAACCACATTTAATTCCAGAAAATAGTTTTCTATTCTTTTTAGACGTCTTTAAGGCTTTTGATAAAGTTGAATACAAATTTCTCTTTCATTCATTAAGGAATTATAGTTGGGGGAAGGATAATCTGTATTAAATAAATAACTTTTTGTCCAACAGTGGTTTGATAATATCTTATTGCAAAGTCGGTTATTCGATTAATGTGATTAGATGAGTTCTATAATTATAGAATACTATAGAATCCATGTTACACCAAAATATTTTTCTGTTGTCATTGATAAAAGTTAAATGGGGGCACTTTAAAAAACACATTTGGTAGTATTTTGTGCTAGTTTGGGGGGAGTATTATTTACTACATGACTGTAGTGGGGGATTTTTAGTTTGGGGAGCTTTAATCCTATCAGTGAGAAAATGTTTGGTGGTGGTGGTTAGAGCAGTTGGTTCGGGATCATGTTTAGGGTTTTTAGGAGTCGCTGTTTTTATGCAGTTGCTCTTCGATGCCGCTGGGTTTCAGAGTAAATATCAACCGCCGGTACCTGTCTGAAGACTAGGGATGAGTTTAGTGAGTTAAAGTAACCGATCATTGTAGAATGGGGAGACTCCACTTCTTTTAGCCACTTGTATAACATAAAGTTTTTTAGATACTTCAATTTGATTATCTACGTTTCTAGATTTGGTTAGTGGTAAAGGCTAACATTGTGCAGGATTACATTCATTCTCCCTCTGAGGAGTTGCTGGAGCAGTGCACCAAGGATCAAATGATCAAGATTGCTCAGCATTTCTCTGTTGAAGGGGAGTCCAAACGGACAAAGAAAAACCCTAAGGAATATCATCAAGAATAACCTACACGAAGGTGGTGTTCTAACGGAAGCGGCAAGGTGAGAATGGTGTAAGTACTTCTAAGACTGGGTTAACATTTGAACAGCAGAAAGAATTGCTGCTTTTGAAAATTGATCATGAAAGGAATTGGGAAAAAATAAATACAAAAAAGGAACAACTGAAATTGGATTTGGAAATACAAAAATTGGCATTAATTAAGGAAGGTAAAATATCGGCTTTAGATGTAGAAACCACTGGTTCACTATTTGATGTTGCCAGATGTTTTTTTTAGTTGTTTGAAAGTGTGGCTGATTCAAGTTGCTGGCCTGATGAGGAGCCAACTTTAATGTTACAGTGTGTCATAACAGGGTTTTTTTCTTTGTCCCCAAAGTTAGAACAACAGCATAATGGGATAAATTATCCAAATGTGTGTAATTATTGCCATGATGAAAGTCATTGAGAAAAAAGAGTGTCCTTTGTTAGAAGAAAAAAAACACAGTGTACCATGTGAAGTTGGCTGGTTTGGCTGCACCTATTCACACTCCCAATTTTGCAGATGCAGAAAAACTGTTGGCTCCATTTCAAATGCAGGTTAAGCCCATAGATATCTCTGAGATTAACTTGGGCTATGCACCATTCATGTCTGATTGCTTTTTAAGATTTGTTAGGTGCATAAAATGTTGTTGTCCTGTGATTTTGTACAGGGTGAGGCCGAGGTTGGTGTTTGCACCGCACTGCTATTTGAAGAAGTTGACATCATTCTGGGAAATGACCTAGCAGAGGGTCGCATACGGCCAGATGATGTAAGACCAGACAGTCAACAAATACCTGATGTTCCAAAATAACCAAATAAGACATGTGTTACATCCCTCAAACCCCCAGAAGCCCCTGAACCAGAGGAAGCAGTTTCTGCAGCCAGTGCTCTGGAACCCCAGGAGCCCAGTGAATCAGAGCCAGCAGTGTCTACAGTCTGTTCTGTGACTCCTGCAAAGAAAGACTTTGCATTGTCACTACCAAGTGATCTTTATTTTTCTCGTTCAGAGCTGGTGAAAGACCAAAAAGAGAACCAGTCTCTGAAGGACTTGTATGACTTCTCGACTACGTCTTTGCTTACATCTCGTTTAGGAAAAGTAAAGCAGGGTAATTTCCTCCTGGAGGACCTTTTGTTATGATGTAAGCTCCTCATGGTGAGACATTCAGTGGTGATCCTATTGTGAACATTTTATTGCCTTCAAAATTTAGGATATCAGTAATTCAGACGGCTCATAATAACGTTGCAGGACATATGCGTGTAAAAGAATCGTGTGCTGCAGCATTTTTCTGGCGCGTGTAAAGCATGATGTTTCTGCATGAATTAGGACTTGCAACACTTGTCAGGTTAAGAGCAAACCTAATCAAACAATATGTACCATATCGGCAAAATCTGTTGTAAAGGCCATGACACAGTTTATATCTGTGTATGGGATTCCCGAAATAATAAAGAGTGATCAAGGGTCAAACTTTACCTCTCGCCTGTTTGCTCAAATCCTTAAACAACTTTACATAAAGTACAAAAAAGGCCTCAGCATACAACCCCCAGAGTCAAGGTGCACTTGAACACTTTCATCAACATTTAAAATCCTTGCTGCGTGCTTATTGCACAGAGCTGAAAGCAGATTGGGAAGAGAGTTTACCATGGCTCTTATTGGCGGATAGAGAGGTTGTTAAAGAAAGTACGAGCTTTAGTCCCAACAAGCTTGTTTTTGCACATACCACTCTTGGTCCCTTGTCTGTGGTTCATAATCAGTGGATTTTGAATGATCCCCCACAGAACTTGATTACTTAAGTTAATGGTTTCAGGCAGAGACTGTTTGAGCCTGGGGAGCCTGCATAACAGAGGTTTGAAGTTTCTCACCAAAAAATTTAAAGAGTTTGACTGCAAAGCAGAGCGCTGGAAATATTTTTTTGGTGACCAGGTTTTGGTTCTACTACCGCTTGTTGAATTCCCTTTTCAGGCGAAATTCTTTGGTCCATGTCATGTAATCCGTCAGGTTTCCGAGCAAAATTACCTGATTGAAATGCCAAATAAAAGAAAGTCTGTTAAGATATGTCACATTAATCTGCTCAAGCCATACTATGTGCGGGCGCCTACAGATAAGACTGCCCACAGTTTTCGAGCTCTAATGTTAAATTCTATGTTGGTACTTGAGGGGGAGGATTTGGCTTGTAAAGAGGTGTTGCAACGTCGACTCAAAAATTCAGAAGCTCTTGCAAAATTAAATACACTATTTGGCCATTTGGATCAGAATTGAGGTAAACAGCTGGTTGAGCTTCAAACATGTTAGACAATGGGATTGCCAAAACCTCCTCATCCAGCTGGGCCTCTCCTTATCTCTTGGTTAGCAAGCCTGATTCCACCCATAGACCCTGTCCTGATTTTCGGAATGTTAATGCAGTAACAAAGTCTGATTCCTTCGATCTACCCAGGATGGAAGATTGTGTCGATCTTCTTAAGGGTTATTGGCCGGTCCCCCTTTCTAAAGGGGCCATAGAAATCAGGTCTATGCTGCGTAAGGCTCCAGCCACATTCCAGAGCTGGTGAACAAAGTTATAGACTGCGCAGTCTATATAGATGATGTGGTGATTTATAGTGATACGTGGGAAAGAGATCTTAAAAGAGAAAAGGCTCTATTTAACAGGTTGATTTTGGCTCAGTTATCTATCAATTTGGCCCAATGTGAATTTGCGAAAGCTACTGTAACCAATTTAGGTAAGGTTGCTGGACCAGAGCAAGTTCGTCCCATTCATAAAAAATTGTTAGCCATCCAGGCATTTCCTGTTCCATACAATAAGCGGGAATTGTTGCGTTTCTTGGGGATGGCGGGGTATTATCAGGGTTTTTGCGCCACATTTTCCTTGGCAGTGGCCCTATTGACTGAGTTTTGAAGGCTGATGTTAAATATGTTTGGTCTCCCCTTTGTCAACAGGCATTTGAACAACTGGAGAGTCTGTTGTCGTAATGGGAGTGCTTACAGCTCCCCGGCTAGACCAGCCTTTCCAGTTGCAAGTCAATGCTAGTGATGTTGGGACTGGGGCAGTTTTGTTGCAGTCAGATGAAAAGGGGAAGGAAAGGCCTGTTATATACTACTCTGGGAAGTTCAAATTTAAAGGCATTACTCTCTCATGGAAAAAGAAGCACTTGCTCTTATTTGGGCCCTCCAACACTTTGATGTTTATGTGGGATCAGGTTCTTCTCTAGTGGTATATACTGATTACCTACTACCAATTAAACTTTTTCGTTCCCTTCAAAACCCTAATGAAAGATCGACGTGATGGGCCTTGTTTTCTGTGACCCTATCATTTGGACATAAGTCATATTAAAGGCAAAGAAAATTAAGTCGCAGATGCATTGCCACGTGCAACTGGCATTTAAGAAATACGTTTAGTAAAGTTTGCCTATTCTTCTTTTTTATTTATTTTTTTATGTACTCTTCAAGTGCTATCTCCGTATCAAAGGTTGACGGGTCATGTAAATAGGGAGGTAAGCGATATTGAGAGTTGAAGGAAAACTTTTGTGTTGATACAGGGTTTTTAATATAGAGATGAGCTAGTCTCATTGGTTGCTGGTAGAAAATGGATTGGATAATTGTTTGATGAATAAAACTGAATATCCTGTTTCTAATACGTCTTTCATTTCAGGGTCTGAGGTGGGACCTCGCTCTTGTGGAGGGGGATGTGACGGCCTCAAGGCCTTTGACCTATTTTCTATTTGGTAGCTGTGATCTTAGGAATGGCTCATAAGGAAAGGTAGCTAACACCTTTATTTATGGAGGCCTGAGTATTCAGTCCCTCTCTCCTCTCTAAGTTTCTGGGTTTGTTATGTCTTGGGTATTTAGATTTTTGTGGTCTTACACTCACACACTGCAAACATGATTAATTAACTGACATGCATACTTAATTTAGACCTTTAATGGAAACTTTTAAGTCAGAAGTTAAATAAATGTACTTTTCCTACTTTTTAGAGTCATGTGTGGTCTCCATAGTTTGTCCTAGCTTTGAGCCAGGTTGTGACATCTTTCAACAAGACACTACAAGTATGCTTAAAGTTTGTTTTTTCTGAATAAAAAAGTCAAACTGCAGAGCCAGTGCAGTCCCTTGAGAAAAAAAAAAGTATCTTGCGTGCACATGATTTTTTTTTTTCAGGGACTCAGTATTAAAGAAAATGTATACTTAACAGGCTTTATCCATGTAATCTTTATTTATAACAACTGAAGAAAGATTGGTGTGAGAAGCCTTTGTAGGGAATTTAGAGAAACAATGGTTTGTTTATTTAGGACTTGTTTGTGCACCCAACAATTTTGGGGAGTATATACATCAAGCAATAAATCCCTTCAATACATCCCTTCAATACATCCCTTCAATTTCAAAATGTACCAAAAAATTGTCACTGTATACTTTACATATGTAGTATACCTGTTCTGTTGCCTTAATAATGTTTAAATGAAGAAAACTACTGGTGTTTCATACATAAGTTTGAAAGAATAAAACAAACAAGAAATCAATTTATAAGTATCACATTTGTGTCAGTACAGAAATGTGTTATTATATGGCTCTCGCACTCAAATGCCTTATATAGGTTATTGAGCCTACACCTGAGTATCTAGTGTATATAATTCTTCTTTAATATGCCAATTTTTTGTGACTGAATACAAAAGTTAATTCTTTCTTTTGGCACTTTTCAAACTCAGCCTCCCTCATATTTTAGGTTTTAAATTGGAACAAACAGATGGGGAAAATTATTTTCAAAACACCATTACATTTAAACGTCTGTAACAAAGATGTGATCAAAAACAATTAACCGTTCATTGTAACTTTTTTCAAATTCTTTTATCCCTCCTACTTATTCACTTTATCTTTGCTTTTTTCATAGATATGTTATCTATTTTCTTTTAATTTTCTATTGACTACTTTTTAGTATATTCTGTGGAAAGTGATACTACCAAGGCGCATTGCGTTTACCAAATAAAAAAATGGTGAATGCAATGTCCTTACATAGGATACTGTTTGCAATGCGCTTCCGTAATTTAAAATGTCCCTCAATAAACAAAATTAAAAAAATTTCAATCTCTCTGCTCTCTGTTTTCCAGCTGTGGGTGTTTCAATCCGGCGCCCCCTGCCGGTATAAAAGTATAACTCCACTCACCATTCGAATGTGTGACTTTAAGTATAACAGCATTTGTTGGGGTGATCTAAACATGTGTATATTACTCAGAAAATGTAAAGGCAGCTGGTTTAAATCAAGAAATTCTCATAAATATCCTGACCTAATTCTTCTCTCCCATGATGACTGATCTCTGCCCCTGGCTTTGAGGGAGCATGAGTAATGTTTTACCCCTACATAAACAGTTTAAATCAATAATGTCTCCTTATCCCCATGTTTGAACAAACTCCTTTCATTAACATTCATTCCTCTGGCATCATGAAGACTGTTTTCATTTTATTTGTTTTGATGACTTTGGATAATTTTTTACACACAGGACAGTGCATAGAAAGGCAGTAAGTTGACTTTGTAAAATTTAAAGGAAATGTATTTGATATCTGGCAAACTATTTATCACAAATACAAACGTAGGAAAACACAAAACCTTAGCATGTATGCTATTGTACCTCAACGAGACCATACACCTCCATATGCCGACCTTTTTTACATATCAAATGCTATTTTACTATTTAGCAACTAAATTGCTAAAAACGCATTGTAGTTTTAATGAAAAAGCAAAAAGCAGACATAGAAACAAACAAAAGTTTGAATTTCTTACTCAATATCAATTCTCGTTTTTCCATCTAATCTCTGACTTATATTGAAAGACTAAACCAAACTTCCAGATACTACTACATACTATATCACTTCAAAGCGATCATAATTCAGTTTTATATTTGTTAACTATCTTCTTTTTTATTGACAATTTATTAAATAGACACAGTGATCTACACATTTATATTTTTTTGTTAAAGCCATCCACACATTCACTCATTTAACTGACAAACATCTATATTTTTTATTTGTCCTTACATTCATTCTTTTCAAACAAGCCTTCTGCTAAGTTTATACCGACTCTTTCTCATGTCAAACAGCCTCTGAATACTTCCCGGGAGGGAATTATTCTGTGTTTGTAAATGCTCAGAGCCATGTACAAACACTGCTCTGTGAAGGTTAATTAAATCATAAACTTTTTTGGGCCTTTATTTAGATATTGGGTTGGGTTTGATAAAGTTATAACATTTATTGTTTTTTTTCTTTCTTTTTACTACCCAAAGATTAGATTAGCCTACTGTTTCCACACGCAGTAGGATACATTTGGAAGTATGGGACAACAATACAAAATGTATAAAGAGTTCCCGTTTAAGATCTCTTTATTTTTATGTTATAATTTTATAATTGTTTTAGATAATCCCAATATAATTTATGGTCTATTATTACATCCAGAAAGAGATTTCCATTCACCCTTTCTATTCTTTTCATAATTTCCCTTTAGGATTAATAAAGTATTTTCTTATCTTATCTCAATATCATAGATCTGAATTTAAACTTCATTGTTAAGTTGCTTATTTCCAAACATTAAATACTTTGTTTTAGTGGTATTCAGTGTTGTTTATTACCATCATTCCATTTGTTGACTTTCAATTCTATTTTGAGCAGTAGAAACCTCTCATCATTATATTCACCGCCCTTTACAGTCTGCAGGCACAAAGGGGCTGTTTCATTTATGGGGGACAGTGTCTCTAACTTTTTTCTCTTCATCAGTGACCAAGTTCTATCAATCACCCCTAAAACACAAGAACAAGTTGACATCTTGAAGAATGTGGCCACCCAGTATGAGGTAGAAATGAAATTTTCTTTATGATTGATGGGTTTACTTTGATTATTTTCCCTCCACTGAGTCATTATGTGGCACATCTTCCTTTAGACGTCCTTATGGCAGCCTGATTCACCTCAGCACATCAGAGAGGAGACTCAGGTCCACTTGTATGTTCCTGGAAACAGCTCAGAGATAGTGAATGACCTGCTCGAGGAACATGCCATAACTCATGAGTATACTGCTTGTCTGAAAACATATTTCTCATACAGCATTATATTATAGTGAATACCATTCATGCAGGTTTAAAAGTTGATTTTATTATCTATTTTTGTGTTTATTTTAGGATCTTATTGCCCAATGCTGATGAGCTGATCTCAATGCAGATAAGTAATGACTCCACTGACCCACGAAGCAGCTCTTCCTTCTATGAAAGATATCACAGTCTTGAGGATGTAAGCATATTCCAGTTTCATTAACACTTCGTTTTTTTTGATAGGGCACTAAAGAGGTGTTGATTTAACCTGTAGCCTTACAATCAGGGCAGAATTGCAATGGAATGTCAAATGTATCCAACGGATATAATACTGTCTCCTCCGTAGATCTATTATTGGATAAACGTAACCCAACAGGAAAACCCCAGCATGGTCAAAATGATTCTCATTGGCTCCTCATCTGAAAAGCGACCACTCTACATTTTGAAGGTGCATCTAGATAATTCATCATAAAAATGTTCCATAAAAATTTTTTTTTAGGTACACAAAGACCAAGGGATTTTTGAGGGAAATTAGCAAAAGGATAAAGTCGACCCTCCTCGAATTAATCTCTGATCTCTTCCTCTCAGTTGTCTCTGGATAATAGACCCAATAAGAAAGCTATATGGATTGACTGTGGGATCCATGCCAGAGAGTGGATCGCTCCTGCTTTTTGTTTGTGGTTTGTACGCTATGTGAGTATCAAGAAGGTGGAAATAGCTTTTACTGCATTTTTTGTTGTTTGATGGTGACCCACCACTCAACTCAACCCTCATTTTCCTTCAGTCTTTGTCATATCAGGGGCAAAACCAGGACATCACTAACATCCTGACGAACATGGATATCTATGTCCTCCCTGTTATGAACCCTGATGGATATCAACACACATGGACCTCAGTAAGAATTCTTTACTTAATTTTACATCCAGCAATAAAAAAGATTAAAAGGAAATCTTAAAGAGTATAAGAGTGTGGTACAAAACCTGTATGCATATGAAATCCACAACTTGGAATAGAAAGATTTAAAACTCTATTTGAATACCTAACCTGTTTTTTTTTAATTCATTGTTATTATTATAATTGCTTATTTACTTTTTTTTTTTCCATATTCCCTAACTCTCCTTAATTACTTATTTAAATATTCATGTTTCTTTACTATTCCCCCACGGTATAGTTAAATGATTTATATACTTAACATTTTATTAATGTTTAGTTACATATATGTATTTGTTACTCTTCAATTTTCCTTTTAATTTATGAATTTAACATTATACTCTAATTTTCCCAGCTACAGATAAGTCACCAAAACATTTCAGAAGTTGGAATAGAAAAAGTACACATAGAAATAAGAGTTTAAAACAGACAAAATAGTAGTTAACAAATTTATACTTTGCACACTGGTTACTACATTGCAGATCAGATGTTTTGACAGCAAGACATTTTTTGACATTTTTTTACTTGTATGCGGATAATGATGTAACACATTCCAATGAATTAACATTTTCATCCCATTATATAACTCCCGTTATAAAACAAAGGATGCTTTCATAAAGGAATTTGAAGATTCTCAGACTGCCTAGTAAACTAATGAAATAAGTAAAATCATTATATATTAAAATATTAATTATTAGAATATCATTAAAATAATATCTATACTAAGAAGGTGAATCTGGATTTTTATTGAACAATAAAAGACAAATGTATGCATCTGAAGAACGTTTCTATCAGAAATAGACAACTTTTAAAAGAATGGAGCATTAAGTTTGTAAAAGATTGTTAATCTGATAAACTTTTTCTGCAGCAGAAATATCTGAATAGATGGGCCTTTGACCGGACAATATTGTATTAAGTTAAGCACGCACAAATTAAGCCATTAAATAATATAAGGAAACATGACTTTTCTGCTGAAAAACTGACCTCTCCAAGAGAGTTTGTCATCAATCAGAAACTAACTCTGTACAAAATACATATAGATGAAACTTTGAATCATCATGAATATATTGTTAGATCTGCTTTTCATCATATCAGTAAAACAGAGCAAGTATTTCATCCTTCAGTTCTTGTAAAGGAAGCTAATTCAGCTGTGTTCATGTTCTCGTTTCTTATAGTCTAAGAACAGGATGTGGAGGAAGAACCGCTCAGTCAGCAGGGGGAACAACTGCATCGGGGTAGACCTCAACAGAAACTTTGATGCCAAGTGGTGCAGTAAGTGTTTCCCACACAATGCATTATGTGTTCTGACACCTTTCTGTCAGTACTGCCATTCAATTTTGACTTTTGTGCTACAGAAGCTCTTCTGTGGGATCAGACAGTGCAGGATAGCAATTTTTCTCCATCCATTTATGAGCTGTGGGTAGCCATGACCCTGTTGAGGATTCACTACTTGTGCTTCTTCAGACTGCTTTGCAAGGTATTGACAAGTGTAGACTGGGAACAACCAGCAAGATCTGAGGTTTTGGAGTGGCTCTGACCGTCTTGTCCAGCCATCGCAATTAAGGCCTTGTCAAAGTCAAACAGATCCTTCAACTGGGCCATTTTTTCTGCTTCCAACAAGGCTGCTCAAGAGAGTAAGAGGAAGAAAAGGAGGGAGGGAGGGTTCAGGGTAAATGCGAGTACGAGGGAGAGAGGGAGAAGGATAGAGGGAGATTAAACTTCATTAATTCCAAGGAAAAATTCCAGGAGTTACAAAAGCAGAGAAAGGACAGCAAGTAAACAAATACACTATGGACTAAATAGAAACGGGAGAAAAAGTATAAGGGAAGGAAGAGCACTGAAAGGATAATTAATAAAATAATGTGCAAATGTAAATGTATGTACAGGAGACATCATAATGTGTATGCTGCAGTACAATTTTAATGTAAAGTAATATTGATTCTTCCAGCGGTGGGGGCCTCTAATGATCCCTGCTCTGAGACCTACTGTGGTGCCTTCCCTGAGTCTGAACCAGAGTCCAAAGCTGTAGCAAAATTCCTACGCAGACACAAGGACTCGGTTCAACTCTACCTCACCATCCACTCTTACTCTCAGATGCTGCTTTTCCCATACTCCTACACTCTAGATGAAGCAGGGAACCACAACGAGCTTGTGAGTGGTTTTCTCAGCGACTGATCAGCGAAAAATACTCAAGCTAAATACTCTCTAACTGAAGAAATAGGTTCTAGACTCTAGAATCTAGAGTATTTAAAAATTGATTCTGCATCTTGGCAATTCCGTGTAGAAACATACGTGTTAATTCAACCTTCTTGATACTTGTGTAAATGTGTACAGCTTCAAATGGCCCGAGAAGCTGCACAGAAGATCCGAAGGTATTATAGAACCACATATAAATATGGTGCTGGAGCAAAGACAATATGTAAGTAAGACTTTGCTTAAAAGAAAGTTAGATATACTTGAACCAGCCAGAATTCACAAAGTTGTCCTCTGTTCACCAGACTTGGCTCCTGGTGGTTCCGACGACTGGGCATACAACCTCGGAATTAAATATTCCTTCACATTTGAGCTCCAGGATCGTGGACGTTATGGCTTCCTCTTACCACCATCTCACATTGCCCAGGCATGTAATGAGGCATTGATTGCTGTGAAGACCATTGCTCTCAAGGTCATAGAGAACACACAAGCATCAGCAAATCCTGAACCTCTGTAAGCAGGTAGTCCTGCTTTTAAGGTTGAGTTGGTATTGAACTGTAAATGCAGGCTTAATTGTATCCCTAATAAATCACCTAGCTTGTATGAGCCTATAATCACTATATACTGCACACACAACAGGAGATATAATTTTTTTTTTTTTGTTTGTTTGCATTTTCTTTGCTCTAAAGAAATGCTTTGGTAGCATCCACAAGAAATGATTTTACGTACATAAACATAAACAGATCTGGAAGGTAGCTGCATGTTATTAATGGAGATGTCAGATATTGGAGGATCGAACTACCTAGAGTTACAGATAAATTGACTTCATCTTTTCATTGTTTAACTGTGGTAGTCCTATTGGTGTGCCACGCTTATATTCAATGAAAGCTACATAACCATGCATGCATCACACAGAAATCATTTATTATTGTTGTTTTATTTTGAGAAAGCAATAAAAGAGTGTGTGATGAGGTTTGAGAACACACAGAGAAGATCTGAAAACTTTCTTCCATACAGAAACTCTCCAACTCCTTCAGATGCTGAGGTTGACGCTTGTGGGCTCTCCTATTCAGTACATCCCACAGGCGTTCTGTGGGGTTTAGGTCAGGTGATTTAGAAGGCCATGGAAAAACCCTTATTATGTGATGTCTGAACCCTTCTTGAGTATATTTTGAGCTATGCCCCAGATCATTGTCCTGCTTGAAGGTCCAACCACGCCCCACTTAAAGTTTCCTGATACAGGCGGTTAGGTTTTCATCTCCTGGTATTTGATGGAGTCCATGAAAAACGACCTTGTCAAAGATCCACCACCAGATGTTTTAGCTTTTATGTAGATGACAGCAGTGTTGCTTCTTTTTTTTTTCTGCGACCGAGCTTGTGTTGGTGTAGGTGTCGTCTGATGGTTGTAATGGGAGATTCTCGACCCCCAAGCTGCAATCCTCAAGCTGTAATCTTTTGAGATTCTTTTGCCAGTCGAACCATCCTCCTCACAGTGTGTGGGGTCAGTTTGCAGGCCTGTTCTGTTCCAAGATGATTTTCTACTTCTCCAGTCCGTTTAAACTACTTTATTATTGATCAAACTGTTGAAACAGGTATTTTTCTTTACTGTTGAGAGATTTTCTTTTATCCATTACTAGATTTATGCGGCTCTATAAGTTTTCTTTGCACATCATTGCTGCGTTCTCACTGGTCTTTCCCATCGTGAAGTCTGCCAAAAAGAGGATATTAAGAGAGAAATATCCCTCTTAATATCCTTAATGTTTGTTTGTTTTTTAAAGAATTTTTTCTTGAATAAAAGGTGAGGTTTATTTTTCATAATTTGAATTAAAGATCATGGGTATAGCCAAGAAAGACATCTTTTGTATCTTCTTGTACTCATTTGTTTAAGGTGGCCAATAATTCTGGAGGGGGATTGTAAACATCAGTTGTTGTAACATATCGCAGGAGCCCATGTGGTTGACTCGCTGCTCACCATGTTCTGTCACACCTCAAACTAGCAATTATCAAATTACCTGATCATCAGACTAAATATCCAAACGTTTTCCTGACTGAAGTCAGCTCAGTTATCTTCTTCTTTTTCGAGCTGTTCCCTTTAGCGGTCTACACAGCTGATCATCTGTTTCCAACTTGCCTTGCTCTCTGAATCTTCCTCTGTCACAAAAACCAATTGCATGTCCTCTCTCACAACATCCAGAAACCTCCTATTTGGTCCTCCCTTTTTCCTCCTGCCCGGCAGCTCTATCTCAAACATACTTCAACCAATAGATCGACTATTCACCCTTTTCACATGTCCAAACAATTTCAATCTGACCTCTCTTTATCCCCACGATGCCTAAAATGGGCTATCCCTTTGATGTGCTTGTTTCTAATCCTGTCCAGCCTGTCATTCCCAAAGAACATCCTAACATTTTCAACTCACAACCAACTCCGCCTCCTGTTGTTTTATCAGTGCCACCATCTCCAAACCAACAAAAAACAAGAACTGGGGAGTTGTGCATGATGGCGAGCGTTGAATGCTAAGCTCTGCAACACTCAAGTAAGACAAAAACACTGCCGACCCCAAATTTCCTGAAAACTTTGACATGTGCAACAACCTAGATAACATCTAGCTAACCTCGCTAACAACTGAGTACCGAACAAATGGGGAAAAAACACAAAGAAGAACGCCAAATTAAGTTTTTTAATGAAAAGGGAAATTAATGATACCTTCCAAGGTTTATATTCACCTTTACCTGAAACTCCATGCAAAAGCCTGATACCAGAGAAAATACGTATGAGCAAAAACGATTATGAAGCTCTCTAATGCCAACATTTTCAACGCCATAATTGAGCTAAAGAAAACGGAACACAAAATTAATACTTTATATAAAAGCATTGAAGAGTTTCAAGAAACAAATGAGGAGGGAGAGTGATACAGCAGGAGCTAGAATTTGTGTCTCATCAACCTTAAAGAAAGAAAAAATTAAGATGTGAGAGAGGAAATCGTGAAGGTAATCAGCCAATTGCACCAGATGATCAAAACAAGCTAGGGTTCCTAGTTGATACGGTGCACAGAGTTGGACATCCCAAAGTTGACAAAACCCCTCTCGCAATCATCATACAATTATACATACTTGCAGGCAAAAGATTTGGAGAGACTCACTCTCTCCAAATCATGAAGAGGATGAAGCTCCGTGTAGTCGAGAATCTGACCTGTGTTGACAGGGACAGCAGGAACAAGCTGGCCCCTGGTTGAACAAGAACGTAAGGAGGGGGGAAAAAACATGGCAAGGTCCGGTCGTCTACATTACTGGTGTCAAGGTCATGACTTGAGAAGCCAAAAGCGAAAAAAAAGTCTGCTAAATGGCGTGTAAGTGTTGAAAATGATTAAATATGAAAATTTTTGGTACTCTCAACTGTTCAGAGCGTTCCTAGCTTTCACTTAGGTGCTCTGACTTAGAAGCTCTTATCTTTTTTTCATTTTTGTTCTTCTAGTAGGCATCATGTTTTCTTTATCCTTACTTTCTGTTTTCATGGAAACCACCAACTCTATTTCCTTAAGTCAATTTCTCTTAATGTTAAAGCCATACGAAATAATACAAAAATTAAAAAAAATGTATTCTCTAGATGCACAAATGCAGATCTAATTTTGTTGTAATAAACGCATTCTTGTATCGTGGATGGTAAATGTCAATAGGGGGACCAGATTTACCTGAGTCATGCTTCTAATCACTCAGCAGGTGTCACTATTCTTTTCAACAAATTTTACGAAGATGTGGTAGAATACAATTTATGAAAGGTGTCCAGATGGATTATTCTTGTTCTGAAAAAATCAAAATGTGGTTTTGATTGTCAAAAACAAGGATTGAGGATTGACCTCCCTTGCAGCTAAATTATGCAAGGGACCTCCCTTGCATAAATGGCTGAAAGCAATCTCTTGACACCGCAAGCGCAGCATGAGATGTCTGGAATCTGGTGATCGGGACTGGGAAAATACATTAAACCTGATTCTACCTGATGAAGACCATGGACATGGTTCTTCTCAAGCACCTTCAACCCCTGGTGAGCTCCCACCATGATATACTCTAGTCCGCCAATCAACAAGGCAATGATGATACGGACATTTAACTGCTGCACAGATCCCTCTCTAATCTGGAAAACGCTGGAAACGCTGTGAGGGTAATGGTTTTGACTTCTCCGGTGCTTTCAATGCAATCAAGCCTCCAATGCTGAGGGGGAAGCTGGAAGAGGCAGATGTTGACCACCACCTGGCTGCATGGATCCCCAACTACTTCATCGACAGACCACAGTATGTTAGGCTGAAGAACTGTGTGTCGGATGAGGTGGCCTGCGTGGGGAGAGCAAGGGAGCTCCACAGGTGACCGTGCTCCCCCATTTTCTTTTCACACTATAAACCTCAGATTTCAGGCACAACACTACTCACTGTAATTCACTCACAATAATTCCAGACAGTATTTTACAACAGATGAAGTGTAAGTTCGAGAAGAATGTTTCAAAAGAACTAAATTATTCTTTCCTGGTTAATGGAATTGATATTAGAAGTGGTAAATGCAACAATAAACATGTAAGAAAATATCTTTATAGGGAAAGAGAAGATACCCCAAAAAGAAAATTTATACGGAATTATTTATTTTCTACTGACTACAACATTGCTTCTCCCTTACAGATTTGTTATTTCCAACTACAATTCAAAATAAATCATAATATTTATTCTACCAACAAATCAATCTAAACATTCTCCAATGTTGATAACAATTGTGGATTCTGTAAAAATGAGGAGGAAACAATTATACATTTATTCATCAATGTGAGAACTCATCGAAATTCTGGGAAGAAGTTGTTAATTATATTTTCTCCAACAGTAAATACACAATTGTGTCAGAAGCTAATGATGTATTATTATATTATGAACATAAAAATCCAAAATTTAAACAAATTGTCAATCTCATAACTCCTTGAGGAGAATGTATTATTTATGGAGCCAAATTCACCTAGTCTGGCCATTCCTTTTATTTATTTCTGAATTGATTATATACTCCAAAAAGGAGTAGAGAAAAAATAAGAAATGTATACTTCTATCTATCCTGATACTAGAATTCTTTGGAGAAATGTAATGCCTTTTATTCTTTCATTTTCTTTCCCTTTTATATACTTTAATTTCTTCTTCATGACCAGTTATTTTTTTCAATTTGTTCAGTGTTTATACCTTTTCTAGAATTTGTACTATTATACCAGTGCAAGATTGTGTAATTTTGTGGTATGCCAAATGTATGTACAGATAATAACAATCTGTTATTGATGCCCATCATATTATTCTGTAATGTCCTGTTGCATACAAATAAAGTGTTTTGTTCAAATCTTCGAGGCTGCACTGTGCTCTCCAGGCCCAAAGATCCAGTCTCTTACGGAAACCTGATCCTAACTAGAAGGATGACGTCACAAACAACTCTTTAAAAATCGAACAGGTTTATTTCAACCTAAAAGGAATCTTCACTGTGTTTCAAGCATTATATAAGCATCAAACTCCGGAGTTTGAGACCACCTAGTTTCCAACCCGACTGACCTATGGATTAGGTTAGCAGCCTGATGATTTTCTACCAAGTGACCACGAGCTCCGTTGTCCATACAATTTTATTCCCTGTCCGCAGTGAGCCGCCCCCCTTCTTGATCTTCAACAGGCTTGTCCCTGCCTGGCACCTCTGCTTCACTCCCCTGGACTTCAGCCGGGCATTTGCCCATGGAATGAAGCTCAACTTCATGCACTCCAAATTTATGGCCATTTTATCCTGTTATCTGCATGCTGATCTACTCCAAGGGTGGGGGTGTTTTAAGACCTTCTTCCCTTTGTTCATCACTTTGTAACCTATCTCTGCATCCATCTTATATCTACTGCTGAACTAACAAAATATGCTATACTATTCAGAATTCTACCTAAAACTACTTTACTCTACAAAAGTATTATTACAACAACAAAACAAAAAAAACAAGCCAAGAACTCACTTCCGGTTGAAAGAAAAGTGAACGGTGACCGCATTTATAAACCAATACGATGATAAATGTGTCCTGCTAATATAATGTTTTAATACTTTTTTATTCGTATTATCTATAGTGTCATTGATATGTCCACAGCTGGGTGTGACTTTAGAGACTTGAAGGGAGTACATATGGCTTTAAAAAATCAGCGAAGAAGAAAGAAGTATATTTCTGTTGAATCCCGTTATGTCTAGTAGGAAAAGAGGGAAATGAGATAGCATAAAAACTCGCAAAAAGTGCATTAAAGAAAAATTAAATTAACAAATTATAAATTTGTTTTGATATATATATATATATATATATATATATATATATATATATATATATATATATATATATATATATATATATATATATATATATATATATTATATATATATTATATATACACGCACACAAACACGTTCACAAATTCGGGTACACACTCCGGTGCAGTAGGTGGCTCCTTTAACTTTGGTTCGTAGCCCGCCGTTAAAGCTAAAGAAGAAAGACGAACAACAGGCACAAATGGTGCGCAGCTTCCGCCAACATGAAGGCACGCAGGGCAGCCTATGCCTGTGATTTTATGGGTTAAGCCTTGTTCATTCTACAAATGCTGAATCCACTGTCTGGATTAAAGTAGATGCGACACCAAACTCATATCTTGGGTGAGACAGCCTTTGAGTTTATACACTAGTAGTGATGTTGAAAGTGTCCTGACGGACCCATGCTAAGGTGAAGCAAGAAGTCGTTAGCTCTTTGGCTAACTAACTGTAGCATCGGTTCGTTCTTCGCCTCCAGTTTGATGCTCAAAAAATAGTTAATATCGACCAATTACCGACCGTTTTAGTTGATGAATGAACACAGAGTTGATACTCTCTCTCAAAATGTACTCAAACACTACCGTTAAAGTCTAAAGCTAGGGACTTCAGACCATCTCAAGCTAATGGTGGAAGTTCGCGTAGAGCCGCATCCACCTAAGAAAAACACGTTTTACCAAATTAAAAAGATAATAAAGTCGTTAATTGTATTATTGATTAAATAAATCATCTATTTTATTCTGAAAAATAGGGCTGATTTTCTGAATTAATGATTTATAAGAAATACTTTTCTTGTTCCTCTTTGTAAATTTCTTTTGACTCAGTCTAGCTGTAATTTGACAGAACACCAAAGAGAGAACCCAGAAACCAAACACACCAACAAGATAAGATACACATTATTTCACCAAAATCAACATTTCATTCCTCCATACAAGTTCAACAGTTCCACATCTATATACGCGGCACAGTGGGGAGTATTTCAAAACATATTTTTAATATTGATCAGACCGAGGATGGGGATGTATTTGTGTTAATCCTTAGTAAAAGTACTAATATCACACAAATAATTTTCCACTGCATGTTAAAGTCCTGTATTCGAAACATAATTAAGTTTGGATATTAAAATGGGGACCACTGCTTTAGAAACGTATATAAAAGCACATTTTCAACAATCTTGCTGAAGTCTTAGTGTGTGTGTTATTATGAAGACAGAGGATGGTTAACAGACCTTTCTATCAAGCATTGTCACATGTCCAGTCCTACAGAATGTCCAAGATCAGGCGGAAAGTAACAGTGGAGAATTCTAAAACCATATCTGACGGCAGCAGCAGCACCACGACCAGCAGCACCAGCAATCCCGCCGCCCCCTCCCGCCGGCCCAGTGTCTTCGAAAGACTTGGTCCCAGCACAGGGAGCAATGCTGCTGATGTATGTATAACACATTAAGCACAATACTGGCATTTGCCAAAAGACTGCATGAATCTTCAGAACAGCTGAATGATTTATTAATTATCTTTCCATGCCCGACTTTCCTTTTTTAGAATAAGGAGTTTCACTTCATTGCTTTACTTCACTGACCTTTAGGTGGCAAGTTTTAAGTATTTGCTTTCTACTGAACTTGATGTCCTCATGCCGTGATGATTGTGTTCAGCTGTAGTAGACATAGCTTAATTTCACCACCTTCATTTGTTTGCGTCCTGCAGAGTCATTGTAGAAACTGGCTGAAGACTGGCAACTGCAGTTACGGCAATACTTGTCGCTACACACATGGAACTCAGCCACGAGGCAAAGGATTCAACTTTAGTCGGTAAGATCTCTTGTTTAGGTCTTAATTTATGTTGGTGATCCAAATTTCTCATTGATATTTTTTTTTGAAGTAATTCTAGATAAAAATCTATTGAATTTTCAGTCCTACTATCTATAGTGCTATATTATTCATATATTTATTGCATGTATATTTATGTTCTTATGTTTTTCTTAATGTAACAGGTCGGCCGAGAGACCCACAGGTGACCTTCGGGAGAGGATGAAGAATAAAAGACAGGATGTTGACCCAGAAAACCTTAAGCGAGACCTAGACGAATCTACATCCCCAACAGTGAGAGTGAGTTCCATGCCACCTCAGTCAATTATTGTTTAAAGTTATGGTCTCCTAGCAATGGCCTGAATTAGAAATTAGGGAAACGGGCCACGGAATTCCGAAGCTGATTTTAACTTGGAACCAAAATTGTACCTCGAATAGAATTATAACAAGCACTGAATGTATATATCCTCCCACAGCAGAGAGACTCCTCCAGAGGTAGGCGCAGAGAGAAGGAGGATATAAAGATCACAAAGGAACATACCCCAGCCAGTGAAGAAGAGCCCACAGAGTGGGAAACTAATCGTGAAGGTTCAATAGCTCCTTTTGTTTTCAGGAGAAGTGATGATTTATTTATGTCATAAAAGGTCTCCATTTGATTTAATGAGTCAATAGAGTCATTCTTTTAGAATATTTTGTTTTTTGTTTTTAATTAAGACTCAGACATCGGTGACTACGACTATGAATTATCACTAGAGATGAAACGTCAGAAGATTCAACGTGAACTGATGAAACTAGAGCAAGAAAACTTAGAAAAGAGGGAGGAAATTGTCATCAAGAAAGAGGAGGTTCCCACCAAAACAAGAGCAACTGCCATGCCAAAGGTAAGTGGGTAGTTACTACTTTCATTTGAGAGGTATTTCCGTAAGTATTTGCACCACCTGGGAAGCTTACTGCCCTTGCTCAAGTAGCTCTCTAAGATTACATTTCAATCTGATTTGGTTCCTCAGGCCTCTCCAGAGCAGTTAAGTATTAAAGACTCGCCATCATCCAGAAAGTCCAGTGGATCCCCAAAACATAAAAGTGGAATCAAAGGCCAGGGCTCTGGGAAGAAGGAAAAGAAGCTATCTGTGTCCTCACCCATTTCAGAATCTGCAAGGTAGGTGCCTGTCCAAGGGTTTGTTTTATATTCACATATCATCTCAGATTGCTTAACATTTTTGTTGAAAGGATGGCCAATATAATTTCCAGAAGCTCATTCAAGTATTGGTAGACAAAATTGCCACGTCTCCGTTTTCAATAGTCCAGCAACACGTGACATAGTTATTCTATTTAGGATTGAAATAGGAATTGAATGAGAAATTGTGTAAACATTGGAACGGAACTGTGTCGATGCTGTTTCACCTAGATCTGCGACAATAATTAACCGCTATTCCACGGTTATGTGACGCCTACCAAAGTATTTTGCTCATTATCGTGGCAACTGCATGTTTTAATTTGCATTCATATCTTTGCTTGTGGAAGCTACAGTATTATGTGTTTATTTGTATGGTGGGCCTTATGTGAGCATGCAGGTACAGTTTACTACTACATCGTGGTTATAAATTTTTTAGTGACCGTGGTAAAAATAATCCATACCGCCCCAGCCTTAATTTCACCACTCCAAAGAATTTCACCAAAGATGGTACTTAATTTTTTTTTTCTACATGGACAAGGCATAAAATTACACGGAATCTTAGGCCATTTATCTCTTTAATGGGCTTTTATGTTATGTCTGCACTGTCTTTCAATTTTACCAAACATGAAGATAGAAAAAGATGGGTTGAAAAAATTATAATTCAATGAAGCTATGTATTGGCGGGTATCTCAAGCACTGCAATTTCATTGTATACTTGTTGTGCAATGACAATAAAGTATTCTAATCTATTTTAGTGTGTACATGAGATGCTAAGGTACTTGAATGACTTGAAGCCACACACAGAACTCCAGTTGGTCCTGAACAATATGGCACATCATGAGTAAATAATACAAACATAATGTCTTTAAAGGGTTGTAAACTGGAAGGCCTGCCCCTTTAAAATAATTTATTTAACTGGTATTATGATGCAAACATTTTTTACTTGCTTAACCTTTGTCTTGTGTTGGTTTCCTGTTACTATCCCTTATGTTAACGGGTCGGTTTTTACCCGTGTTTTACCCGGTTTCGACCCATATATGTTTACTGCAAGAAAAAGGCAAAATCAGAGTAAAAGCCTCTGTGTGCAAGAACGTGTATGTGTGTGTGTTTAGATGCATGTGTGGCAAAAAGGGACACTTTCAGTGTGTTCTTTGCAGAAATATCTTTTGCAGTTGAAGCACAGTACATTTGTCTTTCTGTCCTTACTGCTTGGGCAGACTTGACACCTCTTTCTTTTAGAGTCAGGTGGCCTGAGTGGGGTTGTGGTTGTGGCGGTTGTGGATGATGTTTAGGCAGTGCTGGCTGAGGAGGTTGCTGGTGTGGACGGAGTTCTAGGTGAGCTCTGCCGCTGTCTGACCAAGGTTGCAGCATCTGGGTCTCGGGGCACCCGTTCCCTTCGCTCAATGTGTGGCTTGACAAGGGAATTTCCCAGCTCCTCAAGAAACATTCTTCGCTTGTTCTTTTTGGTTGAGTTCCATCCTTGGTGGATGTGGGTCCACAACACAAATGCATTACATGCACACAGATCAAGAATGTTGTAAAACACAACCACTGGCCATCTCCTGGTCATTCGCTGGCAAGTGTAGGTGGCAGTCAGCTTGTCCAGGTTGTCCACTCCTCCTTTGTTTATGTTATAGTCAAGGATAATTGTGGGCTTTTTGTCACTTCCTGATGAAACAGCTGCATCTTTGTGAAGAGTAGACATAAGTATCACATTCCGTTTGTTTTTTGGACAATATGAGACAACAGTGGTGGTGTCTGTAAAAGCAAACTTTGTGGAAAGTGCAGCCCTGTCCTTCACCTGCACGATTTCAGCAGGCAGCTCAGGTTTATTTTTCTTCACTGTGCCCACCATGGTAAGTTTTCTCTTGAGAATTTCTTGTCCACGGTCATAGCTGGTAAAGAAATTGTCACAAGTGATATTGTGACCCCACAGTCCAGTAGTCATATCGAGGACCACACGTTTTCCTTGTTTTTTCTCAGGGATGCCACTTGCAGCTTTGCCTGTGTAAATCTGTAATTCCAGGCATAGCTAGTTTTTGCATCACAGGCTGCCCAGATTTTTATGCCGTACTTCCCTGGCTTACTCGGTATGTATTGCCGGAAGGGGCATTTTCCTCGGAAAGGGACAAGACATTCATCCACTGTCACCTCTGGCCCTGGGTTGAACATCAGTGGAAGGAGCTGCACCCATCTCTCCCAGACATCCCTGATGGGGGCAAGCTTGTCAGATCTTGCTCTGGTATCTCTGTTGTCAAATCTGAGGACTCTTGATATAATTTGAAAGGTCTGAAGTGACATTGTCGCCCAGAAAATATTTACTGGAAAACAAGGAAAAATGAGAATCCCCTAAAGCTCACAGGATTGGGAGAGGAGCTGGCTGTCAGTGTGTTGGCTGACAGTGAACTTGTGATTTCAGTTTATGGCTAATTATTGCTTTATAATCTTATTTTTATTACCGGGTCGAAACCGACCCTAACACCACAAAGGTCACAATTTCAACTAGAGCATTTTATAATTTAGTGAAAACAATTTTTTTTTTTAAGTTTTGCTGAACTAAAGGTTCCTGACAAAGTCATGAAGCCTTGATGCAATAAACAAATTTATATCATTATTTTATGCATTTCAAACATAAAAACGGGTCGGCGCCGACCCTAACACAAGACAAGGGTTAAAATAAACCATAATATGAAAGTTATGGAATTGATACAATGATCCTTTTCTGTCCTCTTACACCCAGGTCTGCAAAAGGGAGCCACAGTAAGAAGAAGGGGCCCCGTACTCCCAGCCCTCCTGCCCCAGTCCCTCTGGACCTTCCTGTGGTTGGTAAGAAGCATAAAGGCAAACACAAAAACAAGGAGAAATGTGAGGAGAAGCAGAAGGAAGGGAAAGATCGGGGACGAGATGCAGAAAAACACAAAGAGAAGAAGGAAAAACGCAGGTAAAAAATGATAACCATCCAACATCATCCTCCCCACTTAACATCATCACGCTGTGCGTACATGTTAATAGTCTTCGTGTTGTTAAAATGGCTGGCAATTTTCTCTGTGAATTACGTATGAAATGCTCTTCAATATCTGGGGCTGACCCTTTGAAATATGTGTTACTTCTGTATTTCTAGGGATCGATCAGATAGTTCCAACAAGGCCAAGCGGACGGCTACATCAGAGGAGCATTCTGGTAGTGTCTCATCACCTTCTATGGGCCCTTCACCCTCATCCAGGAAGAAGTCCACCTCTCCTAAAGCTTCATCTCATAAGACCTCTGCACTTGCCTCCCCTCCACGCAGGTTAGCACATGTGGACGCAGAGCTTTAATCAGAGTTATCTTACTTGATAACGTTGTCTCTTATAATGTTGGTCAGTGAACACAGAACATAATACCTTCCAGGAAATAAGTTTCATTTGTCACCATAGGTCTCCTACTCCTCCCCGCGTTCAACACACTCCAACTCCACCCCGCCACCACTCCCCTTCCTCCCACTCAGGTTCCTCTGCCCAGCGGCACTCTTTGTCCCCACACCGACGACGCTCATCCTCTCCTGCCTACCACCGTAGCGCGGCAGCTCTGGTCTCCACCTCTTCACCTCTCAGCTGCAGACGCTCCCGATCTCCTCCTCCCACTCACGATTCTTCCTCACCCCACCGTCGATCCGAAAGGTCGAGCCCCAGCCAGCGTCACTCGAGGGGCCGCGAGAGGAGCCGCGGTGAAAGGGAGAAGAGTTCCCCTGCACAGGAGCGGAGACATGAGCGCCGAGATGGTAACTTCATGTTCCAGATCTGGATTTGTTTGTCTGTCCCTTGTGATGTTTATATTTATTTATTATTTCATTTTTAAATTTGAGATTTATATTTTTATTATTTAATACCTTGTTTTTGGCTTGCACAGCTCTTTTGGCTACGTTTCCTCAAAAATCTCACTCTTCGGATTGGGACGGGATTTATTACAAGAGTTACATAGCCAGATTTTATTGTTATTTGCGATGTCTAAAGATGGGCTCAAACCACCCGAGTTTTATAATCCTGACTGTTTTTTGAAATGTTGTGGTATCACAAAAATAAGTGTACACTACAAAATTTTGAAATAATGGCACTTCTCAGATGTTTTTGACAGTGGGTGCAATGCACCACTTTGAAGGGAACCCCGACTATAAAGCAATTAAGGCAAAATTATGATATAAATGTTTTTTGTAATGAAACAAAAGAATACATAATACATAATATTACTGTCAGTACTTTATAAATCGAAAAAGTTAAAGACATATTTGGTCGCTATTACTTTAACGGGAAATTGCATTAAGGGTTGATATAAAATGGTTGATGTTGCGCTGAACCGCTGCAGTTTGTTGACACAATGTCGCAGCATTGGTGTCAACCAAAAATCAGTAAAATGCAGCATTGTGCTGCTTTTATTTGTACTTTCCAGTCGAAGGGCTACCCTTTAAATTATTTTCCTCTGGCACAAGTTCTTGAAACAACTTGCTATAGTAACACTTTGCAGTGAGGGAAAACAAAAATACTAAAATGAGCGCTACAATTATGTGTATAGAAAAAAGGTTGAGGAGTCGTGGTAAACCAGGTTTAAGCCTAGCAGTTTAAATACTCCACTCATCGTAAAACCTGTGACAAATAATGGTATTGACCAAGCTTCCTGACTAGATTTGTCCTCCAGTTATTGGGATGGGTGACAAACTCCTGTAGTCTGAGCTCAGCATTGCGTCTTTATTAGTAGTGAGTAAAAATGAAAACTAAAACCAGAAAGGATTATTTAGGTTTGCATTATTTTACAATCCTTTAATCGAGAAACATTTTACAGAGAATAAACATGCAGCTTATTGTTAATTATCACCAATAAATGATCAAATCACTTTAAATCATACATTTTCGTGGGAAAAAATAAAACATTTACCAGTGCAAGTTTTTCAAATAACATGATTTGGTGTGTGTTTTGTACTGTTTGTCTTGCATAATCTAAAAAAAACTTCAGAATTACAGTGGATGTATGCAGACTCCTTCTGCACAGCATTGTTTGACTTATGATAGGAAATGTAGCAATGTAGTTCCTCTAGAGGTGGTCAATACTATATCTACAATAAATATTGTGCAGGGAAAATTTTAAAGAAGTCTTTGCATTTGTTTTTAGAATTTTATGCCTTTTCTGTAAACAGAAAGCCGCAACAAGCGAGAGAAGGACAGCATTCGTGACGACCGGGACTACGACTCTGAGCAGATCTCATCACGGGACGCTCATGATGACAGGGAGGCCCGTGAGCGAAGGGATGGTCGGGATCGAGGAAGGGAAGTGGCTCGAGACAGCAAGGACATAAAGGACTCCAGAGAGAGCAGGACAGAGATCCGTTCCAGTCGGGAGTCATTGGAGATACGGGAACGCGAACGGGAACGAGACAGGGACCGCGAGAGGGACAAGGACAGAGAGCGGGAAAAGGAAAGGGAGAGGACTGATGTCCACAGGAAGGAGGAACTGGTTCTGGAGGATAGGAACTATGGAAGAGGTCATGGACGCGAAGATGGAGGGAGAGCTGAGGCAAGGACAGAGAGCAGAGTGGACAGAACTGAAAAGAATGGACGAGGCCGTACCAATGAAATATCCGACAAAGGTAATACTAGACATTTCATTTAACATTGATGCTCAGTCTTCAGTGTATCAGTGTATCAATTCATTGTTACTTTCCTATATCTTCTAAAAGGCTCAAACAGAAAGTCCCGTGGCTCCCAAGTGGAAAGCAGCCATGACAGTTGGGAGACACGGAGCAGTGCGGCTCGTGAACGGAGCATCGAGAGGAGCAATGATCGCAGCGCTGCAGAAAGAAGTTCTGACAGGAGTTCAGACCGAGACCGCTATGAAGGTGACAGGAGAGGAGAGCCCTGTCGAGACTCCTCTTATGACAGAAGAGGAGGGCACAGTGAGCGGGAACGCAGAGACACCCGAGACAGAGGTGGGCAGTAAGGTTTGCATGTAATCAAAACACAAATCGATGTTGTTCTAGCTTATTCATCTAAAAATCTTTATTACTTTGTTTTCTCAGCCTCCCCAAATAAACACCAGGGGAGATCAGAGGAGTCTGAGAGGGAGGACAGGAGGGAGGATCGCAGGACCGATAGAGCAGAAGATAGACGAGAGGAAAGGGCCCGGGAGCGCGAGAGAGAGAGGGAGAGGGACAGAGAGAGAGAGAAGGAAAGGGAGAGGGAAAAGGAGCGAGAGAAGGAGAGGGACGCGGAGAGAGAGCGGGCCACTAGGGAGAGGGAGAGGGAGCGGGAAAGAGAGAGGGAGAGGGAGCGTGAGAGAGAACGTGAGGAGCGGGAGAGAGAAAGGGAGGAGCGGGAGAGAGAAAGGGAGAGGAAGGAAAGGGAAAAGGAGAGGGAGCAGCGGGAGAGAGACAGGCAGAGGGAGTGGGAGGACCGGGGAAGAGAAGAGAGGCGGGAGAGGAGAGAGGACACCAGGGATGATCGGTCCATTCGTGACACTCGGGACGACAGAAAGATGAGGCATGTATATGACTTACTTCTCGGCTTTATTCAGTGATTTAGTCGGTAGTTATGGTTTGATCTGGCTCAGTAAATTATTGTTTTAATGCTTCACACACAAATTGAGACTCTACCAATCTCTACATCATATGTAGTCAGCGGTTCTTTATCCTTTTGGCTTCTGACCACTTTAAATAAAAAAACGTGTACTTGCAACTTATGAAGATTGAATATATTTTTATAATGCCCTCAATGAAGGGTAAATTAAGGAGATGCTCTTGTATTAATCTGTCACCTCAAAAACAATTCAAAGACATTTCCCACATGCTTAGTAGTGGTCTTAAAGTTGTAGATTGAATTAGGCTATTATCATGTCAGTTTACTAATATTTACCTGTAATAGGGGGGACATATACAGTTTAAGATCAAGGATAACTTTATTAATCCCAGAGAGGCATATATTTGAACAACAGTACCAAAGGGTTTGGAAAGATTCATGCAGATGTCTCTATTAATATCTTAGTTATTGCCGGTCTCTAAATCTACTGACAACTCAAACAAACTCATTAAGTAGCTCTCAAATACTGTGAAACCACCTTTCTCCTACGCCTTCCACTTCAATGTCTCTGTTCAGCCCACCGCGCCCCCAGCTCCACCCCGAAAGTAACATCAAAGGAATCAGAGGGACTCTTGAAAATGGGTCCCCACCTTAGCCCCCAAAGGGACTTGGGGGCTAATATATAAAATATATATATATACCATATATATATATGCCGCAGTACTGGACTGCAGCAGCTTTAAATTCTGAGTCAGGGATGGCTAGACTCAGCGAACTTGACCAGGCTTTCAAGAAAGTCTTGACCTTATATAGGTCAGGGAGGTCATTCATGGTTAAACCAGCAATTGTGCTGCATATAGACAATCTTCTTTTTTTTGTTTTTCATTGAAGTTGACCCATACCACCACATAATCGAAAAATTATCAAAAAAACTAGTTAAAAGTAGAATAAAAGCTCTCAATCAGAAACGGTGCAAAAATATTTTTACTGGTCTGCAAATATGATGGTTAGCCAAAATCGAGTTTCTTCAGGTTCAACTGTACCATTGTCCCACCAGTTTCCTAGCAGTGTTATTACAGTGCAAATGATGACTGTTCACACACATTCAAACCAAAATAAAAAAGCGCAAGGTCTGAGTTAGAAGTGAGAAGAACATCATGAAATAAACAAAGCTGCATTTCAGATTTAAAATACCCTTTATTTCATTCATAAGCATAATAATATCTTGAGCAACACTGTTACCTCTCATTTATGATACTGTCGTGTCAACCAAAAAGTGAATGTTTGAGGGTTTTTATTTTTAAATACAGTATTATCATGTACTTGATAAGAAAAAAGAAAATCTTATGTTTCTTCCTGCCTTCTTTGTGTGATTGGCTAAGAGACAAAATTAGTCTTGGAACTTCTACATCAAAGTGCAGGTTATTAGACATTTAAAAAAAAATCTGTTTGGTATTAAATACCAGATTTGCATAGAAAATTTGTTAACTTGGTGACTAGGCTAGGTCACTAGACTTTCCTTTGAGTCCATTCGTTGGAATTAAGCAGCTCCACAAACTATCCATCAGTCAGTTACTACTGAGGGAGCCTCTTGGATCAGAGGTGTCTCATTGTTTTTGAAAATGTATTACTCAACCTTTTACGATTTCTCATTTCATCTTAAATACAACTTTAAAATAATGACTATTGCCTTGTACAGTTAAAGATGGCGTTAGATAGATTTTGTGTATAAGTACCTTGCAATTAAGAGACGTCATAAGATTTTCCTGTGACACACAATAAAAACCTCATTAAATAATGAAGAGTATCTGTCTGCTGAAACCCAAGAGGGTTTGAGTGTAATTTAAGACGATAATATTAAGACTTCTCTATTATGGGCATCTTGTCTACGCAGTGTAGCAACACTCTGCCTTACTTTCAACTCTATTACATCATAGCCAAACACATGCAAACACCAACTGCACTGACCTAATTTGCTTTCCTGAGATTCCTGCTTAACTAGCATGCTATTGGCTTGCTCCAGTAACACCTGCTGAATGCAGGTGTTACTGGATTATTTCTGTAATCCCAAAATGAGCCATTTGGAACACTACAGTTTTAGCTCTTGTTACTAAAGCTTGAAAGAAAACTTGGGACCTGAATATCGTTGTAGGTCTTGCTTAATGACAGAATTTTTCAAACCGTTACTATTCATGATTGTGGTAGACATCAAATTCTATGTTTATGTACAATGTTATATTCTTCTCCTCTCCCCTGATTAGTCGGAAGAGAACCAGGGTGGAGAGCAGCCCGAGTCCGCGACCCTCGCCTAAGCGATCAACACGAAACCTCAGTCCGGCCGACAGTGATGGCTACAATAGTGGTGAAGACAAAAATGAGCGCCTGATTGGCCGTGGACAAGCCAAGCTTCACCCACAGCCCCTCCTCCCGAGCCCAGTGTGTCCGCAATCATCTGACAGTAAGAAAATTCTTTTTGAAAGGACACACTCTTACTTAATGGGGAATGCACTCCTCGTATACTGTAGTGTAAATCATTTCAGGTTTTATTTCTCTTTGGTATAACTCATCCTTTTCTACTGGTTTTATGAAGCCCAAGGAACAGAATTATTTTAATTCACAGAAATATTTTGAAGTCACAATGTTCTCTGGATCAATAAACTCTGAAGTAAAAAGCATGTTCACCTGGGCATGGTATTGAATTTGTTCAATTGAATTTCTAATTAGTTTATCCTTCAGGACTGAGCATTAATATTTACTTTGTACAAAATTCGGTTATGTACTCACTCCACTGTGATTATTTTGTGTTCATGTGTAGGTAGTGACAAGCATCGTCTGCTGAGCCAGGTTGTGCGGCCCCAGGAATCCTTGCTACGATCTCCACCAAGGGCTCCTCAATCTAATGATAAACCAGGTCAATGGAAGGATGAAGAACGTAGGGGAGCTGGGGACAAGAGGGAAACACGCAGCCATGTTGACGAAATAGAGCCTCGTGGGGAAAGAAGCAGAGGTGGTGACAGACGGGGAGATCACCTCGCAGACACAGTTACTGACTCCCGTAGTAGAAGTAAAGATCAACGAGACTCCACGCCACCTCCGCCTCCTTCAGTTCTTGCCAGTGTTGGTGACGACAGAGACACAGCTGGCTCCCAGTCACATGAGGAGGGCAAAAAGAAGACAAAGTCCCTGAAAAAAGACTTCAAGAAAGGTCGCAAAGAAGAGGAGGCTGGCAACACTATTGTTGTTGCAGGAGATCGTTTGAACCCTGAACCTCTAAAAGGCGGCTCTTCAGATGGGCCTCCAGCGTTATACTCCCCCAGAAAAGGAGTCAAGAAGAAGGCACTGGACCGAAAGAGGAAACGGTCACGTGGAGGAGAATCTGATGTATCTGAAGAGGATTCATCAGCCCATCAGTCACATAGCAAAAAGAAGAGAGGTCCCCGTACGCCACCACCATCCATGAGGCCAGATCGCCGTGGTACCGGAGGTAAAACAGAGCTGTCTCCGCTGTCAAAAGTTGACAATTTCAGTGATTGGTCCGATGAGGAGGTGGCAGACTGTGGAGGAGGTCAACTGGAAACTCAAGTTCTTCTTGCACCCACTGAGAGGGCTCCTGTTGAGCCTCTCAGAAGAGGCGGCACAAGGGTGGGCAGAGATAGGGAGCGGTGCAACCCTCCTCCAATCGCCCCTCTAATCCAGGATCCTCCTATGCTGCTGCAAACTCTCACCCCACAGCCCCTCATGTCCCAGCCCCTGCTTCGCAAACTGCCCCCAGAACAGACACGCAGCAGCAGCATGGGAAGCAACCAGAGTCGAACATCTTCCAGACGCCTGCGTTCCCCCTCCATCGAGTCTGCCCACAGAGACGACCCCCAGGGACCACGATCCCGCCGGGGTCGAATGCAAGGCACCAACTCTCATGAACGGGACCGCGAAAGAGAACGAGAGAGGGATAGAGAAAAGGAGCGGGAGAGAGAAAGACAGGTCATAACTGACCCTCCAGTGGCTGAAAGGAAGTCACGAATTGATCAGTTGAGGAGAGGAGGACCCAGCCGCAGCACTTCCTCAGGTACATAAACACACTTTACAGTACTGACAGTTAGCATCTATTTGTAAATTTATCCCAACTTTACTCTTGTCTCTGTGATGTCTTATAGACCGACAAGACTCCCGTAGCCACAGCTCCAGGCGCAGTTCTCCTGACTCCGAGAGGCAGGTCAGGTCCCGTGCCGGCTCCTACGATAGCCGAGAACGGGAGAGAGAAAGGGAGCCATTTGAGCGGGAACGAGACCGAAAGGACCTCAGGCCTCAGCAGCAGCAGCTGCCCCTGCTTATCCAGCAGCCCCTACAGCAGCAAAGAGACTGGGAGCCGGAACCTAGAGACTGGCCTAGCAGGGGACGAGAGCCTCTGCTGATGCGTCCTGGCCGCGAACCTCTCCTGAGGGAGAGGGATATCAGGGACAGGGAACGTTTAATCCCGGAAGGACTCATGCAACAGCATGAGCGAGAGAGAGACAGCAGAGCCGACAGAGGCAGCGATAGAGAGAGAGAGAGGATGATGCTGATGGACCTACCGCCCCACAATGACCCCAGGCCTCCAGGACGTGGGGACCTCAGGGCAGAACCGCGAGGAGATATGAGACAAGACAGGAGCGAGTATGAGCCTCTGCTGCCGAGAGAAGCCTTTAGCCCTCCAGAGCCAGAGAAACCAAGCAACAGTCACCATCTTGTTGAAGAGCAGCGGGAGCTGGATAAAACAGACAGTGTTGACGGTAATATAGGAAAATGTTTTATTGCGTTCTTTCAAAGTTTCCAATGATTTAAAGGAGTTTGTTTGTGTGTTGTCCCCAGGAGACGATTATGGGAAAGAGGAGGATGGGCAGTCAGTGGCATCTGTTGGAGAGGAGTACGAACCAATCAGTGATGATGAGCTTGATGAAATTCTGGCTGATAGTCAGAAGAAAGAAGATCAACAAGAAGATGAAAAAATTACTGGTAATTCCATGAGAGTGTATGTTATACCTACAGTCAAGCATGTATGTGCCCGAAAAATCAGGAAAGATTTTATTGAAATCTAAGCGATTCTTAACACTAGTAAGGACAGTACATATAACAGTGAACCCCCCATTGCCATGTGCTGACAGGTCCTCTGGATGTGATCGATGTGGACTGGTCCAGTCTCATGCCCAAACAGAAGCAGGAGCCTCGGGCAGCAGGGGCCGCATTGCTCCGATTCACCCCAGGGGCCGTGCTTCTTAGAGCGGGCATCTCCAAGCGACTCGCTGGGCCTGAGCTGCTGGAACAGGTCAAAGGGGTTTGCAAATCTGAGCTGGACGACCCCAAAGGTGAGCGTTTTGAAATTATCATATTTCTTACGTAGTCAATATAACTTTTAAATCAGTGTTGAGTATATATATTGCGATTTGCGATTCGATGCGCTATAGTGGTTATAAAGGAAAATGCACTCATCTATGATCATTTTGAAAAGTGTCTTTTTCATTAAAATCATACAAAGTTAAACTTAGAAAGAAAAATACAAAACTAAACTACTTTACAGTGGGGTTTTCAAAATAATTTTATATATATATATATATATATTTATTTTATTTATATCGGTTTACAGACACGTTACGTCTGACAGCTCTGCTTATGACTCAGACGGAAGAGTGACACTACCAGCGAGAAGGTTAGGAGGTTAGGATCACAGTAAGTTAACTGAAACACGGCTTAACGTTCCCACTTCTGGAAAGGAAAACCCAGATTTTCCCTCATCTACGGCCCAACCAACTTGGAGTCTCCACGTCCTGAAGCCCCCAGTTCACCGCCGTCGTCCTAGTAAGGACACTCACTGGCATCACAGACACGGATTGACCATTTCTTTACTGTGGGCGTAGACAATGAGAAAAACTGCGCACATCAGAAAATAGATAGATACGTTCTCTCACAAATGTCTATTTCATTCAAATGTAGTCTTTTGCCGTCATGTAATCGCACAGGCTGACACCGCGATTGTCTATTGTGATTAGATTAATCTTTCAGCTCTACTAAAAACCCACGGGACAGAAGAAGGAAATTTCTCCTCTCAATTTGTAGAGTTCTTAAGGTATAAATCTCATAGATTTCTCAATTTAGGCATATTTGAACTTAGACTTAGGAAATGTTTATCCGTTTGTTCACATTAATCTATGATAAGCACAAAGTTACTTTGTCCAGTTACTAGGCATCTATGTGTTTGTCTTTGTCTGTTTTTTTACTCTGTTTTATTCTTAGTCCATCCTTCTTAATTGCTGATAACTCTGTCCTGCTAGATGCAGATAAGCTTTTTGAGCATGACCTGGGAGCCCTCAACATGGCAGCTCTGAACAGGCGGGTGGAGAGAGCAGGGTTACTGAGAAACCTCGGGCCCTGCTGCAAAGCCCTGTGTGCCCGCAGGGATTTCGCCATCCGTCGGCAGTTGCTAAAAAATGAAAAGGTAAGATGTCTAATTGAAAAATTAATTTATCAGGCTGGAAAATTATGGCTAAAATGAGAATAGCAATTTTCTTGCTTAGAATTGAGATAACTATTCTTTCCATTATTTTGGTAGATTCTGCTTGTGATTGGTAAAAAAAAGAATCTGGAACAACTGTCAAACAGAGATTTTTTACAGTCAGAATAAATACACAGCTTTACTCCTGAGTGGCTCCAAGTGACAACAAAAATACACTTCTAACAGGTTGGAGCTTATTCAACAGGCTCTTATGCTGCTGTAGCTACACTCATAACAACAAACTACAACTCCATAGTCCCCCACTTCACGGGTACACACTACCCATAAAGCTAACTTCTTAAAGAGCCAGGGGACTCATTTATAAACATGCGTATGGACAAAAGGGTGTGTACGCCGCTTTCAACGCAATCCGTGGGATTTATAAAAACAAAACTTGACGGGAAAATGTGTGGTCCTCCACGCATACTCTGACCCATATGTACGCACAGAAACTGGAGAAATGAGGAAAGTACGACTCAGGTGGCGAAGAAATTAACCGGAGAAACAGAGTGAAACTAATAAGTGTTTAAAATAAATCCAAATTGTATCACTCGACGGCAATTTTGTAAAAATAATCAAACAGGCGTTTGATTGATTTTCGCTTGAGAATAAATACAAAGAGAGATATCTGTCCCTGCAAACACTCTTCTGTGTTTCTGTAATTATCAGACCATATTTATATGCCATTGAAATTTCTTCCAATAAATAAAGTACACCGTCGGACATCAATGTCCCCATCTGTCAGGAGGGATTCCCCGACTTACTTTCATTGATTAAAGTTAAAGGGCCACCCCTGTTATGCAGACAGTTCGTGGCGCGCAATTTGTGGACAATGTTGGTCCACTTTTTTTTTTTTTCTCTCTTTTTTTTTTTTAGTCAGCCAAGGACAAACATTTAGTTGAAGATAGACAGATATCTGTTACCCTGTGTGAACATATATCTGATAACTGCTGTTTTCATCATCCTCTCTGAATTCTAAAAACTTTTAAAGAATGTGAGCCTTTTTAGACAAGCTCAGTGTAGTTGGTTGGATGTATCTCGTTCATACCTACATCAGCGGGAGTTATTATGGATTCATTGTATTTTTGATTTCGATTTTGTTCTCACATGGGCAGACAGCTTTTTTTTCCCCTAGTCTCTGTCTCTTGCTTTCCCAGAACTTTGGTTTCTGCGCCTCTGCGTCACGTGACCTAACACCACGCTGTCATTGGCAGAGGGAGAAAAGTTCAGGCACGGGCTTAGGTGCTGTCAATTAATTATAATGCTGCATAATAATGGTACTTCGGAAAGGATATCACGTGTACGTCTTTGATTGTGTTCTTATAACGATTAATTGTCCAGCACTACTACATTTGCTTTGCTCGGCAGTTTCTCATCTATGAGATGTCTAAAATGTGTAAGAGGGAGGTGTTTACATTTACTTCTCCTTCAGGGCCTCACCAAGCAGTACCCCACTACACCAGTGACAGACAACGAGCTGCTTCAGATGAGCATGCGACTTTTCAGAAGAACAATGGTTGGCCAAATCTCTGGCACAGAGAGGCCTGACAACGGGTCAGCACCAGCAGCTGAGGTCACTGCAGTTGGTAGTAGTGGTCAGCTCAGCGCAGCCCAACCTGAGGTTTGCGTGTCCTGAAAGAAGTCCCAACACATAAAAGTGAATGCTTCTAACTCTCTAGCTTTTTTTAGCCCCCGACTCTCTACACAGTCTTTTTAGTCATGAGAGGAAATAATCTTAAACGGCAACATTGTGAATCAGTTACATGTTTTGGATCATCTAATTTACTGGACCCGGGCTGCTGGACGATGTCTATGGAATCATGTGAGACAAAACACACCTGAACCGAGTTCATGTTTTTTCTGTGTATTATAGTGCTTGAGCTTTGTAATTGATCATTTACTCCACTTAACCATGTTCAAATGTTTTGTTTCATTATAGTGCATTTGTTTGCAAACATTTTGCATTAAACTGGTTAGATGTTGATTTCTGTCATGGGTCTTTTGCTTTGTATGATGTGTCTGTTCAACCTGAAGATAATGTTGAGCTTGATGTTGATTTTATACACCATGTGGCAAAATAACTACAGAGCAAATGTAATAACACTTACAACAGAGTTTTGCTGACCAGCTACTCTGAAGTGCCTGCAGGTATTGGAGTGTTTCTCCTGAATGAGTTCGCGCAAACTGTTTCATGATTTATTGTAATTAGTTAACTTTCCGTCCTCTAGAAAAGTGTTGCCCTTTGCCTATTGTGGTTGTTTTTTAATAGATTGTCAATGCATTGTCAATGTCTCCCAGAAACAAACTCAAATATGAGCTGAGCATAAACATACACTGATCCGCCATAACGTTAAAACAACCTGCATCATATTCTGCAGGTGCTCTGTGATTACTGTGTTCTGTCACCTTTATAACAGAACCAGCATTAACTGTCATTAATCATGACCGTTATTCCTCCTTAGACCAATGTGATTGGTACTAACCACTCCAGACCAGGAACACCCAATAAGACCTACAGCTCTGAAGATGCATTTACCCAATCGCAGTTGTCAGCTCATCTCAATTTTGCTCTCGTCCAACACATCAAATTCCATGACAAAATGTTCACTTACTTCCTGATACATCCCGCCAACTGACAAGTACCATTGTGACAATAATAAAGTTATTCTGACTTAACCTTTCAATTGTTATAATTTTATGGCTGATAGTCTAGGCTACTGTTCAAGATCTCAAATGGTCCTGAGTTCCTCTAAATGTTTATCAGGTCACACTATCCAAAAAAGGGGCTAAAATGTTCCAACTATGAAAAGACATGACTGCTTGGATAAGAATGATTGAAGATGTAAATATTTCAACTACAATTCATCTTCCAATGGTTGATCACCCACAGTTATAGTATACATTCTTGTATAGGTCCTTGACCAGGGGTGTAGTCTAGTTTATTGACAACAACACTGGGGTATAGTCTGATTTTCCCCTCCCCTCCTACAAGCCCAACCTGAAATACTAGTTATGTGATAGAAATTGACATACCGCTTGTCAATTTATGATAAGCAACATAAGACATTATTAGCTGATGACATTTACAGTTGGATAGATTGGACTGAATTTCTATTAAGCGTTCATCAACATCTCACCCAGCCAGTGAAGAGCTACTTTTAGCCGTGGATGTTCTATGAATACAGTCCGTTTTATAGCAGCATTAACAATGAATATTTCTTCAGTTCTTTTACAAACACTCCACAGAATATTATAAACTTAACAGTAATTCTGCAAAAAGAGATCTGTATTTTCCCAGTTACACCATTTTTAAATCATGTTCACTTCTCTTCCAAAAGCATTACTAATTAACATAATCATAAGTTGTCCTTTTTGTATCTATAGCAGCAATAAAACCTGCTTTTGTAGCACGCGGTATGATAAACATGCGTCCTTCTAGGTTAGAGAAGCTCCATTGACGAGGGTTTTTAAATTCCCTGGCCCGACTCAATCCACCAAGCTGACCCGATCCAGTTTTCAGCTAAATGGAACAAGGGCAAATACTCTAACTTATATCAATGTATGTCATAGAGTTGATCTAAACATGGGATTCTGTTGATCACTTTACTGGCACATGAACCCACGCGCAGCAGTAGTATCTCTTCCCCTCTGCATTAATCAACCAAACTAGACATTAGTGAAGTTAGCGAGTTCTAAATACAACTCAATATACCAACAATTCTCTAAGTATTAACCTTACTCTGTTACAGTAATGTTAATATAACATCTATGCGATGTTGACAGACCAGGTATGACGACAGCTTCAGTATCACTATCAGGTTACATTACGATACCATCTTCTTCCTCACAGTTATCAAATCAAGCATATGTCTTAATTTCCATTTTTCATTGTATAATTCATTTTATTTATTATTTAAGCTAACTTTTGCTTGATTGTATGACTGATTGTGGATAATTATGATCCTAAACAATTTTGAACTTGCTTTATAGAACTGAATCAAGTAAAAATAAGTCAGAATGATTATGAGTCACAAATTCTGGCTGAGTGGACAGGCTAGCTTTATGGAACAGTGTTCAGTGGACAGTACAGTTAAACAGCTCCATAACCAGCATTACTTTCTCTGGTCATGACATTCCCCTCTCTACATCAGTCACCAACCTCAGCGTAAGATTCGACCCTCAACTCACTTTTGAATCCCACATCAAACACATCTGCAAGATCTCCTTTCACAATCTCAGGGATCCCTGATAAAAGTCTTCAAAGTCTCCAGTATGTTCAAAACAGTGCTGCAAGGATCCTGAAGAGAGCGCGTAAACACGGACACATCACCCCTGTTCTTCATTCACTTCATTGGCTTCCCGTCTCCAGCAGGATTGAATATAAGATCTCCCTCCTCAGTCACCAGTGGATCCATGGCAACGCACCCCCTACCTAAAAGAGCTACTCACCCCACTGACCTCAACACGATCCCTCAGTTCTACGCTCAAACCACATACTCTTCCCCCGGACTAAGCTCAGCACCATGGGTGATCGGGCCTTCTGTACTGCTGCCCCTCGTGCGTGGAATGCCCTCCCTTACCATCTGAGGGCTCCACAGACGACTGAGACTTTTATTGAAGGATCTAAAACTTTCCTTTTTAGCAGAACCTATAACTTGTTCCAAATGTAAAGTGCGTTATCAATAAAATAAAGTATTATTATTATTGTTATTAATAAGAATAAGAATAATAATTTATTTGTCATTAATCACATACAGTCATACACAGCACAACAGAATGAAATAAAGTCTCTGCATTCGGCCCATCCCTGAGGTAGCAGTGTTATTGATACTTCAGTATAAATATTTGATGTATTGATGTTTTGCATAATTATTCATTTAAAATTAACCAACTTATAATATAGTAAAAACGATTTAAAAGTCTTTATCAAATTTTATACAGCAAGTAAATATGAAGAGTTCTGTACATCGATCGATTGTCATTTTATTGAATTTTATTCATTATGTATTCCTCTGAACAAATTACACAGTTGATTGTTAAATAAAGCAAATTTAGGTTTGAATGTCAAAACTTTTAGTAGATATTTAGATATTTGTACCCTATATTGTTTTTTATGTGCAACCTGTTGCATGAATATCAGTATTTGAGGTTGTCATGGATTGTTTTGTTAATAGTTGTCCTTTTTAAACTGACTTTCACCAAAACTGACTTATTCAGACAAGAAATACACTACAATTTATTTTTTATGTGATGGCGAAAAGGTAAAGTCAAAAATTTACCAAAATGCATATTAGGACAAAATGTTATTTTCCAAATTTACTATGTACGAAATATTATAAATTCAAACAGATTTGATTTCAAATGCTTAAAAATGTTGTGTTCTGTATGTTTGTGTTTATTTAAAAATGCATGGTGTGGTAAATATATATTTTTTTAAAAACTGACGTATCAAATATGATACATACAAAACTTCATATGTGCAAAGCGGTATTTGAAAAAAAAAAGATACCGCAAAACATTTTTCATGGTTAAGGTTTTATAGGTTTAAATAGAGAGTGATAGTTTAGGATTAAATGAATTAAGGCATTATGGTGATTTTTCTAAAATGTTTCACACACCAAAATCTCTCAGATCCTTAAGCAACATGAAAATGATCACAAAACCTTGCCATCTCATACGTAATGTAATGTTTTAATTCTCTACAGTGTCGATGTTTTTTTAACACACAAGAACACCTATGTGATAGAGGAGTCATAAACAATTTTAATGCTTTGGGAAATTTCCCGTACTGATTTATCCTTAATTTTTAACTCTTGGTTTCCCCAAATAAAAATGAAACTGCTTGTTTTTAATAATAATAATAATAATAATACATGTAATTTATAATGCACTTTACATTTGGATCAAATCTCAAAGTGCTACAAAGTAAAAGCAGATAAAAGCATCAATAAAAAAATTATATAATAACTATATAAAAACCTGACCAAAAAGCAGCAATGTTAATTAAAGTTATAGGTTAGTTATAGTTATAATTTTAAGTCCTTTTTTAAATGTCTCAGTCGTCTGTGGAGCCCTCAGATGGTCAGGGAGGGCATTCCACAGACGAGGGGCAGCAGAAGAGAAAGCCCGATCACCCATGGTGCTGAGCTTAGTCCGGGGAAGGAGGATGTGGTATGAGTGGGTAGAACGGAGGGATCGTGTTGAGGTCAGCGGGGTGAGTAGTTCTTTTAGGTATGAGGGTGCGTTACCATGGATGCACTGGTGAGTGAGGAGAGAGATCTTATAATCAATCCTGGTGGACATGGGAAGCCAATGAAGGGAATGAAGAACGGGGGTGATGTGTTCGTGTTTACGAACTCTCATCAGGATTCTTGCAGCACTGTTTTGAACATATTGTAGTCTTTGAAGACTTTTATCAGGGATCCCGATGAGAAGTGCGTTATAGTAATCAAGTCTGGAGGAGAAAAACGCGTGGACCAGCTTTTCAGCATCACTCAAGGTGAGTGAAGAACGGAGTTTGGAAATAAAATCTTATTTTAATACATTTATTTAAATTTAAATTTTTATATTTTTCATTGATAGATGTATGTCTCAATCTATTGAATAATTGTAATGCTTTAATAACGTGCTGAATTACATTTCTGCCAACAAATGTTTAACAAATTGATATAAAACAAGCTTGACAAATATTTATTTATATATATCAGACAAGTGGAAATTTTAAAAATCTGTGTTCCTAAGCAAGAACTCATAGTCAAGGGCATTACGGACAGCATTTAGAAAATAATTGCAGGAATGCGTTACTTGTAGTTTATTTGGTCTATTTTACATCCTCCATAAATTTCCTCTCAAGGGAGAAATGGGTCTGCATTATGGTGGGTTAATTGTTTAATGAGAAACCTGGTTAATGACACCAATGATCTGCAAATAATATAAGATAATTTGCCTCATACGATAAACAAATGTATTCAATGTAAAAAATGAATGAAAATAATCAAACATCAATTTTTATATCTATTTTATATGGCGTTTGTTGGACAAAGCGACGTAACAACGCATCGGAACCTGTACTATTATATTTGTTGTTACCACACGTTCTTTAAAACGGACCGGTTTCCTTTACCCACAATCCTCTGCTGTGAGTCTGTCCTTCCGACTTCCGCCTCATCTACTAGGTGAAGTGAGTATTTTTCTTCGTTCAATATTTTTCTACAATCTAACGCCATCCTTTAATAATAAAGCGATATCAACGGTCCGTTTTGAATAAATATCCATACTATTTTCTCTTTGTGGTTAATGTGAGTTTTATGACGTGTATAAACGGATTTAATTAGGTTTTATAGCGATGAGGATAGCATTGACTCGACTGAAGTGGCTCCCTGGAAGTTGTCCGTCGAGCGCCCATATTTTCTCTGATTACAAAGACTGGATTAATTTTAACAATAAAACCACCACAATTTGCTGAAGAATCGTATTATCCATTGGTTCAACATGAGCGCTGCTCTTACCTTCCCGTTCATCTGCAGCTTGGCTGGTGTTTAAAAAACTAGCTAAACATGCTAGCTACATGAATTGTTAAGTGTAGGAAAAGGGTGCCCCTTGTGAGTCTAATAGTTTGTTCTTTGTCGCAACGAATTAATTATTTCAAAATCTTAAGGTAAGTTGTTTCTACAAAGGGTTGTTTAATCAATACTGTATTTGTTTTTGTAGATGGCCCCAACTAAGAAAGGAGAGAAAAAGAAGGGGCGATCAGCCATCAATGAGGTGGTGACCAGAGAGTACACCATCAACGTCCACAAACGGATTCATGGAGTGTGAGTTCTCAAATGACAGAAGAACATGCCTGTTTCAGGGATACCAATGCTCCATAGCAGCTTCCCACCTAACCTAAACATCTTTCAATGAGCCATAGAACTGCCAAAAAGATAAGGAAATTGAAAATTTCCATTTACATCAGCCAAATAAGCAAAAGTAAATACAATTTATATCAAATGATCGAGATATAATCATCTCTGAAATGAGGTTTATGAATTCCCCTGGGGGGCATTTAGTTACAGCAGCTCACAAACATTAAAGTAAAGTGACGAGAAAAGTAAGAGGAAGTACACTAAACTTAAATATGGAAATATAGACAAACATACATATTTTAAAGTATTACGTGATCTTAATGCACATATATGCATGATAGTAAAGAATAAAGTACTAGCATATTTAAATAAAAGCAAACAAGGTGGTGCGGTTGTGCAATTTGGTCTGAAACAGACATGGTTCAAAATTCAAAGTATAATTGTGCTATTTTAGATATACACTATAGGCTCAACTTGTATCAAATCATTTAAGATAATGTAATGCAAATTTGAAAATAAACAAACTGAGGGTAAATTCTGGAACTCAAATGTTTACAATACGATTGTATGTCATATAGTGTGTGTAAGTCCACTTCGTATTGATAACTACCGTTATTGTGTTCAATCAATTAAGCTCTCTTTATGAAACTCAAAGAACTTTGCTGTCACAGAAGCTAGAGCATTATGTTATTACCAAGAATATTCAGATTCAATGTAATGAGAAAGGGACTAAAGGATTCTTGAGTTGGAAAACGTTGTTGTTTCTTTGCAGGGGTTTTAAGAGACGGGCACCTCGTGCAATCAAGGAGATCCGCAAGTTTGCTGTTAAGGAAATGGGAACTCCTGATGTCCGCATAGACACTCGTCTCAACAAGGCTGTGTGGAGCAAGGGTGTCAGGTGAGTGATGTTTTGTTAATTCTTACATTTAAGCTGAGGGACAGTGTCCTTGTAGCCTGAGCTAAGTTTCATAAAGCCCCAGAAATGAATCCATGTTGATGATCTGAAACCACAAGTATAAACATTCACGAGTTACTAAGAGATGGAGTAAAACACTTAAGTATTTTTTAATTCTTAATAACAGTTTTATTGTCATTGCTTTGAATCAATTTACAGACAATGTAGTTCATCGCCAGCTCCAGGTTTAATCAAGCGGCATTGACTGCAGTTGGCCTCTAATTCAAGTGTTCAAGAAGGAAATAAATTGTTGCTATCAACATTTACTATTACTGTACTAAATGCTGCATATATATATACACACACACACATCAGACTTTTAAAATTTTTGACTTGTTCACTAAGCACTAATGGTATTTTTTCTTATTTTGGGATGGAAAAATCTTGAATGTTGATTTAACTAAGACATGAGAACTTTTGTGTATACAAAAAAGACATTTAGAAATGTACTCCGAGGCTGATAATAATACATTTAATTTATAATGCACTTTACATTTGGATTAAATCTCAATGTGCTAATGATGTTTAAATGACTTTATTCTGAAACTGGAAGCAAAGAAAAAAATGCTTTGACATAAGTCTCCCAGATTACAGTCAGTATATATATTTCATTTCACATTTCAGTGCTTTAGGATTAAAATTGGATACCGGATTTTTTTTCTTGATTCAGTCTGTGGCACACTGCTGTCATAAGTATTAAAGCATTCTTGCATGTTGCAGACACTAAAAGTTTCATTGCTAAATGCAGATTATACCATCCTGAAAAGAGCAAGGCCTTAAATTTCATTTTAGTCCAATAAGGAAGATTGACATGACTTCACACGACGTGACTTAAGAAGTTAAGCCAACACGTTAGTTTTTTTGTTGTCTGAGTGAAGATAACCATTTGGTTTGTGTCTTACAGGAACGTTCCATACAGGATGCGTGTACGTCTGTCCAGGAAGCGTAATGAGGACGAAGACTCTCCCAACAAACTGTACACTCTGGTCACCTACGTTCCTGTTACCACTTGCAAAGGTATTTATGCTGCTGGCTCACTTTGTCATTCAGAAAACTGAGGCAATAAAACATTTTTTTAATGTTTTCCCCATTTTGTTACAGGTCTTCAGACTGTCAATGTGGACGAAAACTAAATTTGTCCCCTCTGCGAGTGGAATAAAAAATGTAAATGGAGCTTTGTCTTGTTTCTTTATTTGCTATTTGCTTTGCACTATACTGATGGCTTTAGTTGGGTTTTAGTTTAGTGTAGACTAATGGTAAGTATATTGAGTGTTCAGAGTGTTGTTAATGAACCCCATTCCTTCAAAGTAGAGATGTAGTTGCATGTTTGTAGAGGATCAAAATCGGTCACTTATTGCAAAGAGCTGGGGGGGTATTTCAAAAAAGGGAGTTAAGTGGAGACTCAGGAAAACTCGATTTTTCTTTTCAGAAAGCAAGGCAAATTAAACTGAATCCACTACAATGTTAAATTACTCTGTGATCCTAAACTGTTGGCTAACAAGTTTGATTGCACAAACTCCGAGTTTGTTTCTGAATCATCTTCCTTTTCAACCTGAAGCAGAACTGTCAGGCATTGTGTCAGTCTCTCATTGTCAAATTAGCTCGATGTCAGGAGATTACAGAAAGACCCAGATTGAATGTGCTTTCAATCCATGATTTATTTGAATAAATTTCTGTAAATCTGTAAAATCGCACCGCAGACGCTTTTCGATTGTAAATGTATAAAAAACTTAACTGTGATATATTGCAATCATTAAAAGTTATTTTTTACAACTACGTAAGGGATTTGTCAAGAATAATGTGTTTTGAGTTCTGCCACAAAATTTATTACAGGAATGACAGTCTCAAGAAATAATCAGGTGGTTAATAAAAAAATCCCCACATCTTGTTGGGTTGTTCATATAAGATTCAACATTGAACAAAGCAGTCTGAGTAAAAGAATATACTAGTTAAAATGTTATTTGTGCCAACTGAATGAAAGAAAAGTTTTTGTTTGTCATTTTATTCTTAGTGAGGTAAATCAATCAAAAAAGAACGTCTCTGACTCTTGATTCAAACATAGTTATATTTGTTTATCATAACATTCACTTCATTAAAAAAAAAAGATGAAAAATAGAAAAGCACTAAGAAATACGAGAAAAAAATCAAAATGAAAAAATATGCATGTAGTGAGTAATTACTTTCTTTACCACATAATAGGCTAATTGAGTCACTTAGAGATATCATTTCGACAGTTGTCCGGGAGCAGATCTTTACGTTTTATGACAACCTCTAGTGGTTTGTGCAGGAGAATCTTTGCTCTGTGGCAATGTCTGCTGATAAGGCAGGTGCAATAGTTTCAGAGCATAGTCTTCAAACGAGGTGGAACATTTCATCTATGTCTGCTTTCCTCCTCTGCCTCAGAGGAGAGCAATGGTGTGCAGGGCCTTATATGCTCCAAAGGTCCCTCTCTTTTTATCTCAGTATTTGCTGTTATAAAAACTGATTTTTACCATAACTTTATTTGGTGAATACTGTACTCGAACAATATGAGATAGAAAGGAGGAGAGTAAATGGATAAGAATTTTAAACCGTGAACTTAAACATTTGCACAAGGGTCAATGCGTTCAAACTCATTGCCATGTAACAGTAGCCATCAAACTCAAAGTTCAGGATTGGAGGTGTGTCGTCCAGAGAGCAGAGGATATTCTTGACAGCCCACACTGTTTTTAGTCAATCTGTGGAATGTGTGTTCCAATCTCAATCGGCCTGCTATCAACCCTTTAATCTGGGACAGACGACAACAAGATGTTCAACAGTCTCAGATTGAGAGCTGAGCCAGCAGCCTTCCTCCATACTCAGGTCCAGGTGAGTTCTGTGTCTGTTGGTAGTGAGAGCTCCATGTGTAATCCTCCACTGGAGGTCACCCATCTAGATTTATATATGCCCCACCAGTAACTCCTAGGGGAGAATGTGGGCCAAACAACTCCGCCCACCTAAACTGTTGACCCCTGCAAGTGAACGAGGTTCAGAAGCTTAATCATAATGCTGATAAGGTACAGCTGCCGCTCCCCCCTCCCAGTCGAATTACTTAAGTGCAAGGAAGGAATAGATACTTGTTACCCCCATTCCATTGATCAGCCAGGGCGAAAAGCGGAGCAGGCAGCAAAAACCATAACTCGTCATTGAGGCTTTGCAGCACCCTGATAGACCTCATGCCTGTCCTCTCAGCCAGTCTGTCGATGGAAAGCATTGTTAGGAGCCAAATTTCAGGAAGCCCGCCTGAATTAAGCTGTTCCTAATGGAACCTGAACATAGCGAATAAGCACACTGCGGGAAATCTTTGTTGAACAGCGGTTCCTCAAACAGCGACTTGTCACGGGGTCAGGAGGATGAGACAAGTCAAGGGTTGTCCAGTCCTCTGCAGAAAAGTAAAGACGTCAAGAGAGGTCACAGTCAGCCAACCTCATAGGGCGGAGATGCCTGTCAAAGCCGAGGCGAAAAGCTTTCTTCAGCAGTACCTGGACAACCTCAGTCAGCGGTGGAACTTACTCCTTGAACTTTGTGCCAGATAGCCAAGGCAACAAGGTTGGCCATCAGGACCCTTCCCCTGTCGGAGAACTGGGGCTGTATCCACTTCCATTTGGAAAGCCTGGCCTGAACCCACCCCAGCACACTGTTCTGTTTCCTCGCTCCTCTGTGTCCTCAGTTCCTAAATGAACCCCCAAAACCTTCAAGCGGAGTTGTCAATTTGTCTGCTGCCTTTGACACAGTTGACCATGGAATACCCCTACACTGCCTACATCACACCATTGGACTCACTGCCGCCACCCTAAACTGGTTTCAATCCTTCTTCACCGACAGAACAGAATACACCTGTCCGGGCCCTTGGAAGTTCAAGGTCCCGGACACACACTATCAGTTTTGGGGTCCCCCAGGGATCAGGTCCTTGGCCCCATTCTCTTCATTCTGTAAATGGTCCCCCTTGGCCACGCCATCAGTCGATGCGGACTCTCATTCCATTGCCATGCTGATGAAACGCAAATCTACATAAAAACTGACAGATGTTCCTCCGCAGCTTCTCCATCCTCATCGTCGTCATCATCATCTCCCTTGTTAAATCTCTGCGCTTGTCTGGATGAGATAAAGGTGTGGATGAAAAACAACTTTCTCCCGTTGAACAGCTCCAAAACCAAAACAATTTTAATTGGCACCCCACACCAGACCCAGTCTTCCTCCATGACCAGTATTACCTTCTCTGGCCATGACATTCTCCTCTCAGTCACCAATCTCGGTGTAAGATTCGACCCTCAACTCACTTTTGAATCCCACATCAAACACATCTGCAAGATCTCCTTTCATCATCTCAGAAATATTTCCAAACTCCGTTCTTCACTCACCTTGAGTGATGCTGAAAAGCTGGTCCACGCGTTTGTCTCCTCCAGACTGGATTACTGTAAAGCACTTCTCATCGGGATCGCTGATAACAGTCTTCAAAGACTACAGAATGTTCAAAACAGTGCTGCAAGGATCCTGATGAGAGTGCGTAAACACGAACACATCACCCCTGTTCTTCATTCCCTTCATTGGCTTTCCATTTCCACCAGGATTGATTATAAGATTTTCCCTCCTCACTCACCAGTGCATCCATGGCAACGCACCCCCCTACCTAAAAGAACTACTCACCCCACTGACCTCAATCGGGCCTTCTGTTCTGCTGCCCCTCGTCTGTGGAATGCCCTCCCTGACCATCTGAGGGCTCCACAGATGACTGGGACATTTCAAAAAAGGTCTTAAAACTTTCCATTTTAGCAGAACCTATAACATTGCGGCTTTTTCTGTCATATTTTTATATAATTATTATTTTATTTTTTATTGATGCTTTTATCTGCTTTTGCACTTTGAGATTTGATCCAAATGTAAAGTGTGTTATAAATTAAATGTATTATTATTATTATTTATATTGGGCCAGGCTGTCCCATAGTTTCCTACCGGTTTCTTCTTTTTGATAAGTTTGTAGAGTGGACGTGGTCATATTTAAAATAAACAACACTTGCTTATATCTCAACAGTATCATGAGTCTGTCAAGGCAGAAGATCGCCCACCCTGATTTTGTATCGGCTCAAGGTTTCTGCCCGTTAAAAGTCTTTTTTTTCCTCCCGACTATCTCCATGTTCTTACTCAAGGGGGAATTGTTTTGTGTCCGTAGAATAAACAGTCTGTCTAGACCTGCTCATTTTGGAAAGTGACATGAGATATTGTCATGACCCAAAAGGAGAGGCGACACAACAACAGGATTGATTCTGCCAAAAGCAAAGACATATCAGTTTATTTTTAAATTTTAAACAATCAACACAACTCAATTCCAACTTAACCTAACACAAAAGGCATGATGGGCCTGGAAAAATAAACTAAATGAAGGGCAGCCACACAACCAGCCCACAAAGGGCCTTCACATTGGTACTTACCATGTATCATAAACCAAAGAATAACCTGTTAAGTCTAAAAGAATACAAACCGAAAATAAGACTACCGAACCCATCAGGTAAACATCAATTTATAAACTAACCCAAAAGCCACTGTAAGTCGGTGCCCTCATTGACTGCAGACTATCAGGCCATACAGAGGAGGAGAGGGAGAGTGAGCAAGGAATCCTACCCTCCTAAAGGCTGCTCCAAATCACTACAGGAATTGCCTGCACACAAGGATGAGGAGAAAACAGAGACCATTAGAGATTCAGGTGAAATAGGCTCACTAAACCGGAACAGCATAGGGGGGCGGGCATTTACAGATACATCTGTTGTAATTTGGCGATATCTAAATACAATTGATTTAATTGGAACTATATGCTCTCTTTGTTTTTAAAGCTTCACTTCGGTCAAAAATGCCCCTGATGTTTTCAATCTTAACCAATTTTGTTTGAAACTGTCTCTCTCAACCCTCCCATCTGATGAGCAAAAATAAAAATGTTGAGCATTACTTTATGGTTGAAAACTAACAGGAGGTGATATATAAGCCTGAGCAAATCGGTGACATTTTAAATTACAAATGTTTCAAGAAAAAAGCAAAATCTACTTCAGAATTTTTTTTTTTCTACAATGCTACTTTAGTTTTGTCCCCCCGTTTTTTTTTTAATTTATTTCGAAAAACTACATAGAGAAGTGAAATTAAAGACACATTTTGAGTCATAGCCAAACTGAAGAAGCAGCTTTTTTGCTGCACGGTGCAATGATCCTTTTGAGGCTACCAGCATTTAAATCCTGAAACTGAGGAGTGAGTTTAGGCTGAAGTTAACCTAGTTAGACATATTATAATGTTTGTGTGGAATGAATTTAACATTTACTTAATTTTAACAATTGTATTCACAAATTTCCGCTATTCAAATAATTTACGATTGGAAGCAATGTCTTTAAAAAAAAAAATCTCAACAAGGCGTGGTAACGACCTATTATCTCGTGGCCACGTTTTAACAACTCGTCCCCACGCCTGATTGAGTCGTGTCCCCCAGATTAATTTGGCGAGATGATGAGATAGTTGGGGTTGTAGTGGTAGGTGAACTACGGTGTAAGAACCTATGTTATTTGTTGCATGGGGGGAACATTAATAAAGTGTTCAAGTTAACATTTACGATGTTTGGGTTTTGTCTCCTGTACAGGTGTGTACAATTACAATCCTATATGCACATGGTCAGTAGAACGTGGTGTCAGAAGTAAAGAGGTTCTAAGGAAATTAAGTTTGAAGTATTTCTGTCTTCGGAGTTGTTTTGTCTTCCGCCCTACCCCTTCCGGTCTCTCGGTTGCCATTGATAGCCCAGTCCTTAACCAAATGGGCAGAAGAAATACACAATCCTGTAGGAAGTCCAGTACACTTGCAGAGGGCAGAACCCACAAACAATGGGAAAACTAGGGAAAATCTCAGGGACGGTCGGCATGAAGGAAGAAAATTATCAGGCACACGAGGACACAGATAAATAAACTGGAAGGCAGCGTTTAAAAAGACGCAGGTATTCACAATCTGACAACAGTATCACAGCGACTGGGTAGCAACAGGAGGAGCGGGGAGCTAGAAAACGAGAGGAATGTAAGCCTCTTTGATGTCAAAGTCATCAAAGAGGCTTCGTAGGACAGAGCACCTGAAGTCCCTTGAGAACAAAAAGTATCTTCAGAAGTTATCCAACTCACACAAATTAATATCATGTGCGCACAAGATCATTTCCTGTTATCCATAAACGTCTCTTGATGGACAAAGTCATCATAAAAGGCCCACCAGAGGATGTACTTCCTACGCCAGTTTAGGAAGCTCAACCTCCCTCAGGTGCTGCTGATCCAATTTTACAGTGCAGTAATCCAGTCTGTTCTCTTCACATCCATCACTGTTTGGTTTGGATCTGCTACCAAAACAGGACAGAAACAGACTACAACGGACAATTGGATCTGCAGAAAAAAATAATCGGATCCAACCTGCCCTCCATCCAGGACCTATACTCCTCCAGAGTCAGGAAACAGGCAGGAAAGATCACTGCAGACCCGTCACACCCCGGACACAACCTGTTTGAACTTCTCCCCTCTGGCAGGTGCTACTGAACACTGTTCGCCATAACTACCAGACACAAGAACAGTTTCTACCCACAGGCCATCAACCTAACGAACACTCAAACCAGTGTCAGTGTTGTACAATAACCTGGATCACCTCATTACACAATAACTACCTCTAACTGTCATTACTCTGACATCTTTGTACTGTCATATATATTTATATATATATACATATTAATACATAAATATTTAAATGTATATAGCCTGTACAAAAGACTATCTCCATTTGTTTATAGCTTGTATATTTGTTTATTGCCTTGTTCATTTAATTGAAAATTATTTATATGACGTTCGTACTGTGAATACTCAGTTAACCGGAGTCAAATTCCTTGTATGCATATACATGGCAAATAAAGCTGGACTGACCAAGGCGTACAAAGTATTATCATCTCGTCCAAATGCCATACAGTTGGTTTAAGAAAGACAGCGGGGAGGACGGAGCGTACGTTAATTTAATCATGTCGGACCATTAAGGCAATGTCGACCAACATTACTTCCGCTGTGGAAATAAGAGCAATTAAAATACATCAACCAGATTACGGAAACATAATTATGTGTTACTAAACAGAAAAAATAGGTTACGGAATCATATCCTGCTCGTGACGATCCATACTTTGCTCGAAAGTATGGGATCGTCATGAGCAGGAATCATTGACTGTGCATGCTGAAAGACAACCCGGGGCAGCTACACTAGTGATTTTACAGAATTTGACTGCCTTTGCAATGATGAATTTATCGTGTGGGTAAAAGATAATAAAAACATTACGTGTAGGACTTCAAGGGCTCCGTAGAGAAGGATTAATCCCCTGTGGAAACTTATTTAAATCAAATTTTGCAGTGAGTGAGTGGAGTTGTATGCCATCTCGTTTATGTGTGACGTTAAACTGTGCTGCTGCTGTACTGCCGCCAGGAGGCGTCATTTTTAAACTAACAGGTACTCAACAGAGAGACATGACGGTATCGTCGCACAGCTCCAGAAGAGATTGTGCTGCTTTGAAGTAGCTGATTATCAGGTGAGAAACAAAGCTTATCTGGTGTTTCCTGTCTGATTTGTTGACTTGAATAATCAAGGAAGTATGTTAAACGTGTCTGCTTCATGTCCGGTCTGGACGTTTGGTAGGTAGAGCGGTGGCTAGTATGTTGGCCAACCTTCTGACTAGCTAGCTGACACAAACACTGATTACAACAGTCATTAGAAGTGTTTGTTTGTTGATACTACATGAACTCCTCCACACACAACTACTAGAAAGTTGTCACGTAGATAACGTGAGGTGTTAAGATGTATAATTAGCTGAGGTGATGTGGGTTGTATATGACTCATGTAAGCTAACTGCTAGCTGAACTCAGCCTCAAGTCAGCGGTATGTGTGTTCAGTCAGAGGTCCGTGTCTCCATTCAGAGGTCCGTGTCTCCGGTCAGTGGTATATGTGTTCAGTCAGAGGTCCTTGTCTCCGGTCAGAGGTCCGTGTCTCCGGTCAGAGGTCCGTGTCTCCGGTCAGAGGTCCGTGTCTCCGGTCAGAGGTCCGTGTCTCCGGTCAGTGGTCCGTGTTTCCAGTCAGCTAGTCTGAGTGTTCAGTCAGTGGTCTGTGTTTCCAGTCAGCTAGTCTGAGTGTTCAGTCAGCGATCTGTGTCTCCAGTCAGTCAACTAGTCTGTTAGTTCAGGCTGCGTCTCCAGTCAGCGGTATGCATGTCAAGTCAGCGATATGTGTGTCCAGCGAGTTGCGTGTATGTTGAATCAGTGGTCTGTTTGTCCATTAGTGCTCTCCACTCAGTGATTCCATGGCCATCGGCTGATGCATGAAGTGATGCGGCACCACTGGCTGCTCCTTGGTGCCTGTGGCTGGGTGCTGCTCATCCTGATGTTTGTCAGCAAGTTCATCAGCTTCAGAGCTGTGGATGGTAAACTGTCATCATTTATATTGATTACTACACACTACATGTGTTGCTGTGCATCGGAGAATACACAAACCCACCTGGATCAAAGAGAGAGTAAGATAGACCCACATTTAGCTTCAAGCTCCTATGAGTCGACGTCATAGAAGCACACCTCACCTGGCACACTAACTAATCCAAGCTGGTCGAGAACAGTGCTGTACTTACTTCGAACACTTGAGAAAGCACATCCATCCCCTGACAACCTTATAAAACTTACCTCTGCACCATAGACACCCATCCAGACCACAGTGTGGTCGTGCAGCTGCTCTGGAGCTGGCAGGAAGGCTCTACAGTGGGTGGTGAAAACTAACCAGAGCATCAGTGTACTCAGCTGCCCTACTCATTGATATCAACAGGAAGGGGAGCCTGAATGAGACACATAATATAGTTAAGGATGCCACCCAACCAAACCACAGACTGTTCCCCCTGCTTCCCTCCGGAGAGAAGTTAAGGGGCCTCTGCCCCAAATCCAGACAGCTTAGAATAAGCTTTGTGCACAACGGACAATGAAACACATTACTCACTCACATATGTCTTTACTGTATATGTATATTTGATATGTACATATGTATGTACTTTGTTTATTATAGGGCAGGGCAATTAATCGTAAAAAGATCATGTTTGAAATTCAGATGTATGCGCAAACTAATTTCTCGAGCACAGTTATTCTGCATCATTTTAATTCATAACATAAGATGAGGTGCCTGAATTTCGAGTGCAGAAACAAAACTGCAGGGAGGGCAAGAGACAGAGAGAGCGGAGGAGAATAGCTGTCTGCTAGTTTGAGAGAAAAATATAAATAAACAAGACTGAATAAATCCAGAGGAAAACCCATCTGATGTAGATGAGAAAGAGATGAATCCAACTAGCTGCACTGAGCTTCTGCCGAAAGAAAGATTCACTTTCTGAGCTGTGGAAGTTTTTCGGATTCAGTCACGATGATGAAAGTAAAAACATGCATCATGTAATGTCTTGCCACATTAGCAGCATTGCAGATGTATAAATTCGACTTAAACATCACCAGAAAATGGTCCCCTGCGTCCCATGAGGGAAAAAGAGTGTGAATCCCTGCACTCTCTTTACTAAACTTGTCAGAAACAGGAGTGGTAGTTTCTTATCAATCCTAAATGCCTTCTACAGGTCACTTCACTTCCATCTTTTATCCTTCAACCTCTATGCTTTTGTTTCACAAAGTCTATTCATGTAGTCTGCTTGGGCGAGATGAAGTGGAGCTGCCGGGAGTTAAACCTTCTGTGCCACATAAATTTATCTGGGCACACACAGTGCTTTTTAATCTCTTATGCCCATAAGAAAGTGCAAGATTATGGAAACTGAATTATGCTAGATGATATTTGTTGGATTTTTAACCATCATATATTCTGTTTGTTCTGTCGAACTCCTATTAAGTAATTAAGTAGTCCCTCAAATATTTCAATGCATAAGATCCCTTACGTCAATACTTGCGCACTTTGATTTGATGCTGAACTGTACCACTATAAAGTTTAATCTTATGTGTATTTTCAGATTATGGAGAGGGAGTCCGTGGAAAGAGTTGGACGGTGTCAGGCATCAAGGTTGTCAAACCATTACCTGTCTACAGGTCAGAAAAACCAAGACCAAAGCCATCAAATCAGGTTACAAATACAGATTATTATTATTAAAATGTATCACTGACTTCATTTTTCTTTTAAAAATGTCAGTTGCATTAATCTTATGTGTGTGTTTTTGTGTGTCTCTTAGCCCTCAGCTTCTCCTACAGTGGAAAACTGGCAGTCAGTGGCAGAGAGGCGAAACAAGTTGCTCTCAACTGTATGTACAAATAGCAGTCTCTCAAATTTGACTCATGTCCCCATCAGCAAGTTTGTCTTGGACCGCATATTTGTCTGCGACAAACACAAGATCTTGTTCTGCCAGACTCCTAAAGTGGGAAACACACAGTGGAAGAAGGTTCTCATTGTGCTCAATGGTGGGTTTGGGTTAACAGTGTAAATGCTAGAAATAATCGGTGCCATCACCTAAAACTAAATGAAATAATTGCAAAGTTTTTTGAGCTAATTCATTGACTTTTTATGTTATTTACATTGACAGGAGAGTTCTCTACTGTGGAGGAGATCCCAGAAAATCTTGTACATGACCACGAGAAGAATGGCCTTCCCCGTCTGTCATCCCTCAAACCACAGGAAATTACTCACAGGTGTGTTGCTTTTACCAAAGCATCAACATTCATCGAACTGCATGATGTGCAGAAAGATAAAATCTTGCTCCTCCAGGCTATTTTCTCATACGCCCCCATGTGTCCCAACAGATTAAACACTTACTTTAAGTTTTTCATCGTGAGAGATCCTTTTGAGCGTCTGATCTCTGCGTTCAAGGACAAGTTTTTGAAGAACCCACGTTTCGAGCCTTGGTACAAGCACGACATCGCTCCGGCCATAATCCGTAAGTACCGCAAGAGCCACCGCTACAGCGACCTTGCAGCTACTGGCCTTCATTTTGAAGACTTTGTCCGATACCTGGGTGATGTGGATGGGAGGCGCCGCCTGGACAGACAGTTTGGTGAGCACATTATTCACTGGGTGACCTACGCAGACTTGTGCGCACCATGTGAAATACACTACAATGTGCTGGGCCACCATGAGACATTGGAGCAAGATGCCCCGTACATTCTCAAAGCGGCTGGTATTGACCAGCTTGTATCCTACCCAGCCATTCCCCCAGGGATCACCCGCTACAACAGGACCAAAGTGGAGCATTATTTCTCAGGCATCAGCAAGCGGGACACCAGGCGTCTGTATGCTCGTTACAAAGGGGACTTCCACCTGTTTGGTTACCCAAGTCCATACTTTCTACTGAACTAAATCATTAGTTTCAAAATATATTGCTTTATATGAAACAGTCTTTGGTTTACTGAGAGGTGTGTCATAGCTGACTGACAGAGTTATAAGGCTGATATACAGTATACGCAACTATTACTTAAATGTACTGTGTGTAAAATTTAGGGGTATCTCTTTGAATAAATGGATTCTAATATTTATAACTATATTTTTAGTGTATAATCAGCTGAAATTTTTCTACTAATGTTAGTTAAGGAAAAACTCTTTGTATCTCCATAGGAGTGGATCCCCACTTTCTTGAAGGATGCCATGTTGTGCTGCCATGTCTTTCACAGTACCCTGGATTGACAAACCTTATACTGGCTCTAAGGATGGATTTTTGTGTTTTACCAGATAGCTGTTTTGTGTTTTGACAAATGTAGGATCGTATTTATTATTTAGCACAAGAAAAAGTAACGCACGGTCAATCCGAACAGAATAACTAATGAAACCGTTTAGGGGTAAATAAAACTGCCGTCTGGAGGATTCAACTTGGCAGGCACTAGAATGCGGTAAAGGGAAGGACGCTGGTGGCTTTAGAGTGCCCTCCTGGACCCCTAATTTGTTATCTGGAACTTCACCATTAGAGGCCATTAAATTTTACACACAGGACCTTTAAATGAACTGGGTGTTTTCAGGTTGTGAGGGAGAGGCTGTGAATCTGCCATTAACATCTGTAATGCCACTTAAAATGGAGAAGAGACCGAAAGCATTGCTGAAAAAGTGGGGATTAATTTCAATGATATTAAGTAGGGATAAAAGCTGCAACTGCTGTGAAAGGGGAAGTCAGAAAGTCAAAGGAAGACTTGTTATGGAATGTTTATGTCTAAATCTTCTTTATAGGTCAAAGAGGTGACAAGAGCAGAAGCCCCTTACCCTCTTATGTAGCTCTTTAAGTGCACTGTAAGTATCTACTGGTTCAATAATCCATCCTGAGAAAAGACAAACTTCATGGAAAATGTTGCACATTGTCCATGAAGTTTCCGTTCATCTTGTTACACCTTTGTGAAGACGGCCTCTATCAAGTCGAGTGAATGACATGAATATAATCCACAATGATAGGACATTGATTTTGTTCATTTATGCTTTTTAGGAGAACAATCATGAGTCCACTTTGAACACTTTTTTTTACATAGATATTTACTTTATTCAATCAGATGAATGTCTCCCAACAGTAAAACATCCTTCGAATATCACTACAATGGCTCTGCCAGAAAAAGGGGAAAAGTCTTCTTGAGTTTTTAAGCAAGTTTGATGTTCATTCAAGGTTGCAAAAAATTATCCTGTGCACAAGGATCCGCAGAAATTGAAAATGCTATCGCACTACACGCCAATAGTTGTAAGTGTAAGTTCTCAAAATCAAGCTTATTAGTAAATGGAATGGTCTATGTGCAAACTTATTTTACCAGCATGGTCATTATGGGCTGGAGTGTTGATTAACTTTGCAAGATCTGCAGCACAAACAAAACCAGACAGACCGCTTTTTGTTCTGACTGCACATGATTCCTGTTAGCCCGAAATTATTATTGGTGTGCATTAAGTGATGCATTTTGCCACATTAACAGTAGTTTTTTGAAAACACAACACTCCGGAACATAAAAAGTTTGTATTTGCGGGCCTTTGAAACTTTAGGGTCATTTGGAGTAAAGACAAAACCGCATTAAAGGGTCTCCGGGGTTTCTTCTAAATTTCCACAATATTAATGATGCATTTTTTGACTTTTAACTGCACTGAGACATTTAGGGATATCAAAACTGTATTTTAAATGGTAACTTTTCAGAAATGTACTGTGTAAACGTTCTTAACATGGCTTGCAACTCAACATTTGTATAAAATGTTGCTATTTATAATATCGACCTGCTGACTGGTGTAAGATGGTGCTGCCTCTGTGCAAAACCAACCTGGTGGCCTTTGTTACACCCGATCCTAGTTAGTAATAAAGTTCCATATGAAATAAAATAATATGTGTTCTCTTTTTGGGTCCTTTTTGCAAGTATGGTGGGACTGTGAATTTTACTCATCCATCACAAAAACATTTTTCAATATAAAAACTGTTCTTGAGGATGAGGTCACTAATCTTATGTAAACCATCTTAATATTTGACTGCTCTGATCTCACAGACCCTGCTCAGCCCTTAGACTAAATGTCAGTGCTTAACTGATATTTGAACCTTAGGAACACTAATAATAACCTTTATAGAGCACTCAACAAAACCTTGTTACAAAGTGTTTCACAAGGGCAACAAAGAATAAAATAAAGCAATAGATAAAAGTTGTTATAGTCTTAAGTATGGCAAAACAATATGTGAAATAAATATAACAATACATGAGTTCACATGTTATGTATTTAAATGTATATATACAAAAATATAAATTAAATAAATATTTTTTAAAAATATATAAAACATAAGAATTTAATACAAAAAGTTGTATTTAAAACAAGAAAAGCTTTCCCATGAAAGTCTGTCTTAAGAAGTGACTTAAAAGAAATGGCTCAGTCAAGCAGACCTGATTTCCTTAGGCAGATTCATCCACAGCTGTTGGGCCCTGACTGCAAATGCCCTGTCCCCCTTAGTCTTCAGCCGGGCCCCTGGTACAGATAAGACTATTGCCTGTGGACCTTGAGGTACGGGCTGGTAAGTCCCGCACTAAAAGGTCAGCGATGTAGGAGGGAGATTGCCTTAAAGGTAATCAGTAGAATGTTTAAATCAATCCTAAAACGTACTGGGGGCAGGAGGCTGAAACAGGAGTGATGTGGTCACATCCCATAGTTCTGGTTAAAAATTCTGGGAGCTGAGTTCTGGGCCTTATAGAGCCGATCAATGAATTTTTAACTCAGACGTGTTAAATAGCTGTATCAGTAATAAACTTATGAAAGCGTGTAAAATTTGTCTGTCTTTAATAAATGGATTGTATTTCAGAAAATTTTCTATGATGATCAAAAAAAGATTCTACTGTCTGGATGTACTGCTCAAATGTGATATTACTGTCCAACCAAGGTCCAATTAAGAGGTTTTTCTTTTTTTTCTGATTTTAGTTCAAGCATATAATGACCACCTACCCATTTTCTGTAAATGCAAAGCCATAGGGATCTGGAGCCTCTGACTGCTTACCTTTAGTTACAACCTGGAGAAGGCACCAGTTCATGGGTGGGTGCTACTTGAGACAACCCAAATTAGAACAAACTGCAGCAACACAACCAGATTCAACCAAACAAGGCCAAAATCCGACTCCATACCCTCAAAAACAATGGATGACCTCCTTCCTCAAAGATATATCCACAATTAACACATCCTTCCTGACTGTCTTTAGTTTTGCATTTTCCTCGTGTCCCTGTCTCTACTGGTAGAATGACGCAATACCTGCAGCCCATTCATGTTCCACAGGAAGGCCAGCTCATCCAGGATCAAACCATATGTGCCGTTGTAAGAAGGTTTGCTGTGTCTCCCAGCACCAGTCTCAAGAGTGTAGAGGAGATAACAGGAGACGGGTCGTGACACTATGAGGGCTGGACAGGACCGCCCAGAAGCAAGACCGGCATTTGCACCTTTGTGTGAGGAGGAACAAGTGGAGCACATGCGGAACCCTACAAAATGACCTCCAGTGGGCTACAGGTGTGATGTTTCACAATGAGCCCAGGTGACAGATGTGAATGAGTGTGCAGATGCCGTGATGAACTTTTTGCTGCCTGCAACATCATCCAGCAGGATCGGTATCGTGTTGGGCCAGCGATGGTCTTGGGAGACAGATTCTTCTAGGGTCCCACAGACCTCCACATGTTAGCCAATGGTACCCTGAGTGCTCTTCTGTACCAGGATTAAATTCTCAGACCTGTTTTCAGACTTTTCAACGGACCCTGAGTTACTCCTTTTCCAGGAAAATGAGCAGTATTATTTGACCAGAGTGTATAGGTAATGTTATTTCTCTTAGCATCAGCCTTGGCTGCCCTGAGACAGCTTATGACAGGATGAGAGGGGAAAGGAGGCCCTGGTCCTGGTTGGATGTCTATATTCTAATTTATGCAAACCAATTTAATACACTGAACCAGAATTCAGTCAATACTGAACATTACTAAGTGTGATAGTGATCCTTCACTAATTCAACATCAATCACAAACGGGTTTATGATATTACTCTCAGTTGTGGAGTAATGCAGTCTGTGTTCAAACTTGAACTGAAGTAACCTAGATGTGGAGTTGATATCACATCTCTGGATAATGGACAGGCCCTCCTCCCACTAGTCATTTCAACACCCAAATTCCTCATCCTGAGCCTCCCTGAAGTGAATGGCATTCACTGGTACCACAGTTGCAGAAATAAAAAAGTTCTCCCGTTAGGATTTATACATATAATACACTCTCTGCTCTACCACTGCCCTAATACACACACATATAGTTTAGTACCAAACCCTTCCTCTACCTCACTAGGAAGGATTCAACAGCCAAAAAGTGCAGTGTAGACAATTCAACAACATTTTCATTAGGTTGTGTTACTTATCAGACCTATCTAATGGCAAATATAGGAACATTTTTCGACAATCCAGCAAATTGTTATCGCTAACTACCTTGTCACCATTCCCTCTTCTCTGCCGCACCAATGGAAAAAATGAATCTCGAAACTCGAGTTGTGTTTTTCCTTGTGGGTCATTTAGCTTAGCAAACATTACATCTCTCCAATTGTATTTCTCTCACTGCATTGTAAGAAAAACTTGATTTATATACACCTTTTGTTTATTTCACAGCCCTACTGCATAGGTAGTGACCAGTGCTGTCACTTGTACTGTCAAGCAGATAATACAAGTGACAGTGAGGTATGGAGAACAGTGAAGAGAGATAAAGTATGTATTTAATATCAGGTAAGTTCAGATTCACCATTGTTTTCTATTGGACATCGTTTCTTTAAAGCATTTCCAATGGTGGTAGCCTAACCCGATGAGAAGTCATGCTGTGATTATGAATATGAGAATATGAGATAATTACATTAGATGAATTTTAGACATAAAACTTTAACTGCATCAGAAACTGAGAAAACCTGCTAACTGGAGGTGAAGAACATCAAGGCAGTCAAAAGTGAGATTTTGTCCAATTTATCAATTAGTTATTGCTGATGAAATCATTATCGGAGGAGCATCTAATGCAAACGTCAGGGAATAGAATTAGACACCAGATAATAGCTAATCTCAAATAAACTGCCATCTACTGTGGTCAGGATTCTTCCTAAAAGGGCCGAGAGTGTATGGTGTTGGTGTGGAACTGATGAACCTGTCTTATTAGGCGGTCTAAGACAGACTAATCAAGTACAGAATACAGGCGCTGTGTCGAACTCAGTCTGTACAGTTAAAGCCCAGGCTCACCAGTTTTATTCAGACTGCATTCAGAGTCATAGGGAGGAAACACCACACGGATCCCTCCCATATCCTCCACTTTGTGTATGCGCTTTTACCCTCCAACAGACGATAGTTCCAAATGTCAACAGTTTCAAAACCTCTTTTTGTACCTTCATCCAACAACAAATACAAACAATAACATACAGTGCGCTCAGAAAGTATTCGGTCCCCTTCACTTCACTTCACATTTTTTTTTAAATTCATTTTTCACTTCTTCAATCTACGCTCCATACCCCATAATAACTAAGTAAAACAGATTATTAGAAATTTTTGTAAATTTTTAAAATATTTGGGTTTTTAGACTTTCGGATTGAGCTGAATTGTATAACAAATCCATATTTTTTCCTGCTGGAATCAGGCGACCCTGAACAGGATAAGCGGTTAATAATGAATGAATGAATGACTCTGTGACATATCAAACTTTTTTCTTATACCACTTATGCATAACTGTCTTCCTGTTAACTGTAATGGTTCCATAATTCCACAAGGTGGAGTCCTGTCATGGATAAACATCATCTTTCACCAAAGAAATATGTTTGGTGACATAGGGAGTTTAGAGAGATCCCTAAAAAGTATTATAAAAAATCTATTCCAATTTGTCTTGAACGTTGTCATCATAATCAACTACAGATTCATTCTTCCTGAGAGTTTATAACATTTTGAGTTTTAGTTTTCCACATTAAGTGGATTTTTACAGTTACTTTTGTCATCTTAGAAGTAAAAAAAAAGACTTCTACTTCCCATTAAATGATTCTTCAATTTTATCTATTTTTAGACAAATATTGATACCTTTTTCACACTACTCCTTATTTTTAAATATAGTTATTTGTGCCCTTTTGATTACATTTTTACATATCAATAAACTCAATATTTAGTTTAATTTTTACATGAATGGACTTGATCCCTGCCTGAACCCAAGGAAAAGTTAAAAAACAGAGCAGTAGCTCTATAGCAGATTGAGATAAAGGTTCCAGGCCTCTAACGAGGATTTGTATCAATGGGATGATATCAGTTAAATCTTTCGGTGGCACCTTTACCCATGGGGTGATAGGGTGAGGTGCAAGATAGACAACATCCCTGACAAGAGACCATCGACCTATTCACTCTCAAAGCTGGGGCGACAGTTCAGCGGGTAGAGCAGCCATTTCCCAGTCAGACAATCAGAAGGTGGCTAGGTCAAGTCCCACAGGGGTCCACATGTCATGGGGTCCTTGAACAGGACCCTGAGGCCCCAGCTCCCTGGGGCTGCTCACCGCCCCCTCCATGGATGGGCCAAACACAGAGAAGGAATTCCCCTATATCGTAATGGCTGTATGTGACAAATAAAGTATTTATTTAAAGCTTGCTACCTGGTCAGAGTGAATGCACTGAGGGAAGGCATAAACAAAAAAATTTATCCGATCACTTCTTTGCCACACTCTTAGCAGTACGGTCCCTGCATTGGAAAGCATGTGCCAACTAAGTGAAGCGATCGGTTATCACAAGGACATCTACAGACATGCTGCTCCTCTCCTCAGCTGACCAGAAATGAATGCATACAAAGCCAGCGAGAGGGTGTGTGGTTGACCATGATGACCAGCGTTGTCATGTATGTCAGAAAACAAAGAAGATGGACTTCAAGAGCTCGGGAACAATGACCTTGAAGCATATTTTATCTGGTCATTGTGTCTTTAGTGACCCTGTAGAGAACACCATCCATAAAAGTGAGCCTATCTAACTGTTTCAAAATCCTCAAAGTCTGCTGGCGCTTACTGCTACGCTCACGTCTGGAGGGCCCGCACGTTTGTTCAAAACACAAGGTTACTTTTGAGACAACATGCCTGAGACAGCACAGAAGAGACATCCGAGCCAGGAGGAGTTAGTACTGACAGATGGTCAGCCAAAGTTGTAGTATATGCTTTCTGGAAGCAGAATCCCAGTTGCTGACAAGGAACAGGAAATATGAGATCTCCTTCTCTGCCATGAAGAGAAAATTACAACAGCTGAGAAAAAATTGTCATACAATGTCTGGAGCTGGCAGGTTAAACCGAATGGTTATTCTAGCTTTCATTCGTTATATCAGAGAGGTGATCTAATAGTTCAGAGTATGGCTCCGACAGAAGGTGTCCAGCTAAAGCCATGTGGGTTGAATCCAAAGCTGTTTTGGCTTGAAGATGTTTCAACTCTCTTCCAATAGGCTTCTTCAGTTCTAACTTGCTCTTGGGGAGTCAGGCTGTCAGTTTTTTGGATTTAACCCACATGGATTACTATGAACTGAACGAATGAGAATCTACACAGATATTTTCAGCTAAAGGTTTTACAGATGGATTCCTGCTCAAAGCATCTGCCACATCATTCAGCCTGCCTGAAACATATCTAATGTCCCAACGCTGGTCACATGTAATCAAATTTTGGTTTGATTAGAATCTATGTGAACAGGTTACCATTGGTCCAAACTGTTTACTTATGCCCCGTGAGCCAACGACTGACTTTATCACAGTCTTTATTTGAGTCTGTGTGCAGGGTATTTGGCCTGGCTGCAACTAGGAGACTTGCTTGGAAAGGTCTTGCCTTCTTTTCAAAAGCAGACATCTATGACAAGAAAGCAGCCAGCCCATCAGTTCAAGCATCAATGGAGAGGAAGAAGGGTCTGTCAAAATATGGACGGCTAACACCATGGAGTGCACCCTGGAGGATATCAAAAGCTTTCTCACAGGCAGTACCTCCCAGCTCTCCAACGGTCATGGCAACCCATACTCATCCTCTTCTGACCAACTGTTAACCCGTGTAGTGGCTAAGCAATATGCAGGAATAAAATGTTGCTAAAAACCGGACCATGAGACAGCCATCACTATCCATCAGGTCTTCCTTCTCGGCGCTGGAAATGCCCTTAACTTTTCTGTTTTTCCAGATAGTGCTTGTACATTATCTGTTAAATGTTTCCAGCTAACTAATCTGTAAGACATACATTTATGTGTTTACTCTGTTGTAGAACATCATACTTTTTTGATTGAACAAGTTCTAATTTCATGTTACACCTGCTGGTCTGTGTTTAAAAATCAAACAAACATATAATAATGAAATCAGATATAAGTGCATTAAATTGAAAAACATGCAGGGTTAATTGTTTTTAGTGCATGTGTGATTAACATTTGTGCATGTTAGCTACAGGCTGGGGGCCTCCTGTTATTGGGTGGGTTGTAGAGAAGAAACATGTATCGGTGTTGTTCATTGCATCTCACTGGTCCTCAGGAATTTTACCGGCTGTGTGTCTGAGAGAGTGACGATACTGATGCTGTGACCTGTGTGTGTGTGTGTGTGTTTGTTTGTGTTTGTATGTCTGTGTGTGTGTGTTCATACTCTCCCAGGCCTCCTCTCTCTCATCTTCCTACACCGGTTTGTCTCACCTGTGATTTAAATGTTTGCTTTAAGTTTGTTTAACCAAAACATGAGCTCCATCTGCTGCAGAGTTTCATCACGGAGCCGTAATGAGAAAAAGATTAAACCGAACATTTTCCCTACAGGGTTGTTTGTTCAAAAAAAAAGAAAAAAAAGTGACAACTTCGTAGTCCAGACAATAATCACTTTTGGTTGATCTATAGAAAGAATATTAAATACATATAGTTCAATAATAAAAACAGTATAATTGACGGTAAAAGTCTGACTGCTGTGGTTCCCAAAATGTTATTAACATGTTATTGTAAAATACATGAAAAAATATATATTATAATCCTGATTTTAATTATATAAAACAAAAGTAAATGGTGATATATACAGACCAATACAACAATTATTATTTACAGTATAATACAATAAATAGATAATAATCCTACACTCTTAAAGATATATTTTAAAATTACAGTAAATACAACAGATGCTTATATTTTGAAGGGAATGTTCATCTCAATGTTGAGATGGTTACAGAGACGGCCGTATGGCAGTCAAATTCAAAACAGCAGTAAATACAGTGAATTACCCTTAATCAAGAAAAGTAAATAACTTTATACAGAATCTGTTAAAACCGAATTTCACTGTAAAAATTCAAAATTTTGATAACATAAAATGGCAATAACAGAAAAATGCCATAATGTAGCAAGTAAGTCATTACTGTTAAAGTATGACCCTGTCTTATTTCCCGGGATGTACTTAATGTACATCCCAGGGAATCAGACAAGAGCATGACCTCATTTCTACTAGCAAGACAAGATGATAGAAATAAAGTGTCCATTCCTCCATTTTCTTCCGCTTATCCGGGGTCGGGTCACGATGGCAGCCGGTCAAGAAGGGATTTCCAGACACCCCTCTCCCCAGCAACACTCCAGCTCATCCTGGGGGATCCTGAAGGAAATATAGTGTATATATATATATATATATATATATATATATATATATATATATATATATATATATATATATATATATATATATATATATGTATGGTCAGTGTATCTTTGTTTCATGGTGTGAAACCATTATATCTTGAATGATTATATATGTTTAAGTGAAATTCTGGTAACTACAGCTGCTGATTTAAAAATTTTTTTTTTTTTTTACCATAAATTATTTGAGCATTTTTTTTACAGAGCAATTACATCTTGTTAAAAATTTCCAATGATTTTTTTGGATCATTTGTGGTTTGTCGTGTCCAAATCCCCAGGTATAGAATGTACTTCTACTACATCATTCACTCTGTGTATTTATATTTAATGATGCTTTAATAAGTTGTAGTAAAGGGCATCAAACATCACTGCGTTTGGCTACTGCTCACCCACCACACCCATGATTACCAGCACTGGCACTGAAAATGCGCGTGTCCGTGAGGATGCTGAGGGGTCTGCTATCTGCCCCTCAGCTCTGTGTGAGATGTATATATGAACATATTTACATGCAGGTGTGTGCAAAAGAGGTGAATTGATGATGATGATGATATCTGTCTACACGCCTGAAGCATTGATTGCCCAGCCCTTTTCTTCCGATGTGAGCCTCACCGGCTTCCTGCACTGGTGCGGCCCTACGTCAAGTCGACTGCCAACTCTAGTGGATCGGAAATCCGGCAATTTTAATTTCAAAATAAAATTTTATTTGACACTGTATTACAGCTATAATTTGGTTTTTTGTCTTATATTACGAGATTCATACAAAATTGATTTGAATAGATCTATCTAAATTATAGTCCCTTAGGCCTCATTAAGGGCAATTTTGGGTTTTCACTATTAATTTTTAAATTTGATTTTCACTGTGATAATGCAAATTGCTTGAGTTTTGGAAAGATTGTGCAAGTTTGGTGAAATGTCCTTTCAGCCTCAGATACTAAAATATATCAATAATTAATTGAGTAAATAATATTATGAAATGCTAAGGAAAAAAGTATATTTTGAACCCCCATTAAAACTGAAATCCTGCATTCCATGTTGTCAGGCTTCTGAAATCTTAAATTCAAAATTGTTGTTTCTACATCTTTCTATCTCATACTTACATGTCCCATTGTTTGGTACATAACTGTGAAAATAGATGGTATTTTCCTTTTTCCAAGAAAGACATTGGTTAAAACTGGAATAATGCATTTATTATTCATTGATTGTTTATTATTCATATGGATTTCAGAGACTGATGTGTGTAAAAACATATACAAGTGTATGTTTGTATGTGTCTGTATACAGTATTCTGATAGATATTTTTGTCTTTATTAACTGAATGTTTTGATTTTCTACCACAGAGAAAACGTGCAATGAAATTTGCTGTACATTTGTGAAATGACAATGAAGTATTCTATTCTATTCTATTCTATTTTATTTTATTCTATATTAACACATTTATGTGGGTTGCATATACTTTTACCCATATTTTACATTATGTGTATTTTTGATTGAATCTTTTAAATTAGGTATATTTGCACTGTAGTTATTATTCCACATGGTATTTAAAAATATCCAACGTTAGGTTGTTGAAGTTTAGGATCAAGCATCTAAAAATGTATCATAATAATAACAATAATAATAATAAAATTAATGTCAACTTTATTTGTATGGCACCTTTAAATACAACCATTAGCAAATTGTTCTGACAGGGCTAAGACAGCCATCCATCCGTCCATCCATCCATCCATACATCCATCCATCTATCCACCCGTCCCTCCGTCCATCCATCCACCCGCCCGTCTGTCCATCCATCATTTAGCTGTAATCTAATGTTTCTCTGACAAGTGTCTCTCTCAGATGCTTTAATTCTGAAATTCTAATCGGAAACGGGCGTTTTCCGGCTAGCTTGACTCCAGTGGCACGAGCTCGGAGAGAGCGCCGCTGCCACCTCCTCAACATGGAGTAGCTAGATCCCAACATTCGGTGCTAGGAAGCCTGCAGAGAGGATTACGCGACGGCCTCTGCGTAATTTAACCTCTAAAGTCTCCGCAGATGAACCAGTGGAGGTTATTTTCTGTCTACGCGAAGGAAAGTTGGTGTTTTATGTGAAAGATGGCGAACGACTCTCCAGCTAAAAGTCTGGTAGACATAGACCTGGCTTCACTGCGGGTGAGTAGACCGTGTTTTTTCCTTTGTGTTGTTTCAGTAGCATAGATTTGTCGTTGCTCTTTAGAACCCACAATGTGATCAACATGAGATACTTTTGTTTTTGGTGTCCAATCTTTGAAGAGTGCCAGTGAGAATGGGCTGTGAGCTGTGGACGATTGCTGCTGTCTGGCTTTCCTTTGTTCCAGATGCATTGAGGCTGGAGCAGGACACAACAGCTGGCTCACACTGGACCCTGTTCTCTACAAGAGAAAATATTAATACTGTATTGTATTGACACTGGATCGCCTTCTTTTTCTTTGCAGGACCCAGCTGGGATATTTGAGCTGGTGGAGGTGGTAGGAAACGGCACCTATGGACAAGTATACAAGGTAGGTTTGAGGCTGATAGCACGGCCTGCTCCTTTCTCTGAAGTTCAGGGTAGATTAGATGATTCCTCTCATCTCATCTATCCTGGAAACAACAGAATCTGATCTGAAGGTGACCTATATCATATCATGGTGAATGCAAACATGAGATTTAGTGTTACCTTCAAGCTTGTTTTGGTATCAATCTGTTGTCTCTTAAAGGCACATTATGTGAAATGTATGGTTATCGCTGAGTAAATGGACTCTTGATATCCATAACTATGTTTATTACTACGTTTGTTTATTAACAGTTGAAAATGTGTAGATTTTTAAGCTTTGGTTAAGATAAAGCCATTTTTTTCACCATAAGGGGCGGGTCCTCTCTCATGGAGGCCGCCATGTTGTGTTTCCATGTTTGTACAGTAGCCTACAACAGACAAACTAAACGCTTGCTCAAGAGAAGAATTTTCGTGTTTACCGGTTTGAGTTACAGACACACAAGGAAGAAACATTTCACCTCCAAAAAACAAGGAAGGAAGAAGGTTGATGACTTCTTGACTTCGTTTTGGCAAATCGATGATCTTACTATTTGGCGCGAGGACATTTAATTGAATGTGAAAGTTCTCTGTCAAACGAAACATGAAGGCCAGACTCATGAGGCTGTTGAGAGGAAGACGGGTGAGGTCCGTGCGGTCAGCCCAGTGGATTCAACTCAGTGGATGATGGACAGCGGCACAGTGCTGGAGTGATACTTCCCCTGGAGGGAAAACACTGCAGCAGACTCTCAGTTCATGACCCTTGAGGCAATGAGGTGTGGAAATGGGAGGGTTGCAACAAAAATTTACATTTTGATTTGTGGTGACTTTTGGATAGCTTTGAGGCATTTCCCCTTAGCGTTTTTAATATTTAAGACTGGTCCAAAGAAGAAAAACATTGAGCTGGAAACACTATATTGATAAGATGTTTTGGTTTTCGAGAAAAATATCATTATTAAACTGAATGGTGCTGCAGGCCACCATCCCAAGCCGATCCAGAGCCAGTTGAGTTGCAACTCCATGGAGGAAATGTGAGGGCCATGGGAGTGATTACTGTAGCACCATACCGCCATCCATTGCCCAGTGAGTTGAATCTGCACGGACCTCCCCTGTTTACATCTTTGTGGTTCACAAGATGGGACTTCATGCGTATCTTATTTGATAGAGAGGTTTCACACTCTGTTGTTTTTATTTTGTTTGCTGTTCTAAATAATAATTAGTTTCACGGAATAAATAAATACCATTTCTAAATATATGTATCTAAAGGAACCTCCTCATTTATTAGCTATTGGACGAGGTTTTAGGCAATGACCACCATAGATTCTTGGATAAGGAGGGGGGAGGGGGGGCTGGCTATGTTGTAACACAGGTAACAATTTTGAACTCTATTACCTGCCACTAAAGTTTTCACACTGCACCATTAAGTTGTACTTGGAGATGTGTGTATAGAGTGAATCAGTCTGCGGTCTGATTCATCACCCAGCTGACATCACTTGCCCGACCATAAAGCAGATGAGGAAACAGGGATTGAGAAACGGTATTTGTCATAACCTTGCTCATTTTTCTATAAAACAAAAAAATAAATGCTCCGTAAATAAATACTTTTTTGTCATTTTACTGGACGGAAACCTCACTTCTCTTGGTCATCTACCTTTTGTGGCTGTCACTTTACTGTGTTGTAAATAATCATTGTAGCTGCTGAAACACACTAATGAAGAAAAATCTTGTTTTCTGATCATTTGAAGAAAAGGAATGAACTCGACAAATCTCAGTTGTCTAATGTAAATATATGGGTTCATTACACACAGATCTGTTATAACAGACAAGATCCCGGCGCAAGGATTTGGGCAAAGGGAGCATTTACATCTCCCTATCGCACACCAACCAAAAAACGGCAGAGGGCGTGTAAAACTGTAGGATGAGATCAGTCTCTCTTAAAAGAGCTGTGGCATTGTTTTGGAGAAAAACCCACCTCCTCCTGGGCCTCCTCCTCTTGTTATAGCTGCTCTTAGCTTCTTAGTGGAGGCTCCATTTTGTTGTTCCTCAATGACATTTTAACCACATATTTTTATGACTATCTGACATGTGTTTGTATGTGTACTTGGTTGAAGGGTACGCCGACTGTCAAGCCTTGTATGCTCTAAAACATATTTGACGGTATCAGCTGTTTACATTGCAATGCATTCTGGTTGGTGACGTCAAATGGTTGTACTGGCCGACTTCTGAACCGCTTATCCTGATTCAGCAGTTAAAAATGTCATGTTTTCAATTTGAACCGGAGTGCGACATAAACAAGGAGAACTTCGAAAACTTCACTCAAAGTGAGCAAACACAAGGAGACGATGAGAGACTTAATAAAGCAGGAGTGGGACACAATTGCTGTTGTCTGTGAAGGAATTGTGCTGCTGTTGCAACCATAAATGAGCGTGTTTGTTGTAAAGAGCTCTGCGTTTTGTCAGCAGCTGGTCATGGTAAGCACATACATCAAACCATTGTTGTATGGTATCCTCCATGTTCATAGTCGTGTCCGATGGTCCACTCTCAGACTCTACATCCTTGAGCTAGTTCAGATTTTAGCATTAGAGCGTCCAGCGTCTCCTGTCTTTGCCGCTTCGTACAGAGGTTGTCACTAGCTTCTTGGTGGTGTTTAGTCTCTTTTTATGGAACGATTGTTGGCATAGAATCTCATTTTATCTTTTGTTTATAAGCAGCATGATCTGTACGCTCTGTTAGCAGATGTGGTCAACTAAATGCTTCATATGCATCAGGAGAGAAGAGACGCAAACACTAGACACTGGTCATTTGGAAGTTGTGAACGTCTACAGGCGTCTTCCCACTGTTTTCTCCACTTCTTATCTCTGGGAAATCTATTAAGACTTACATCAATTCCTGTATTGCCCATCGACTGGAAAGTTCATCCAAAAGCAGCACAATGCGGCATTATATTGATTTTTCTCTCACCAACGCTATGAAAACAACAACCTACTACAGCGGCTCAGTGCAACATTACCCATTCTACGTCATCATCCCATAATGCAATGCACCATTAGAGTAATGGCGACCTGCGTCGATCAAATATATCTTAAACTTTGAAGAATAATGAAGTAATGACAGTATTTTATGTGTTCCTAACACCGTGTATCATTACGAAAAAGCATTTAAGGCGTGATGCCTCAGTGTTTTTATAGTCGGGTTTCTTTTAAGATGTAGGGTGTTCATTGGTTTTCATTCATTCCCCCGTTGCAGTAAACTTCCTCAGCTCTCAGCACGAACCCATGTGTGTGCATGTGCTCACTAAAAAAATGAAGGACTGGATGATCATCATTAGAATAATGCATGCTATGCTGCCATCCCACCAGATGGATCCAAGCCGGATGTATAGGATTGAGAGTTACAGCTTCTCCCACTTTTTGTCCCTTTTAAGCTTTCTCTCCCTTTCTGTTCGATGCTAATTCTATTTGTGAGCATTGCTGTGTGGGAATGGGCCTTGAACAAGAGTGGGCCTGACTGAAACGCCTGTAGTTGAGACAAAGGCTAGTTCCTGAACAGCCCAACTACCTAGTGCTTAGTCATAGCTTAGTCCATCAAGTGTTATAGTACTCTATTGATTAGCACACTGACTGTCATGTTAAACAGTTGAATGAGCATGGTGCCTGTGAGCATGTGCAGTGAGAGTGATGGGATGGTGGTGGTGGGTGTAGCTAGCAGAAGAGCAGCTGTCCAGTTTCAGACAAAACCTGCCCACCACTCTCACAAAGCTGAGTTTGTCTCCACACTCTTTGGGTCTCTCAGGACGTCATTCAGTTGGATCTTCAGAAAGGTTGAGTTTGTCTGCAGGGTTTCAAACGCCAAAGCCACTGAATAATAATAACTGCCCCCAAACCCACCATTCTAAAACGGGGGAAGGGTTTCCTCACCAGCCTCTTCTGCTTTGTCACACACTTGGTTACAGTCTGCAAGACCCTCTTTAGATGACTTAGTTTGGTGTTTACTTTTTGATTTTTGGTGACTTTTGGTTGCTTTGAGACATTTCCCTTTAGCTATTTTGTTTTTTAAAGAACGGTCCAAAGTGCAGAAACATTGAATTGGATATATTACTGCTATACCTTCTTTACTGTTTGGCTGCAGAACAATTGTTGATATTAAGATTTTTAGTGTCCGACATTTTTTTACCCCAACTGCTCTGCAGATGTGAGACGTGATAACCTTACATAGGTTTGTATTATTACTTCAGAGAAAAGTTTCCTGTTTGTTGTTATATATTTGTGGTCCAGTCATTGAGCAGGTCTCAGAAATTCAACAAAGGCAACATAATTCTTGTCATGATGTTAATCCACAACATTTAAGATAAATTACGATTTTAATGTAAATTTTTGTCAATTATAAACTATACATTAAAAAGTTCCAAAAAAAGTTCCAAGTTCCAATACAGTTCAAATTTTTCCTTCTTCTTTTAATTACATTTTCTGACATGTTTCATTATTTAAACATTTTTAGATAGATCGACTTAAGTGACTGTTTGCTCACATTCAGAGGTCTGTCCCCACTTCCCAAAAAAAGTGGACAGCATTCAGTGACTGTGCATGCATTCACATCAGTATCCAGTTTTCGATCTTATCCCGGTTTTGATCATATTCAGGATATGATCAACTATGTCCTGCCAAGTGTATTTAATTATTTAATTACTGAAAAACAAAACTCTGTACTAGGTAGCTCCAGAAGTGAGGCTTCCGCTGCCGAAGCCACTGTGTATTTGAGTTGTGCGTCATTCGACACCTCTGAAGTGATACGCATTATCCAAAAATTCAACAATAATCAGGATTCTGTTGCGAATGTAAACATAGCCAATACCTTCTAGTAAGTGCTTTGTAGGCCCCCAAAAGACATGATACTCTTAACCTCTCTTCTTTACATTTTTAATTTCAATTAATCTTTTTACATTTGAGGCATATTTGAGCTCTGAATCCAACTAAATCCTGCACATTGCATCTCTAGCCACATTCATCATCTAGATGGGACGCTCCCAAGAACACTAGATGATCCCTTTTTGGCCCCCAACTGCTCACATCACTATTGTGATGTAACATTCTTGCCTATTTGATAAGATGTTGTCTTGCAAGGCACAACAAGATTCACTCATTGATTTCTTTTTAGCCTGCGCTGGACCTGCTGGCGCTTCGTTCTATCTCAGGTGCTTTACTCTGGATATAGGAATTTATAAAAAAGAGAACGAAGGTAATGAAATCATAGATAAAGATTCTCCAATTGGTGTTTGGTATGCAGGAAAGACTCCCACAGCTCTACAGAAAGGCCATATATAGTCAGGCCTGAGGCAGGAGGGCCCCTTGTGACCTGCCTGTCTGCTATATGTCTATATGCCGGGCCAAGGCGGTGCCCGCCACTATTTTCATGCTGCCCTGTCCCCATGTTTCTTGTACATGCACGTCTGTTTACACAAAGGCAAAACTCCTGTCAATTTACTGGAGTTTGTATTTGCTGCTCTCCTCATTGTTGTTGAATACTCATCTTTTCATAAGCATCAGATGTGAGGAATATTACTTAATAAAGACAGCTTTCGTTATACAGAATAATCCAAAATTTGCCCAGACTATTTTTCTTTGGCATAGCAGTGTTTTCCTCCATCTTAATCCTTTGTTTGTTCCCCAACCTTTGGGGCAGCCTCGCCACTGCCCCCAGGACAAGAAGCTTTGTCATCGGGTGCTAGAGATACCTGAGAGGCACGAGAGGAAGAAGCTGCTGATGAGGAGGGTGTGGATCTCCTTGTACAATCTTTTAATGCCCACTAGTGCCATATGGAGTTGGATGGAACTGGTCCCTACCTAAGTTACTAGTCATTAATAGAGCAAGTTCCTTTGAATGTTTGCAAAACATTAAAATGCAGCAGATCTGGGTTTGATTTTAATTGGTAATGCCATTCTGACATGCCAGAATGGCATTAGTTAGTTTAAATATGTTAGCCGACTGACTTCAGTTTGATTCTCGTGGACCCAGATGCCACTGCCTGCAAGTACCCAGTGAAAGTACCAGATTAAATTGATTCTAAGATTTTGGCAGAGCTGTCGTATCGGAGTATAAAATGTTTACCAGACTAATTGAGACTATGGATTGAAATAGTGAGAATGTAATTACTAGACCAAAAATGAATCGTATGTGGTAAATATGGACTAGTTCAGACCAATGGTGCAGCAGCTACTAAGTCTCAAGAACTGCTTTTGCTTAGTTTATATGCTAAAGCCCCTTTTCAGAAATTTGCTTTCAGGCTACTAAATGTCCATTGTTTGGTAAACGCAAGGCTAAATCATGGCAAGAGGTCGCCGTTTTATGCGCAAAGCGTTGTGTAAATAGCACCACACGGCCACAGTAGCCCTCTCCCTCTCTAATGGGTGTCACAAGTTCAACGGCGTCCCCTGCCTTGCCACGCTGCCTGAATAAAACCCTCCGTTTGTCTGCCGGCATTCATTCCTCCCATCTGTGTAGAGCTCATTGAGCTTATTACCCCAATGGTGTCAAGATGAGACACTAGGGCACTGGCAGAGGAGACACTCTCTTTCCTGTCTTTATTCATTCTCTAATTGACACCATTTTCTCCTCATGAATACATTTTCTGTAGAAAAATTCTTTTGAAATGTACTGATGTGCTACTGCAAATATATCCCGACAAGTGACAGGAGGAAACACCTCTGTTCAAATCAAGACATGGAATTTTCTGAAGTAAATCTTCCTCTCATCCACTCAACTTTCTCATTCCTCCTGATGTAACAGTTCATCCTCTTCCGAATGACTTCAGTGATGTCTCTCTCCTCTCTGATCGAAGCGTTTGTGGCACCAGTTGTGCAGTCTGACCGATAGTCAACAAATAGTGTAACTGATATGTGCCTCTGAGATGTCCCCTCGTTTAATTAGACATGTATTAAGCAAATATACATGGTATGAGGACCATAAAACTTTATAGAGATATATCCCCAGTCCATTACCACCATTCTCATCTATCCTTGCTGATTCAATAACAAGCAGACGGCTTTAAGCAGTCAGTTGGTTAAGTCTTTGTAATGCGTCCCAATTAGATCTCACTACCTCACTCAACATGCAAATAAATCATAGGTCTACATTACTGGGGCGAATGGACACGATGTCTTCATATTCACATATATCTATAATTAAAACTATTCTTCATGTGAATCTTTAGATTTTCTGGGAAACACAGAAAAATCCTGTATTTTCATTTTTTATTGTGTGTTTAAATATGTTAAATTTCAAAAATATTTACCATCAGGAAAATTACTTTTTTTTTACCTTAGTCTAATTGTCAAAACACTGGTTGACACAACTTGTTTCAAATCTCAGCAGGTAAAGCGCATGTTATACACCTAGTGTCACACAAGCTGGTACAGAGATGCAACAACAAATTAATTCTACTCAAGGAAGGAATAAACTTCATGCGTGGCCAAACGCACTGTCAGACAGCCCAGCAATCCTGGGGCACATTTGCAAGTCTGAATCGGGCTCAAATCGTACAGTGTACACCCGGCTTAATAGAGTTCAAACATAATATATATTTATAAAGAGCCAAAGGGAAATCAGACAGTGTGAAATCCATTATGTCTGTTATTTTGGCGTATTGTTGTTTTGCATATGATTTCAGTTGAGTAGCAGGACTATTTACACTACATCTTAATTTGTTCTAATTGATCTCTGGCACTGTTCAGATGTGAGCAAAAATCACAAATTCGCATTGAATATCATCAGGTGAAAGTGAGTTGAAAGATTTAAAGTTACTTTCGCTGTGACGTGAACGTCTGGCAGGATTAAGATTCTCCAAACGTTGCACATCCAAATGAACAAAGGATGTTGAAGCACAAGTGGAGGAGCTTATCAGAGAAGTCTGTGTCTGTCAGACTCAGCGACGTATGTTTAACAGACTTACCTGTGACATTGTAGTATATATTTTTCCCCTTTTATTAGAAAGTTTGTGTTAGTCTTACGAGTAACATGAATTATCCCAGGCGAGATTAAGATACATAGGACTGTATTGGTTTGAATAGATCAAGTGAAGCGGCATGAATAAAGCACAGCGAAACCTTGCGTCGTGTTTGGTGTAGGTGCAGCATCTAACCAACTGCTTTGGGTCCAGACTCTCAGATGGGAAACCTCTACTGGACCAAATTCTGGTTCAATCATCTGGGCATAAGGAGGTTGACATGGTCCAGTTCTGATCACCCGGCAGTTTTGGGATGTTTTGGACATTTGTGAAAGAATTCCATCATGGTCACATTACCAATAAAAAAAGAAAAACACATAGAAGAAGAAAGAAGTAAATATTACCCACTATGTCACACAAAGAGATGAAGAGATGAGATGATTAAAAGTTTTAGTTTATTTTCTGTGAGGATGAAAAAGAGAGGATACAAGAGGAGTATCCAATCAATCATCAAGTTGAGGAAGGAGTAGCTCTCATACATCGTAATGATAGGACATAGGTATGTCATGAAAGGTTCTTTCATGTGTTTGCAAAATTGCAGTGTGTAACTAGAAAACACCAAGAGTGCACAAACCTCTGACAAAGCACCACGTAGACATTATTGTGATCAGAATCAATTAGATGGCTTTATTTAGGAAAACGTCATGCAGATCAGCCATTAATTTATGAGTTACTGCCCTGTAATGAAATTGTTAAGAAAATGTTATTGTGATGTTATGTTGAGGTCATGATGTAATGTCACTAAAATTTAAAATTTGCAAAGCACACTGCCCTGTCACATGCCACTCCTTACTGTTGATAGCACATTTCTCTCTGTACCATTGGTCATATCTGGGTTTTGAAAGAAATAGGTTCATACATCAACACCTATGAATATTGATGATCTCCATGCACATGCATCCTCAAAAATGATAACTGCTCTTGTATATATGCCAGGCCAGTAATTGGTGGTGTGACTTTTCAAAATGATCACCACAGATCAACACCATGAACCTGGATGAAAATGCTTTTGAATAACGAATGTTGAATGGACAAGAAATGATTTGTGAATGTAAGCCCAAAAACACTTTGTCTGAAAGGATAATGAAATTAGGTTTTTACTTGATTGATCCTGGTCTGTGATACATCAGCTTGATAGTCTGTCATTTAGGACTGTCATGACTGTGAAATTTGAACAATACATATACACATGAGGAAGAACAGACTTTTATTGGCTGTTTTGTAAATGTGTTTTTTACCTGATCACTCATTTGGGTAGCATTTCATGAAATGCTGCTTTTTTGTATGAACGTTTCAGTAAGGCCCAACTGGTTGGATGAACCTGCTGCAGTGGCTATCTGTCCGAGTTTGGAGAACTGGGAGGGGTGGTGGGTTCATCAAATTTTGGTTTTGATTGAATTTGATCATTACAGATTTGCTGCAAACGTTGGTAAATGTTAAATGGTTTGGGCACTATATTTATTATACATGTAGACACTAGTCGAAAAGTTGATTACAACGAGAATTGGAGGCCCTAAAGGCTAATTCTATAGTAGTACAGGAAGCTCAAAAAGATGGCGTCATAATTATTACGCAAAAATGATCGTGATTATATCACAAAATCATGAACGGAAGATTTTGTAATCATTTTGATAATCTTACCACCATTGATTTTTCTTAGTTGTGTCTGCATGGCTATTAGGTTGAACACTTAATTGCAATGTTTGAAATAGGGCCATGTGTCCACATTTTTCATATGAATGCTGGAATGGTGATCTGTTGCACCATTACGAATGATTAGTTTCCTCAGAGTGATCTTGGTGTTTTGTTAACCCCAAAAGGTGACAAAATGATTGCCATCCCTATCAACCTTCTGGACCCAGTCCAGAAGAGTTTTATTTGCGTTAACACAGTAGACAAATCATCCACTGTCAACTCAGACATCCATAACGTTGATCAACTGAGATCAACTGAAACCTTAAGTCACCTTCCATTAAACTTAATAAATGTGTCCGCTAAAAATTGTGTATGCAGGATCAATTCTATCTGGATACAAAATTTGCAGGAAATTAACACAATGTGGATAAGTGAAACTGGTGTTCTTTTACATAAAAACATCACTAAAAGCTTTTGCTAAATCAAGATAACTAAACTGGATCTCACCATTTTAACTTAAAATAGTTTTGTTCATGTTTTGTACTTTGTGTAAGTAATTACAGCATTTCTGAATTTCCACTCACTTAATTTTTTTTAGCGGCCTTTTTGTGAAAGTCTGCAGCCGGAAACCAGTTTTGTTTACTGTAAAGCATATGCCAAATGGACTGAAAATGAAATCCACATCCTGTAATTGTGTTGTAGCATGTAAAACCAAATCTTATTAACAGTCAATGCTTTTCCATATGACATATTTTAGAGGAAATGCAGACAGCAATTGGCAAAATGGCCCTTTTAGTTAGTTGTAAGGTAGGTAATTGGAGTGAAGGTTCCGGCAGCGCCTCACATGCTTTAATTGGCACTGTTAGTGGTCTTTTACATGCTTGTGAAATAATAGATTTGATGGAAAAGTTGATATTTTATAAGCCACATATGTCAGCACCCAGCAGTTTGTTAAGTCTTGTTTTGAAATTTCATGGGTTGAATGAAAAATCTTCTCATGACGTTGCTAATTCAGAGCTTTCTTATAGTAGTTAATTTTGTTTTAGGATAGTTAACTTAATGTCTCTGGCTCTAAATGCAAAAAGTCAGTCAGTGGTTTCGTACTTAGCTGGAGAGAGGCCAATAGAACATCTGGCCATGGTTAAGAGGAGATGGCATGGGAGGACTGGAAAAGGAGGTCAGAGAGGGCTGTAGGGTGCCTCAGATAACCCCTCCACTGTTTTTAAAAGGACCCTTTAGTGCCTAGCCACGGCCGTCCTGTGATCAACCATAGCCTCTTCCAATGGTCTGTTTGAATTATTGATATACAGGTTTAATTGTCAGAAAATTGAAGTGTGTACTCTACATCATTTAGAGTAAAGACTTGAAAGGTCTAGGTCTCTTTGGATGTTTTTAAGAGAATTTTGGACGACTTGGAGGCAGACACATCTGTTTGTAGATCTTTTGTCTGATCAATCGGGTTTTTTATGATTGTGATCAAATTCTGTTGACAAACTTGCTTAATTGATTATTTCATGTTTTCTATGTATGGCTGCTGATTGTCTGCCTGTCTGTAACTTTAACCGTGCTGCTGCCTGTCTTGGCCAGCACACTCTTGGAAAAGAGATTTTTAATCTCAATGAGGTTTTCCTGGTTAAATAAAGGTTCAATAAAATAAAATAAATAAAAAGTTGCAGAGGACAAGGCAGGATGAAAATAGATGATCTGCTGTAGAGTCCCAAAATGCGAACAGGCCAAAGAATAAGAAAAAGAGGAAAAGTATCAACATATCAGTAAGTTTAACAATTCCAATGTCTATGTAGGATGAGTACGGCAGGGTTTTGGTGCTAGGTACCTACCGAAGATAGCTACCGATATACTCACTGCCATGCAGTACGGTGCATTAATTGTAATAAAATCTCGATTCACATATCTCTGATTTGATTTCTGAAGTATGATCCTGCAGCATTTTCATGTTTGGACATTAGCTGCTTCTAAAAAAAGTACTCCTACTTCCTCCCTCGCTAGATAAGGGATAAAAATGCTTTGCATCACGTGGAGCATTAAAGCAAGAGAAAGGAGAGAAAATATGACAAAGTCATAGACCAAAACTTATTCGCAAACATCATTAACTGGGCCAAGCAACACTATCTTCTTTTTTTCCATTTAATAGAAGGTGGCAAACGCGATTAAGGTGCATTAACGTCACCCAGTGTTGGAGTGTGGGCATCATTCACCTTCGTTGAATGAGGTCAAGGGTCATCACAGAGCGCTGCAATTAATCAGCATCCATTTTTTTATTCAGGTTGTAACTCCATAGAAGATTTTAAGCAGGTCGCAGACTGGGGTCACCCAAAGCGACCTGCAGCTCTGGAGATTTTTTGTCCCAGTCGTATAGCCATCGCAATTGGGCTCTTCTCAAAGTCACTCAGATCCATTGGCAATTATGTGTAATGTACAAACATGGCAATTCCTTGACGAACATGAAGAAACAGGATATTCCTTGATTTTGTATTTATTTAAAAAAGCACAGATGTACAAATTAACAACTCTTATATGTATTGTTTATTTAACATATCAGGTGAGTCTATTGTGTTTATATTGTGTGGCTTTCATTTTGTTAATTTTTGTTTGTGTTAACTTGTAGCCAAATAAACATGATATCTTTGGTGATTGTAATACCAAGTCCTTAATATCAATTTTAGTCCGTCACCCACTTGACACTTAATAAGATGCATTGAGGTTTCCAAGATGACCATATGCAATACCTACTGTTTTCCTTCTTTCAGGGACGTCATGTCAAGACTGGACAGCTGGCTGCCATCAAAGTCATGGACGTCACAGAGGTGAGCCGACAGAGCGTGTTAAGTACATTGGCGGCATATGCAGGGCCAACATTCTTCTCAAAATATAAAAGAAAAGAAGACAAACTTATATGTTTAATAGTGTGAGTCCGTGATAGAAAAAACAATGATTATGAATTATTTATTTTTAGTTGCATAAATGTTAAGAAAGTTTCATATACCATACAGTACATTATCCTCAAATATATAACAATTCAATTTATTTGAATTATAATCCCCAATCATTTTACATTTCAGTTGTATGTGTTATTCTTATAGCTCTTTTCTGAATATTAATTATATTGTTGCTATTTGTTCAATATTTACAGTAATGCAGTTATTTCCCTTTTCCAGCAACATTACTTACTTTTACTTGTTGAATCAATAATATGATTCAACCGGATGGCAGTCAAATATGATAACTGCCATCAAATGCACACTCATAATTAATTTATACCATACCACACAGAAATAACTCTGTGTAACCATCAGTGTGTAATATAGGGCAACTTTTGTCCAATCCATCTGGACAAACAAAAGAGGATATGGTCAACCACATATCCTCAGGACCTGCTGGACAGAATTCAATTTATTTTCCCACATAATTGTAGGAAGCCTAAAGGTTTCAATCTCATAATTGATTTCTTAAATGTAAATATTTTTACATACAATGGAGCTCTGAGAGGGTAAGTTAATTCCTGTTTCCTCACATTCAGGATTTTTTTTCCAGTGCAATGGACACCTAGTTTGCATTCTGCACTAGTCTTTCATGACACAGACTTCGGCATGGTAACACACTGCTAGAATTGTTTTTTTTTATGTGTATCCAGAGTTTAATACAGCAGATGTGTCAGGGCTATTTTAGCTTTTTGTGTTAGTGCCTGACACTTCTAGGCCCCCTTTTTACTTCCAAAACTGCTCTGCTGTGTACTTTGTGTTCTGACCCCTTTTTTTAATGAGAACCAGAATCATCATTTTCAGCGAATAATACTACAGTAGCTTTCACAGGATTTGATAAGACAGGCAACGGTTACACAGGCTACTTTCTCCCACCACGCACATCAATGAATCTTGGAGGCCCATGACACTGTTTTCAGTCCACCAATTGTCCTTTCTTAAACCGTTTTGGTAGTTCCTAACCACTACAGACCAGGAACACCCAACAAGACCTATACTTTTACAGATGTGGTGACCCAGTCATTTAGCCTTCATAAATTCACCCATGTCAAAGTTTCTCAGATTCTCAGATGATACTTTCCTATTTTTCCTGCTTTAAATCACATCAATTTGGGAGACAACATGTTCACTTGCTGCCTAATTTACAGTATAATCAATGTTATTCTGACTTGACTTGTCAGTGATTCTAATGTAAGGGCTGATAGGTATATATACCTGATGTGATGGTCAAAGTATGGCTTGGATTGTTTGGGTTATATTTTACCTGTATAATATCATGCATTTAGTTTATGTTCAGAATTGTTAAACACATTTTTCCCAAATATTTTACCTGTATGTATTTGAGTCTTCCATTTTTTGTCCGATAAATATCTCCAGGCATTCCATTGGATGTGATGCCTAAATTTATTTTAGCTTACAGAGGATAAAATGCCACACTTTGTAATGCTCCCAATCCAATAATAAACAGCAGTGGTAGGGCAGAGACAACCGGATTCTTATTGAGTGAAGTGCTACATTTACGACAACCAATCTGCCCTCCGCTGTGGGAGGTCCTGTCTGCTGAACAGAGAATGCACATAATCGCACATATGCAGAAATGCCAAGCAGTATCAGAGTTCCAGAGAAGGGCCAATCGGCCACACTTGTGATGAGACACTATGGGTATTGTTATGTGCATCAATAGCAGGCCCTACTGGGGGACCCTCAGTGGCCAAGCCATGAGAAAAAATTCATGTATGCATCACTTTCCATATAAGAACCCATTTGCCATTGGGTGCCACATATTCCCAACATACAATGCTGTGAATTTTAGACCCTCTCTAAACTTTTGTGTTTATCTCACTAAATTGCGTTTTTCAGCAGCAACCAACGCAATCACAGCGAGTCCACATTGAAATGACAATTTGATTTAGCAGACCAAAAGATGACCTTAATGACCAGGGGGGGAAATATAAACAGCTATTTGTATCACTTTTAGCAGCACTAAGTATAACCAAATGTTTCCAAGGCAGGTTTCCAGGCACCTCTATGCCTCCCCATGGGTATTAGGGCTGGGTTATGAATTGAGAATCCGGTAGAATCCTGATTCTTTTGCGTAGAATTGAGTCCTACTTGTCTCCATGATATATTTTTTTCAATCTGTTCCACTCATCAACCTGATATTAGCTTCCACAAAACATGAAAATTAAGCATGTGCTAAAGACAATGCAAAATATAAAAGTCAACCAGCCCATCTAGCATCATTTGTTTATTGTTGCGCATGTGTCAAATGAGAGATTGACTAGAGCAATGTTTAAATCTTTTATTTAGAAAATGGCACACAGATTTGTGATTAATTCTCAGAATCGAGTGCATGAATTTGTAAAAGATGAATAAATTCTATGAATTATGATCGCCTAATACATATATTTATTGATAAAAAAATATTTATCAATGCACGCCTATGATATGCTTTTCATTGCCCTGGTCATAGCCAGAGATTCTTGCTGTCACAATCCTTTTTTTCCCCTGTGACTCTAGGGAGGCTTCATACTTTGTGGTAATGTTTAAGGTGATACTGTGTTAAAACATTATTTGCAATGCATATGTCTTAGAATTTCATGGCCTACTCTGAATTAAAAAAACTTCAAAAGCTCAGAATGCAAAGGTTTTTTAGTACGGCCGCCGTGTTGGTTTGCTTCATCTCTCTCACGTCTGTTTAAGTGATTTCATACAACATAGCAGGTGGTTACAGGCCTGTTTTTTTTTTTTATAGTTTATTCATACAGTTTTTTGGTTTTTTTTTTTGCATAGCAGCAAATGCTTTGTCACACAGATAGTCTTAAAACTTCTATTTTGTTGTAAATCAAGTTGTCATTCTTAATATTAAGATTTATTTGAAGATCTGCCACCTTTCAGTATTGGTTTCACTCGAGGTGGTTCATTATTTTCATCAGCTACTGTATGTAACCAACATAATTCTTAAAGGACCAAAAGCAGTCCTGACTTGCCTGCTGCCACTCCTCATATGAACCTGCATCATTATGAGTCAAACCAACAAACTTGTCTGATATCATGTGTAATCGGTATATGGATTACTGGGCAACTGTTTCCTGCCGTGGGGCAGGACACCACTGTAGGTGTGTCTCCCAGATGCGTTGAATGTTTCTGTTAAATGGAGATTCTTTGTCATAGAGTCAGCTGGCTATGGCGGAACTAGTGCTTTCATATTTTAGAAAGTAGTGCTCGGCAATGAATAGATAATTATAAACATTTAAAATTTCTAACCAATGATATCTTTTAAAAAAAAAATTCTTAGTTTTTATATTCATTGCCAAGGACAAAATGAACATACGAACATTTTTGACGTGCATAAACAGAAAAACAAAACTCACTTTAATTCTAAAGCTTGGCAGAATGTTAAAGATTTGAGCTGGTTTTTGACCAGATATTTGAACGGCATTTTAGAGTCCGGCTGAATTCTGGGTTTGTCAAGGTTCGTCTGGGTTCGAAATAGGCAATCAGGATCGGCAAACCAAGTTGCAATCAGTCCACCTTAAAATGCCACAAATTTGTTCAATCATTAGTGAAATAATCACACTGCAGAGTATGAAGACATGCTTTTTTTTTTACAACTATTTATGCTTATACTTACTTGTACTTACAACTAATACTTATATAGACTGACCAACAATATGTGTTTCTGTGGCAAAGCCTGCAGCCTGGTTCAGAGCACTTCTTTTTTCTTGGTGTTTTAAAAAATAGCTGTAAGGCTATGTCTGTATTTTAAACTGGAAAATCTATTTAACTTAATATTAGATTGTTGAATCTACCTTTCTCTCGCTGTCTTACTCCTTACTCGTCTCTCTCCCTGCCTCTCCTCAAGTGCGTCTCTCCCATATCCTAGAGCGTTCCGCAGATGTGTCGTTACTGTTGTTTCAAATTAAAAGCTCTCGCAGAGTTGTGTAATGCGACCACATAACCTTTCATAAAATTCCTGGACACACACTGTCAGCTGTGGGGTCCCCCAGGGATCAGTCCTTGGCCCCATTCTCTTCATACTGTACATGCTCCCCCTCGGCCATGTCATCAGTCGATATGGACTTTCATTCTATTGCTACGCTGATGACACGCAAACCTACATAAAAACTGAAACATGTTCCTCCCCAGCTTCTCCATCCTCATCGTCATCCTCATCTCCTCATTTTATAGGTCGACAACCATACAGAGATTATTTCCCCAAAATGATTTTCTAGTTGAGGATTACCACTTGCTAACTTTTTATACTTCTGTAACAAGAATGCATACATTTTATGTGTCCAGGATGAAGAGGAGGAAATCAAACTGGAGATCAATATGCTGAAGAAGTATTCCCACCACAGAAACATAGCTACCTACTATGGTGCTTTCATTAAAAAGAGTCCCCCCGGACACGATGACCAGCTATGGGTAAGTCCTTCACTTCAAAAATTTAATTTTGATAACGAGAATGAAAGGAAAATATATAAAGTTTAATAGTTTGGTCAAATATCAGTGAAGTATCTCAAAAATATTCATATCATGTGTCCCGTTTTTACTCAGTTGGTGATGGAGTTCTGTGGAGCTGGTTCCATCACAGATCTGGTGAAGAACACCAAGGGGAACCAGCTTAAGGAAGACTGGATCGCCTACATCTCCAGAGAAATCCTGCGGGTTTGCTTCCTCATACTCTTGTGTCCTGTACTGTACTGGATTCAACTCTGCTCTCCTGAACTAATTTCATCTATTCTTCGGTACTCTACTCTCATCCACTCTACTCCTGTCTCGACTACGCCACTCTTCTCCCTCTTAGTAATTTCTACTGGACTTTACTGAACTCTACTTAATTCTCATGTACTGTACTCTACTGAACTCTACTCTCATCTGTTCATCTCTACTGGACTCTACTCTCATCTATTCATCTCTACTGAATGTTACTGAGCTCTACTGAATTCTCATGTATTGTACTTTACTGAACTCTACTCTCATGTACTCTACTGAACTTTACTCTCACCTATTCTACTCTGACTACTCTCATCTATTCTAATGTACTCTCATCTGCACTACTCTCATCTACTCTATTCTGGTCTACTCTACTCCTCTACAATACTGTACTCTCTAGGCTTTTCTCCACTATTCTCGTCTACTCCATCCTCTCCTTGCTCCCCTCTTCTACCGTCTTCTCTTTTCTGCTCACTCGTATTTTCTGTCTGTGTTTCTCCTCAGGGCTTGGCCCACCTTCATGCCCACCATGTCATCCATCGTGACATTAAAGGTCAGAATGTTTTGTTGACCGAGAACGCTGAAGTCAAACTAGGTGAGTGTAAACCTCTTCTCAGATTAGTCAACATTTTCTAAGCTGCTGAAAAACTATTGAAAATTTACACTGTGCCATTTTTGGTCATCTCAAATAAAGCTGACATCTTGTTGGGAGAAGTTTAAAACTTTAAAGTATAAAAAACAATATATTACATAACAAATCTTGCACCTTTTATACATATCAGTAGATGCACAAGAAAAACTTATTTGTCATTCAAAGGGTCAATGAATTGCAGACCATGTTTTTCCAAATATGCCCCCTCCTCTTTTTGATCTATAGGTAGGTAGGACTGTTAGGATGTAGTTGTCAGCCTGTCCTTCTGTCCCTAGTTCCATAATCGTGTTTTGTTTGGAGCATATCTCACAAACTATGCATACTGCTTTTACGTACGCACGCATACATTTGGTCGGACCAAATACTTTTGGGGAATGGCTTTTGGGGAAGGACCAGATGTTGATAGTTGCGTCAGTGCAGCAGGCTCTTGGCATTTACTTATAATGATTATGGACAAATTCAAGTTGATTGTACCAAAGATGTATGCCAACATTGTGCAATCGGGTATGTAGCTGGTAACACATCGAACATGCTATCTCATTTGAAAAATCATCAACCAAGTGTTAACATTAATGGGACAAAGAAAAAAAAAATTCAATGCAATCCTAGCCCCCCAAAACATTTAGGTATCTATTTCTTAATAATTGAGACAGGGCCAAAGCAATTACAAGCACTCTCTAATTGAAATCATTCAGAAAAATCTATCCAATTATTGTAATTACAAGTTCGAAAACAAACTTGAAACTCTAAACATAAAACAGATATTCGTAGGTACTGTATTTCCTTTTTGCCGCCCTTTCTCTCGTGAGCACCGCCCTAATTGTTGATTATATTAGGTCTCAGAAAACAAAAACAAAGATGGAACGTGCTCATTTATGATGTCTATTCATTTTTATTTCTTCTTATTCAAATTAAGAAGTGAAAATTATGAAAACTATTTTTCAAATTTCAATCATCCCTCTGTGGTCATGAAAGGGGAGAACACCTTTCATGACTTCCTTTTCATGACCTCATTGTTGCTCCTTGTATTTCAATTCTTTATGTTTATATCTAAAAATCAAAAGACAAGTTTTCTGAAACTTCTGGCAAAAGACATCTGTTTTGGTATCCGTTTCTGAAGCAAAAATGGAAATACCAAAAGATACACAGACCAATATGTCATTCTGATGTGTTTCTTTTACAGAACAACAATATTTGCGGACACTCTTGTGTGTGCAGATATGATTGAAGATCTGTACTTCATCTTGTTCTTTTAAATGTAAATGTTCACTTAAACACGAAGTTCTGAAAAAGTAGAAAAAAACCAAAGCACCTGTAGGCACTTTGATCCAACGAAGAATAGAAAAGCAATGAAGTCAGAGAGATAATCAGAAAAAAATTAGATGCTTTGAATGTTTATTGTCATTATAAAATATTTTGTTTGAAGATATAAAGAAAGATAACTGTAAACATCATTCTGATCAAGGGTAAAGATTATATTGAGCCTTGAATTAATACAGCTCTGGGTTCAGTCTAATAACCTGAATGAGCAACAACTTGCTGACTTTGGTCGCTCTAATTTCTCTTCTCCAGTTGATTTTGGTGTGAGCGCTCAGCTGGATCGAACAGTCGGGAGGAGAAACACTTTCATCGGGACCCCTTATTGGATGGCTCCTGAGGTCATCGCCTGTGATGAGAACCCAGACGCCACATACGATTACAGAGTAAGAACCTCGACCCACAAACACTCCAAAATTTTACATTGTGTTATTGTGTAAAACAGGTGCATTATATACATTCATTAAAGGTTGTTGAATTGTCTCTCCTTGCAGAGTGATCTGTGGTCTTGTGGTATCACAGCTATTGAAATGGCTGAAGGAGCTCCACGTGAGTACCAGCTATTCTTAATATTAGTCGTTTTTTGTGTATCCAGTCACTGGAATTCTGATTGATCTGTCTGTGTGATCCTTGCAGCACTTTGTGACATGCATCCAATGCGTGCGCTTTTCCTTATTCCAAGAAACCCTCCTCCCAGGCTCAAATCTAAAAAATGGTGAGTGCCGTCAGCAAAAGAAGTGTTCTTCTCTATCTACTCCAGCCCTCTTCTCTTCCAAAGAAATCATTACATAAATTGTTTTCTTGACCTTTGTATGCATATTTACTTATCAGCCTCTTCTGTGTTCATTTATGTATTGTGATTTCTTTATTCTCTTGACATCAGGGCAGGCAGCAACAGAGGTGGAGCCTTGCTTCTGAGAAATCTGTTTTACACCTGTTTTAGTTGACTCGTCCACTCCTGTTACTGCTCTGACTTTCTTCAGCTGGCTCGGCAGCTGAGATTAATTAGCTCCTATTTAAACAGATGTTTAGCATTTCATATATCTCTTCTTTGTTTTAGATCCTTCTATACTAAATTGTTTTGCTGTCAGATTGTTGTTTCCATTTTTGAAAATTAAATTAACCCACATTTTGATGCCAGAAGGTGCTAAATTGATAACTTAATCGCACTGTACCACGTAGTTCTTTTTTTATATTTTTTTAATGAAAGGTTAAAGGTCCACAATGATTAGACTTCAACTATCACAAAGAATTCACAGGCTGTTATTCTGTGGGGAATTTCAGAAATATGAATAAAGGAGAATGTTTTCAGACTTATGGCCAATTTAGAATCAGGTGTTCCTTGGAGAGGTGCCCATTTTATCTGTCTGGCACCCAGTCTTTTATACTTCACCTTCTCTGTTTTGAATCATTTCTGTCTCTGAAGCTCCTTCTCCTGCGAATCCCACAGGTCCAAAAAGTTTTTCAGTTTCATTGAAGGCTGTTTGGTGAAAAACTACACACAGCGGCCACCAACAGAGCAGCTTTTAAAGCACCCCTTCATCCGAGACCAGCCCAACGAGAGGCAAGTCCGCATTCAGCTCAAAGACCACATTGACCGTACGAAGAAGAAGAGGGGCGAGAAGGGTATGTGCTGCAGTTTGTGTCTTCATTTGCTCCTAATGTTGCTTCTTTTGCCTGTTTCATTGGCTCAGAAAATTCTGCATAACTTACTATGAATTCTGATTCCATTTTCTACACCACATCTTGAAGATGAGACGGAATATGAGTATAGTGGCAGCGAGGAGGAGGAAGAGGATCCCCCAGAGCAAGAGGGAGAGCCTAGGTAGAGTGTGGTAGTGACTTCTTAAAACTCTTGAACTTTCACCATCATATTGGAACTTGTCTATCTCTAATATAACTCCTCATTTCCGTCATCTAGCTCCATTGTCAATGTGCCAGGTGAGTCAACTCTGCGCCGTGACTTCATCCGCCTGCAGCAGGAAAACAAGGAACGATCAGAGGCACTCCGTCGCCAGCAGCTCCTTCAGGAGCAGCAGCTCCGGGAGCAGGAGGAGTACAAGCGCCAACTTCTGGCCGAGAGGCAGAAACGCATTGAGCAACAGAAGGAGCAGAGGAGACGCCTTGAAGAGGTAGAATATTTCATGAGGACACTGATGAGATAGCTGAAAATCAAGTATTTATGCTGAAAATTTTTGACATTTCCTTGTTTTCTGGTCTTGCAGCAACAACGACGTGAACGGGAAATGAGGAGGCAACAGGAGCGCGAGCAACGTCGCCGTGAGCAGGAGGAGAAGAGACGAATGGAAGAGATTGATCGTCGACGTAAAGAAGAGGAGGAACGCCGGCGGGCTGACGATGAGAAGAGAAGGAACGATCGTGAACAGGTCAGCTTGAAAATTCTATTTACTAAGAAAGCGTGGACTTGTCTAGTGCGGATAAACTAAAGGCTGTGCTATGATAATATAGGGATGAACTGCAGGTTTGTCACACCTTAAAATGTAATTTACTAATCATTGTGAAAAGGGATGATCTCACTGATATGATATCTTACAGTGGAAATGAAACACGATTTAGACAATTTAAGTAGCCAAAGGTTTTGGGCTAATACGCAAGTTACAGAATTAACAATGCTGTTCAAAGCGGAAATCCTCAAAAAGATACAAAAAGTATCAAAAAGTCAATTGAGCACATTAAAAGTTGAGGGCCACTGGACCTTTTTGTGCAGTAGACGTTATCCGATATGCCCATCTCCCTGCATGACATGATAGAGCAAACAGACGTTATTGCAGGGAGAAAAGTTTTATTGAAATTTATTGTTCTTACCGCTTCATACACCATCAGGCTTTGTGGCCAGTGCCTCTCTATGGATACAGCAGTGGATAGCTGTGACCAGCTATAACCATAACTCCAGTGTTAAAACATTTTACCCCAAACTCTATCACTTCTGTATCCCACACGCCACATGCCTATCACCTCCAGTCTAATTCAATGGAGACCTAGAATGCATTATGAGTTTCAAAAATCCTTTCTGCTGTAGTATGTGAGGGTAAAGGTTTGCAAAAAATAAAGAGTATTTCTCTTTTATTTAATGTTTGCGATTTGCAACAAAAAATAGATTGCAAGTAACTTAAAAACCTTGTAATCTCCATGAATTCATCGAGGTGGTGACACATAGAGACAGAATGCGGTGCTTTACTGTGTTATCAGACAAAGACAACCGACTCAAGCTGTATCATCTCTTTGGCAGCAGGTAAAATCAAAACCGACTTACAATTTTGGCAAGTTGGCAGGTCCCTCTCTGAAATGTGAGTTGTGACATGTTTATTTTCTAACTGGATGTCCATAGATGACACTGACTGCTCTGTTTTGTTTTGATTGACAGGAATACATCAGGAGGCAGCTGGAGGAGGAGCAAAGACACCTGGAAATGCTGCAGGAGCAGCTGCTCCGTGAACAGGCCATGCTGCTGGTCAGTCGCACACATTCACATCTCACAATCTTCACAATCTTATTCACATTATACCCATTACTGGTTGCTATAGTCATTCAAAGATGAGATCAGGATTGTGGTGAATTTTTAATTAATGGTCCTGGAGTGATACATGCAGATGACAAAGTGTAAGGCGGGTCCAGTGTTCTCTTATTTATCTTCTCTTGAGCATTTTAATATTATGCCAAGCTAAGCTAGTATGGATGTGTGAACTAGAGCTCAGAGAAGAGAGCTGTGAAAGAACAGTCTACTAAAGCTGAGCGGACATGGTGTTATTGTTCATGTATATTGATAACATCAAACACATTACAACATTTAGTAAGAACAAAATATTCTTTTTATTGTCCAGGTGCAATTATTCTTTGCTCAAGGATATTTTCTATTCAAATATAATTTATATTCTTGCAGAAAATATCTATCTGTGCACAAAAGGTCTCACTGCTGCTCAGGAACGAGGTATTCCGATGATAGTAATAATTATTTTCTTAATTAAGAAGACTCCTTAGAGAAAGCCACATTCATTAAGCCTCCTTAAACCGTCAAATTGTTCTTACATGTGTTCTTACCGTGGTGAATCCCATTCTCCATATAAGCTGGAAGCTCGTGCCTGTGATCCTAATTAGCCTAGGTAAGCGCCCCGTCAATAACCATTAAAGGGCATTAGACTGCAGGACTGTGTGCACACACAAACACAAACACACACACACACACATGACTGCCATAGAAATTGCTGAGAGGAAAAATGATAAAATGCCAAGGAGAAATTGTAAAGATAGTGGAGCATTTGACTGAAGAAAAACAAATATGCAGTTCTGAAGTGGAGATATTGCTGCAGGATGTCGACAGCAAATGGGCTGTCTTATTTAGTATTGTCAGTAAAGGATAGAAAATAATAGAAAAAAAGATGCATTGGATGCTGTTACACGTTCAGTGAACGCTGATCGCAAATCTTTGGTTAATAAACATCTAGCTTAACACAGAAGCGTGATGGGGACCACTGGCAGGGGACAGGTTTCCCCACAATCTTCAGAGTTGAACCAGCACATCAGGGACCAAATTACTTATTAACAGATGAACTCCTTCTGAAGAAAACATCCTCTGAGACACAACACGGCACTGCCCAGCCAGTGCCTTCCTGCGGTTCACCTTTCAAAGCACACGAGCACACAGGCAGGTCCAGTTAAAGCGCCACTGCACGTCTGATCTCACTCTTTCACAGACAGTATCAACACTGGTCACAACGTCTGACAATTTTTGAGAAATTAATGAAAAGTTGAAAAAATAAAAGATACACACTGAAATCTTTTTTTTTTAATTTAAGTGTTGATTCATTGAAATGTGTAAAAGTATTTTAAATCCTTTATTCACAAACGATCAATGCAGTCAAACTTCAAGTACAAAGTTTTACAGTTTTTAGTTATTTTAAAAAATTATTTTGAAAAATTATTAGTAGAAATTATTATAAATGGAAATTTTTTTGAAATCCTGTATTTCTCAACAATATAATTGAAGGAAAGATGATAACCGATTATTTTTCACAAACATGACATCACTTAAACTATCGTAAGAGTGCTCCCAAGTGTTCGGAGATTCTTACCGAAGAACAAACCCAGAGGTCGAAAACATTCATAAATGCCAGAATCTTCGTGAAAACTGCCCAAGTGACTGAGAAGAAACGGAAAAAGTGTCGTTTAAGAACAAATTTCTTATTAAGAACAAATGCTGAATGATGCCCACAGTTTTTATGTCTTTTTTTATGGCCAGAATTCCACCTGAACAGTGAATGAAAGTTCTAAATATATAGCAAATAATAATAATAATAATACATTTAATTTAATGAAACATGTTGACCTCTAAGGTTGAATAATTATAATGTATACTAGTGAAATGACTTCTCTGCATTTGACCTAGACCTCTGTGTAGCACCGGTGGAGCTAATTAGGGTTCAGGGTCTTGCTCAAAGGACCTGAAGCATAGTCTGCAGGGTTGTACCCTGATCAGAAAATCAAAAGACCCCTATGGAGCTACAGCTGATCCATATATGATAATATCTATGCATATATTTATTTACTCATACATCAATTATATTTGAATTTAAAACATTAAAATGCTTTTTGCAGTAAATACTGATAAATTCAATTTGATTAAGTAATAACAGCACATGTGATTAAATTGCTACATTTTTTAGATAACCATATGATCTATTTAGACAAGTTATTGTGAGAATCACTGAACTGTACCAAATCATTTCATACTGAGCGTTTTGAGAAAGCCAAACCAAACGGATTCAATATTATTGACATGTTTATTGATGGATTGTCAACTTGAAATAACCAAACACGTCATTCTGTCAATCTATTACATTTTGTCAAACAAAGTGAACCGAATCAAAGGATTTTCCTCATGATTGGAACTCCAAAGTCTGCTATTTTTCTTTACAAATTTGAAATTGTTTTCTATGTTTAAATTTGTCCCATCTTTGTTACAACCTAAAGTTGTTTTTCTGCATCCACCAAAGGGGTTTTATCCACCTCACATAACGAGGAGTAGTTTATGCACATCTCGAAAACCACTGGACAGAATTCAATACGATTTCCAAAGTGCCATGCAGGCAGTGTAGATCTGGCTCCTCATAATTGGTTTCTTAGATTCTCTTATTATTTTTTCTACATTTTATGGGCACATTAAAAGTGAAGCGATTTTCATTTTATTTTTCCTCACAACCATGGTCTATCCAAATCTCCTCTTCGGGACAGACTGAATTGGTTTGTCACATTATTTGTAGGTCCACATAAGTTGTGCATCCCAAGATCTAGATGCAAGTCAAAAACACTCTAGAATGACATGGGGAATAAAATAGGGTAACTGTAGTGGAAAACAGGCAAATTCACTTAAAACTGCTGCAAAGGTACGCATAATGTGTTTAAAGGAAAAGGTTTTCAAGTGAGTGGAGATCGCTGGCTCTCCTGTCTCTTCTTACCATCTTGAATCAATCCCACACTCTGCAATAGGAGTTCAAGTGGCGGGAACTGGAGGAGCAGCGCAAGGCCGAGCGACTCCATAAGCACCTGCAGCATGAACAGGCATACTTGCTGACGCTCCAGCATGAATCCAAACAGCAGCCTGCCGACAACACCAAACCCCATCCAGACCATAACAAACCACCACAGACCTCCACCCTACCCCCTAAGAGACCTGTAGCAAGAGGCACTCTGGAGTCATCCAGCGACCCTCAGACAGTCCCCTCAGATAGAGCAATGGCAAAGGTTGTATTGCCAGACTCTGATGAGACTCTCCCCAACCAGCTTCCAAGCTCCCCTTGCCCTCAGCAGACTGAAACCCCCTCCGACTTTGAGTCTCCCCAGGCTGAAAGTTCGGAGCAAGATATGCCTCCAGAGCCTGTCAGTCATCCCCCTCCGCCTATCAGAGAGGTGAACCCCTTCCTCGGCCTTGGTCCTGCTTGTCCTATCCTGCTTTTTCTTGCTTGTATTCACACAGCCTCAGCGATGATGGACGGGCTGGGGGGGTGGGTAAACGGGGGGAGTACCAGAAAAACACTGGGATATTTTAAGGCCGAACATTTAGGTTCAGTTGGGGATTTACACTTTGGAATGCAGTGATATTATTTTATAGCAAAAGCTAAATTGTTACTCTGTAGGCTCTCAGCTAAACCCTATTTAATGGGGCGGGGCAACGGTTGCAAATGGTTTTTGTGTTCTGGAAAAACCTGAGCTGTCTTCCACCACTCTGCTCTTGGCATTCTATCACATGTTTTAAGCCTCCTTTTATACCAAAACCATTTGATTTTTGTCTTTATTGTCACTTGAAGTAGGCTAGCAAGAGAAATAATTAAATAGTAGGGGTGGGAAGAAAAAAAAAATCCGCATTACTTGTCTTGAATCACATACCATAATTTAGTATCTATAGAAATACATGTGTTTCATATACTATTTACCTGAGCATTGCATCGGTTTTGTTGTTAGTTCCCATAGTTTTCATGCCCCATGTCAAAGGAAGCACACAAGACCATCAACATTCCGCAATGGCGAATGGCCTACCCACATTTCCCCAATAGGAGTTTAAAATAATTTGCTGAAATTTCACAAAGGCTTTGTAGAAGCTTTAAAAGTGAAGATCTCTATTTTTACATTTTAAGGTTCATTTTTAGCTAAAGCAATTCTCATCTCAGGCATCTATTCCATTGGTCAATTATTTTTAATCTTTTAACCCTTTGTTTTTACCTTCATTTAAGTACCGTCTGATCAAAATAAATTCTCTAGGATAGTTTTCTCCTCAGAACAAACGGAACCAAATGTGTAAGGGATTTCACTTGAACTGGGAGGACCCACTTGTGATATTATTCTCCAATATGGCTGTTTTGACTTCATGTGGGCTGTTGCATGTGGATGAGGCCCAGACTAACATGCAGGATGCTGCAGCAGTGTCTCCCATCCAGATTAACAATGTTCTTTCCTAGCATTTAGAATTCAGAGCTATTTTCCAGGATGCCTTTGTTTAAAAGAGTCACGTCTCAAACTTTGTCCTTGCACTCATACCTGTATGTAGGACTGTCCAGATGGGCTTCAAGCATGTTAAATGTCATTGTCACCAACTGTCGATTAAGTTTTTTGATACTGCCGAAAAAGATCCTATGGGACAATTGTATTAGAAAAAAACAAGGAGATGGGAACTATTTAATTCACAATAGCAAACTATATTCAGTTTTTCAATAACCCACCATGATATACTTTCACAATCTTTCCACTTTGATTTTAAATTTGAGAAGTGGTTCCCTTCTACTTGATTTTAATCTGTTTTATTTCAATTTATTTAACTGCTTTCCCTTACATTTAATCCTTCTTGGTCCTATACGATTCCCTCACTCCAGGCTGATGAACGTTATCGTAAGAACATTCAAGGCTCCCCTCAGACTGCAGCTCCTGTCAAGCAGCCCCCTCTTCCTCCCCGCTCGTCTGAACCATTCTCCAATGGCGGCTCTGAAGCCTCTGCCATGCACCGGCCCATGGAGCCTCAGGTAACTCTTTCCTCCTCCCTTGCTATTTCCTCTGTGTCATGTTGATCTCTTACCTCCTTGCTGGGTTTCGCTTTTGGTCGCTAAAACTTTTACCAGATATGATTGATGGTGTGGAAATTAATGAAATAAAAATTCATTTCTGCTAGGACCTTAATGATATTTTTGGGGATTTTTTTTTTCATATATCACAGAATCGTCAGAAATCACTGAATTACTTGAAAATCTTAAATCAATATTGATTTTAGCTGTTTTAACTTTAAATATATACTCAAGGTTTAATCTTCTGGTTTTCAAGTGTTTTTTATTTCAACTTCAAAATTTACCAAAGATGCAGTTTACATCGGGCTTTCTTATGCATTATGATCCAGCCACAAATTGATAGATTGCTTTAAGAGCAGGTGTGAATATACCCACAAAATCTGGAGGTGGTTGAATGAGGTTCTCCATGAAGCTCCTACAAGCATTATTTTTTCATTACCGGCAACATCAGCCTGTTATTTACATATGTTCCCTGTAATACGCGTTATGGGCTTGTTTGCGTGTGTAAAAACATGTGATACAAGCAAATGAGTAACTTGATCTACTAACAGTGCTTACTGAGGATTGCGTCTGTCAAACGTGCTAAATAGCATGCACCATCAAATCATTACCACTTTGCCTGAATGAATGTTCAATATTGGGCATTTCTACCTGAGGATGCAAAATACTCGGAGGAGAGGATGCTTATAGGTTCATTAAGCATACGCAATTCGATTTATTAAGCCTGAAAAATATTATGGTGATTGTTTCTGTATTTAGTACATTTGAAAGGAAGGGGCAAAGCGTTACTCGCAGACACAGTTTGGCACACTGACAAGCCAGTTCAGTTGTTTGGACTCTACTGGAGGAGTTTTACTATGCAGCCCAGAAAAGTGGCCCAGATTGTAGTTGTTTGCCTTATGTTGTTTAACATTGCCAAACATCACGGGTTGGTGCAAGATGACATGGATGTGGCGGAGGAGAATGACCACGGGCCACAAGTGTGGCTGTGCGCGCTATGCGCCCGCCTCTTTCTCCCTTCCCCGACTACTCCATTGTAGGACCGCTTGGACTGAGAGACCCCATCAGGGCCTGTACCCCATGTTCAATCCCTATTGCCAGGGAGCTGATGGCCTTCGGGAGACCACATTCAGCGCTGACCAGCTGCCAGATTGTCCTGAGCGCGCTTGCCACAGAGAGCGATCACCTCCTGCGCAATGGATGAATCCATCTTCAAGACTACAACTGAACTATATACAATAAATTGTTAAAATATGAAGTACATTTAGTTTTGTATATATGGTAAATGAATTAAATATATCCAGGAAAAAATGTGTCCGTCTGCTCATCAAAGAAACTGAGCTGCACAGTAGTGTTCAGAGATGTCTTTCACTGGCCCCCACCTATTTTATGAGGTTTATTAACCCATGCCGATGTGTCAGCGCCATGGTTTCGCCCATTGTCCAGATCAGACAAAACAAAGCATTAGCTCTAGTCAAGTAACAAGCAGTTATGTGATCTTGTAAAACTGTAAACATTAGGTGTGGTTTTAACTTCATGTTTCCCAAGTACCAAGCATGGTACACACAGCATGTTTATGTCTCACTGTGTTGTCTACCTGTTTCACCCCTCCTCCCTCCTGTCCCCCTACTTCCTTACCTCCTGAAAAGGTCCAGTGGTCTCACCTGGCTGCTCTAAAAAGCAGCAACAGCACCACCCCACCTCCTCCTCCTCCTGTGGTCTCCCGCTCCCAATCCTTCAGCGAACCTGGCGGTGTGACATCTAGCTTTGCACAACTTCACCTGCGTCCCCAGGACCCCCACCATCACCACCACCACCATCCATCGCCTGCACGCACTGACCCCCAGCCCCAACCTCCCCTCCACCACTCTCAGGCCCATACCAGGGCTGAACACCAGTCCAGCAGCGAGGAAGTACCTCCCAAGGTAAGGAGCTCAGGAGGGCTCCCTCCCCCATCCCTTTCCTAACCAAGGCTCTCCCTCATTCATTTCCTCTCATGTCGCTTCATTTATTGTACTACTCAAACACAACCTATCTGTCTTTATCTGCGCTGCTGACCTTTAACATAAATTTTGATAGTCAAAAAAGTGTTTGTTCAAAAAGAGGAGGAAAAATTAGAAACTTCTGGTTCCATTTTTGACAGAATATGTCTTTAGGATTGATTTCAAAGAACATCCATAAAGAATACATTCCACCATCAGACATCCACTTGTTTAAGGACTGTTTGAATCTGCTTCTCCCAGGTCCCAGTCAGGACAACATCCAGGTCTCCAGTGCTGTCACGCCGAGAGTCCCCTTTGCCATCACAGCCTGGTATTCAGGTCGCACAGAGGAGCACCGGCAGGTACATGAACATGACTTTTGGTTTATGCCATTTGTCTTCCTAAATGAACATAAGACCTATCATTAATAAGAAAAAATCTTGAGATAAGGCTGTATGGTTTCATGTCAAGAAAGGGCACTTCAGATGCAATTGGCCTCATTCAGCAACCGTTCTTACGAAAAAATTTGTTCTTACACACTGTACTCATGCAGTTTTATGAAAATTATAGCAATCAACAATGTTTTCTAACTTAATAGACAAACACTCAAGAGCACTCCTACGAACGTTTGAGTGATGCCATTCTTGTGAAATATGTTCATGATGGTCATGTTGGTGTATAACCGGTTGTTATACTTTTTTCACTTATGCTGTTTTGTAATACAGGAAAAAATTACAATAATATTTTTCTGTTTATAATGGTTCATAATAATAATAATAATTTTCATTATTTCACAAGGCATTATGGTATTTAAAAACCAGTAAATGCTATTCAGCGGATATGCTGTTCAAGTTCAACACCAAATAATTGATTAAATGTAATTAAAGGATTTAACATAGACTTTCATAGCTTAGCTTCATACACGGAAATAAGATATTTCAGTGTAAAATTTATATTTTTCCCATTTCCATTCATATCTTTTAAGTGTGTCTTAGATTGTGACCAGTGTATTTGTGAAAGAGTCTGAGATCGGACGTGCGAGGGTACTTCAACATGTCTCTGGAACAGCACGATGTTGCAGGAAGGTGCTGGCCCCTCAGAAGTAGTTGAGTGATTTAGTCCGTGATGCGCTGGTCCAACTCTGATAATAGCGGGGAAGCCTTTACCCCCTTAGTGGTCAGCATCAGTGTTTCACAAGATGTTTTTTAACCTCAACAAAGAGATCAAACCATGTTTTTTTCCTCCTGCAGAAATAGAAATATTTCAACTTCACAACTGTTTACTTATTTTTTAAGTTTAGTGTCTGGTGTTCCATTATCATTACACTTTCTCTTTGGCATTTTCTTCATTTATCTTCTCCGCAATTTCTGTAGCTGTCATATGTGTAGCTAACAGACCTGTAGCTTAATATAGCATATCCACCAGGCATTGGTGGGGTGCTACATATGCTAATAAGTACCACAGGCATGAGCTTCCAGCTTACCTAACAAATGGGATTCATCAAGTTAAGAACAGAGGTGTCTTTTGGCAGTTGAAGAGGGCTTCATGAATCTGATGTAGGTTTTCTCTTAGGGGTCTTCTTAAGAACAAATGAAGGAAAATACTTGAACTACTACTACTACTAAGATATTGGTGAATGAGGCCAGATTTTTTGCTTTGGGAGTGCTGATGGAGAAGTATAGAGAAGACCAGAAGGACTTACATTGTGTCTTTGTGGATTTAGATAAAGTGTAAAACAGAGTGCTAATGGAAGAGGTGCAGAAGCACATCAGGGACCAAATTACTTATTTACAGATGAACTCCTTCTGAAGAAAACATCCTCTGAGACACAACAAGGAGGGGAAGAGAAGGGCAGAAGCAAGTAGCGTCGTCACTCCCAAAGAAAATTTTAACATCTTCAACTCGGATTGAAAGGATTAGAAATGAGAACAACAGTGGGACAGCCCTTGTTATACACAATTTGGAGACAAAGTAAGAGGTAAGATTTAGACATGAAAGGTCAAGATTGTGGATCTAAAGGTTGAAGGATACCGGGGAGATTTAGGTTTCATGTAGGAGAAAAAGGGGACGACCAATGAGAAGGTTTCTGGATTAGTGGACAGAGGAAATGCATGGTTGGTTTGACAGAGGACAGGGCAAGATGGAAACAGATTATACGCTATGGTGATCCCTAAAGGGAACTTGAACTGTTGTGATCACAATCAGAAAATTATTTAGTACTTGGTGAATCCTGACAAAAACAAAATATGTGCAATAACTGTTATGTCAAATATTACCATTTGTTTCCACTCTACTTGTTCTTTCCCACAGTAATGTGGAGCAGCGCCCTCTGTGGGACAGAGTGGAGAAGCTGCAGCCTCGACCAGGGAGCGGAAGCTCCACCAGCTCCTCTAATTCGGGTTCCCTGGCTAGTCCCAATGATCGCTTCAGACCTCGCTGTGAGTCCCCTGGTACTGTACTCACTTGAATTTCTCTAACTCTACTAACATTGTTATCATTATTATGATATCACTATTGTTGTAATGCCTACTCACATTCACACCCTAGTAAGCGTTCTGTTCAATACTCACCTTCCTGCTACTTTTTTCCCACCCCAAGCTTCTTCCAAATCTGATGGGTCCCCTCTCCAGCGACCTGAAAATCTTCCCAAAAAACAAGATGACAAGAACATCGCCAGGCCGACTCGACCAGCTGTAAGTAAATTGTCACTAAAACTCTGGCCAGACTTGTTTGATACTAAACAGGTAAAAATGTTTTTGTGATTTACACTTTCTCTGTTTTCTACCCGATACATTATACAACCTCCTGACGGGTACAACTTGGGGAACCTTTTAGGGTGATGCGGTAAGCCTAATAAATTAGATGACTTGATGAGACCTATGCTATGACTGCACCTTTTGGTCCTTCCACTGATATGATATTTTTGATTAAAAAAATGTCTTCTGTCAGGATTAGTGCCGTAAATCTTATTAGTGGTGTCTTTGGTTACTGCTCTTTCTTTCTGTGATGTTTTCATATTCTGCTGGCAATGTCTGCACAGTCATTTCTTACTTCAATGCTTTTCTTTGCTCTCACCAGAAGCTTTAACCCTCTGCAACAGCATTTTAAGCCTGGCTTTGAATGAAAGCGCATCTGAATGCAAACAAATACCTCTTGTTGTTTTGCACATACCAGATCCTAACCACATTTGTGTATTTCAGAAAGTGTGTTCAAAAAAGCTGAACTTAGTTGGTTCAATGACTCTTGGTTAACTCTTAGTCCTTGTGCACAAGTATAACTATCAAAAGCCATCATTTATGGAACCCTGGTACTAACATTCACCAGAACTCGCTGGAGGACTTATTTAACTCATTAGGGATCATCTCAAAATGAGCTGGGGAAGGTTACGGGAGAGAGTCGTAATATCTTACATGCTGCCACTACGACCCAAAGAAATCTGATGGATGGCATGGAGGTTTATCATGATTGTAGAGGAAGTTCCCGTTTGAGAAAACATTTCCTCCGATGTGAGAGATGTCCGCGGACTTTGATGGTGGAAATGTACAGTTGGAGAATGCTATTCATTCAAATACGTTATGGAATTTAAAAAGACACTTTATCCTTTGATATTCATAAGTTGATGATACCACATTCAACCTGGGCGTAACAGTTGTCTGCTGACAGAAAGCTATGATAATATGATTAACAAATGAGAATCAGTCAGGTCATGTCCGACATCTTCTTCAGGCTCAGAAGGGGGAGGAGTCAGGAACAAACCAAGGAAAAATCCCTGGACGTACCGAGAATGTCTATATCTTAAGGTGTCACCAGTTGATCTGTTCCGTCAGAATCCCTGTACGAACATAAAGATTCGAAGAGTGGCTGAACTCTATGGCGGTCATCCAGGATTCATAGAGCCGTAGTTACATACGTAACTCTTACTGACCGCCAAAAGCAGTGCTTTAAGCACTGGGTGACTTTTACTAAGAGCTAAGTAAAGCCTCCGATGGCCAGCCCCTGAGATTGAGGTCCTACCCACCCTGCCTCTAGGGGCACTGGAGGGGAATTGCGACTAGGCAGCCGGTTTATTGACACCTGAAAGGAAAACCGTGCCGAAATTGTACATGCTTGATCAGCGTTTACAACGCTCCAGGGCCTGCTGCCTCTGGCCCAAACGTCTGATCTGGTACTACCAGGAAAGAGTGGAGGGTCCGTCCACACACCTCCAACAGGGGGCTCTGTGCATATCATACCCGGCGACGTGCTTAAGACAGAAAGTGAATTGCCAATGCGGTCCATACGGGCAGAAATGTTCTAAGTCCTTGTCAGGATTTCATACCTAATCTGGCACTGAGCCCGTGGGTAGTGCAGGTTAGGCCTCAAAGCCTCATCTGGATTGACAATGAGTGTCACAATGGAGGGCTCCATCGGGGCTAGCTGGTCCAAGCCATAGCAATCTGTCGTGGGCATAGCTGCCAGAGCTCTGCCCTCACTATGGTGATGGGAGAGAGACTTTTGAGTATATAGCAACTGTGGAGCACCACTATGTAACTCTCAGAGGGGGGCACAGGAATTGCAGAGGACTGCGCAGCCTTCCAAAAATGTGTTTGCAATCATAGATGTAACTGGGGTTTCATTTAATCATAAATGCGTTGGGGCATAATAATAATAATAATTATACATTTATTTTATAATACACTCTCAAAGTGCTAACATGCACAGCTGGTTGAACCCAGAGTTTCCCTAATGCCAGGTTTAAAATATTCAGGGTTCCAACTTAACCTGCTCTCTGGCATACCCTTCTTATCTCTACAAGTTTTGTTGTTTAGCCTGTTTATTTAGCTCACAATGTCTGGGAAGAATCTTTAGGCACCTTATCCTGACTCCCTATTTTGTTTCTCATTCTTCTGACAGCATTTTGAGGAGAAAACAAGCTTAGGACAAAATTGCAAGACTTACTTTTGGTTTTGTAGCAATAAACTAAATGTTTGAAATTATTTCCCTAACAATATGCCACTTTACTCAGTATCTTAGCTCAGGCCCAACAACTTGTCAAAGTTTTGTACCTGCATATCCAGGAGTGTGTTCTCAAAACCTCCTTAACCTAAGAGTATCTTCAAAGATGCTGATTCAGGATTAACTCTCAAGTGGGCGTGTCACTCCCAACTCTAGTACTCATATCGACACTTGCTGTTTGTTAAGAAACTACCAAACCTTAGAGAGGCTGAGCTGATCATTTATCTGCACATATACCTGACTGGTCACCAGTATTTATTCCTCTTTGTTAGATTTCAAAACCGGACAAATATGTGAATAATCTAATTTAGAATCTTTATTTAAATATGACCAACAAACTTCAACCTGCATGATGCTGTTGTTTATCTCTGCTGAAATTAACCCCTATGAGCCTTATTTACAAAAAAAAGTGTATGATGTTTATATAGTGTCTTTATATATATATATATATATATATATATATATATATATATATATATATATATACTAATATCTCAAAAGCTTAAGAGTTGTACCAATTCCTCAGTAGAAATCCCTCTCAGTTGCTTTGTTAATTAGTCTGAAGACGAAACTCTTGACTGGAAACTATATGGAAAATGCTTTGTGAATACGGCCATTGTGTAGGTGCATATTAGCTGACTACATAATGGTTTTTATAAATTGATGAGGGTTTTATTCAGTGCTTCGTTCAGGCACTTATTTGTATTTAGATGCTTGAACTAGTTTTTTTTGTACTGTCCCTCTTAGGACCTGACTGCTCTGGCCAAGGAGCTTCGCGCGGTGGACGATGTGAGACCTCCCCACAAGATCACCGACTATTCCTCCTCGAGCGAGGAGTCAGGCACCACCGATGAGGAAGATGATGAGGAGGTGGACCAGGAGGCGGGTGAGGAGTCCACCTCTGGAGCCGAAGACTCAAGAGCTAGGTGGGTAGAATTTTGATGAAGGATTATCATTGTCTGTCTCATTCTTCAATTGAATATTCTCATGTGTCATTATTAATCTTAAACATAAGAAAAATAATGTGTCAGCGCCATCACTGCTGCATGGCTTCTTTGCATGGCTGTTAACACTGGTCTGGTTACGGACGTCAGATATTTCCATGGCTTCTGCAGGAGGCTGAGTAACGGTGAAACGGAGTCTGCTAAAACCATGCTGGTTGAGGACTCGGAGAGCGACCAAACCACCACACCCTCCAAGGATGGCACGCTAGTCATCAGACAGGTAAGACAAGAGAAGACAAGCATAGAAATTCAAACAATTCTCCCAAAAGTTCTCATCTATTCACCCTGTTGGAAAGCACACTGAAGTTTTATGGAGCTTCACAGCAAAAAAGCATTTCAACGTTCTCTTCAACTGTTGAAAATTTATACCTATTTTAAAATATTACGAAAGTGGAAGATTTACAAATAATTACTTTATATTGCGCATTCAGACCGTCTGAACGAGCAAACTGATAAAAAAGGTGTTTATGCTACTGTAGGGAAGCAACCAACGTTTTGTGAGGGCTTTCTCCAGCTAATGTTAAAATGCTAAATAAGTACTCATCAGACCGCCATGTCTGGAAAACAGAATTTCCTGAATTCTAATGTGGAGAATTGCAGTTCAGTGTAAAATAGGCTTTTCAATCCTTTGTGAAGAACTGCCCAGAAAGGTCTCATCACTGGGCATTCCCATAATATATGCCCGTGGTTCGTTTCCTGAAGCCCACATTCTGGGACTCCTCCTACAATGTGTGACTTTTGTTTTGGTGTTATAAAAATCCGACACTTCCAACCAAACATCCTCTCTATATATATATGAGAGTTTTTGCACTTACATTGAAATTAACACACCTCAAGCCAATCTTTGTTTGACATTGAAAGACTGCCCTCTTTTTCCCATTTATTTTCTTTATTGTATTCTGTAGAGTGAGATTTTTTTGTCCTCTACCTTTAATTGAATGTAGTGAAAATGCCCTTATTTAATCCTTTCCGATAGACATCAATACAAAAGGTCAGCGTGGGATCAGTTTTATTTTTAATGTTAATTCAAAATGACGTATCGTCATCGTACGTACTGTATCTGGGGGTATCTATAAAAATCTGATCTAATTTCTATTTTTTAAATGTTATTATTTTATTTGGGACAAAGTACAGAAAAACATTTACAGTTACACAAGCAGTATCCAATGTACTGTACATTTGTTTATAGTCAGGGCTTATATCCAACAGCAGTCTCTTGATGGGCATTGATAGTTCATCCAAATAGCATACACAGACAAGAATTATGAATTATCAGAATCCAGAATTATGATAGATTGGTGGTAAATCCAAGCTCCGGCACATTCTCCAGGCAGTGTGTGTGAATAAACACACACTTAAAGACAACAGTGATAATTTCATGTTTTTTGGCTTCCTTTCTTTTTCATTTTTAAAATAAGTCACCATTTTCCTCAGTTCTTTTGGAACATACTGTCAAAGTGTTGTATGTGAAGCACATTGATGGTTGACTCCAGAGATTTTAAACAATATCTTGTGTGTGATACCGGGATAAAATGCTCCTATTGAGAAGCAGCAAAACGTGCAACTCCTCCTTCTCTCCACTTGTTTGCTCGAGCCGAAGTTTGCCTTTTCTTGCTTCCAGAACACCGTTGACAAAAAGCGGTTGGTCAATCTCTCCTCCTCTCCTTTGGCTGGCCCTGGTCATGGCCAAGGCCAGCCACAACCCCCCAACCATGGCCTCCCAGAGAAAAATGGCATTGCTGGCCGCATACACCACCTACCAGACCTTATCCAGCAGAGCCACCACCCCCCTTCCTCCTCTCCAACCATCACCTCCTCCAACTCCTCTTCCTCCTCCTTCCCCTCATCATCTAGTCATGCCAGTCCTGCCATGTCCCCACAGAACCCCATGGACGAGTTCACTGCCTTTGAGGTATGTCATCATCATCTCTCTCAGGCAGACAATAGAGGAGTGGACTTTTGAGGAGTGTATAGGTGAAGTAAAAAAACAAGCAGATTTGGCTTCAATAGCAGGTGCATTTTTTAAATCTATATAGTCTACATGGTAAAAGATTTTCAGCTCAAGTTGCCCATTATAGCCATTATATTATGTACTTTGGTTGAAAGTCTCATTTGTATAGCACCATCATCTGGATGTAAACCTAGTTGAAGTAGATACAGTGCATCTGGAAAGTATTCACAGTGCTTCACTTTTTGAATATTTTGTTATGTTACAGTCCTTTCCAAATGGATTACATTCATTTTTTCTTCAATTCTACACAATACCTATGAAAAAAATTTTGTTTGAAATTTTATTAAAAATAAAGAATGAAATTATAACATGTACATAAGTATTCAAATGCTTTGCTCAATACTTTGATGAAGCACCTTTGACACCAATCACAGCCTCAATTCTTTTTGAGTATGATGCTATAAGCTTGGCACACCTATTTTTGGGCAGTTTCTCCCATTCTTCTCTGAAGGACCTCTCAAGCTCCATCAGGCTGGATGGGGACCGTCGGTGCACAGCCATTTTCAGATCTCTCAAGAGATGTTCAATCGGGTTCATGTCTGGGCCACTCAAGGACATTCACAGAGTTGTCCCGTAGCCATTCCTTTGTTTTCTTGGCTGTGTGCTTAGGGTTGTTGTCCTGTTGAAAGATGAAGATTTGCCTAAGGTCCAGAGCACTCTGGAGCAGGTTTTCATCAGGGATGTCTCTGTACATTGCTGCATTCATCTTTCCCTCGATCCTGACTAGTCTCCCAGTTCCTGCCGCTGAAAAACATCCTCGCAGCTTGATGCTACCACCACCATGCTTCACTGTAGGGATGCTATTGGCCAGGTGATGAGCGGTACCTGGCTTCCTCCAGACATGACGCTTGGCATTCAGGCCAAAGAGTTCAATCTTTGTTTCATCGGACCAGGGAATTTTGTTTCTCATGGTCTGAGAGTCCTTCAGGTGCCTTTTGGCAAACTCCAGGCTAGCTGTCATGTTCCTTTTACTGAGAAGGGGCTTCTGTCTGGCCACTGTACCATAGAGGCCTGATTGGTGGAGTGCTGCAGTGATTGTTGTCCTTCTGGAGGGTTCTCCTGTCCACTGAGAAATGCTGGAGCTCTGTCAGAGTGACCATTGGGTTCTTGGTCACCTCCCTGACTAAGGCCCTTCTCCCCCGATCGATCAGTTTGGCCGGGCGGCCAGAAGAGTCCTGGTAGTTCCAAACGGTTCCATTTACGGATGATGGAGGCAACTGTGCTCATAGGGCCCTTCAGTGCCGCAGAAATTTTTCGATACCCTTACCCAGATCTGTGCCTCGATACAATCCTGTCTCGGAGGTCTACAGACAATTCCTTGGACTTCATGGCTTGGTTTGTGCTCTGACATGCATTATCAACTGTGGGAACTTATAAAGAAAGGTGTGTGCCTTTCCAAATGATGTCCAATCAACTGAATTTACCACAGATGGCTTCAATCAAGTTGTAGAAACATTTCAAGGATGCACCTGAGCTTAGTTTTGATTGTCATGGTACAGGTTAAGAATATTTATGTACATGTTCTATTTTCGTTCTTTATTTTTAATAAATTAGCAAAAATTTCAAACAAACTTTTTTTTCGCTTTGTCATTAAAGGTTATTGTGTGTAGAATTTTGAGGAAAATGTATTTAATCCATTTCGGAATAATACTGTAACAAAACAAAATGTGGAAAAACTGAAGAGCTGTGAATTATTTCTGGATGCACTGTAAGTTGCAAATGCTATTGAAAACAGATTTGTTAATATTTACCACGGCTAAAAAAAAACACCTTCTCTTAGCCTGTACAACCCAGCTGTCCAGTTCTTCATTGTTGCTCTCTCAGTCCTATCCTGACTTCACTCTGTCCTCTACCCCCCTCTGGCTCTGCTGACACCTGATCTGGGCCTCAACCTCCTTCCTCTGTAATGCAATGCCTTGCACTGTGTCACAGCTAACACTGATGCCTCCTGGTGGACGAACATGGTCATGGCATGAATAAAACTAAACTATAGTTTCTTTGGGTGACCAACAGCGAGCATCTCTCAGCCTTTCATCACATTCTAACCACTTTGAATAGTTTCAGCCTGTGTGGGGTTGGCAAGCATGGTGCAGTGGGCCATATATTGAAGTCCTCATGCAGATGTTACACTCAAAAGAAAAATAAACCTATATATGTTAATGATTAAAGTTGTGCTGATCTGTTCTCTGTGCTTCGGGAGCAGTTTTTTCCCCTAACATTTCCCAGCAGCTAGTGTTTGGATCATCCTGAATTCTGACATTTATTCTTTTCACACAGGAGGAGTGTTTTTTCCCTCTTACTTTTCTCTCTGTTAGCTTAAAAAAACTAACTGCACAATTTTTCATTTGTTTCAACAAACTTTCTTTTCATTCTTTCTAATCTCATGTTGCAGTGCCCCCAATGTAATTTATGTTTGTTTATGTCAGATAAATTGAAGGCAGTTTTATGAGCCCGGGATAGACCTATAACTCGTAGATTCAAAAGTGATGGATTTGGTTGATATTGCACTTTAAATGAACCGTCTGATATGACTTTGTACATTACAAACAGCATAACCCATCTGTGTAATTCCTAGGATAATATCACAAAGTGTCCAAGCAATGATTCCTTTTTGGCAGTTGAAAGTTTGCCTTTTCTAATCACCTCAAATCTCTGTTAGTCCCAGTCAGAGAGCAACTCCATGTCCAAACACAAGTCTTCCTCCTCCTTCACTCCCTTCATCGACCCTCGTCTTCTCCAGATCTCTCCCTCCAGTGGCACCTCACTCAACAACATGGGTAGGTACCCACATGATTGAGCTGATTTGTTTATTAGAACTGCTAGCCCGAGGCCTGCTCCAGATTATGGTCCAAGGCGTGTTTCTGATCTATGGCTGTGCCCTCACATATTTCCTGAAGACTTTTTCCATCAACGATGAAGGCATTCTGTCAGAATATCTGAGCTAGACTGATGAATCTAGCTGTAAACTGCAGTGTTGACCAAGGGGCAAATTGCAGCAATGCGACGTGTTCAAGAGTGATGATTGGATCATTTCAATAGGCTGACTTCTTCTCTTCCCCATTCAGCAGGGCTTGGGCAGGATGGACGGCTGGCCGACCCCCTAAGGTCAGACCCGTCTCGCAAAGGCTCAGTGGTCAACGTCAACCCCGTTAACACACGCCCACCGAGTGACACGCCTGAAATTCGCAAGTACAAGAAGAGGTTCAACTCAGAGATCCTATGTGCTGCACTCTGGGGTGAGTGAATCTCAGAAATCTTTGTTAAATCAAATAAATTATGTTTCAATCATGGATTCATAAACATGTCTGAGTTTGTTACATGATTGTATGCAACTTCTCCAGGAGTGAACCTGCTGGTAGGGACAGAGAGCGGTCTGATGCTGCTGGACAGAAGTGGTCAGGGGAAGGTCTATCCTCTGATCAACAGACGACGCATCCAACAGATGGATGTGCTGGAGGGACTCAATGTGCTGGTCACCATATCAGGTATAGTCCTGTCTGCCTCATGCTTAAAACAAATATGTTTGGTTTGGCTTTATTTATTTAAAAGTTAGGGAAAAAGATGTGTGACAAAATTTGTTGGAATTGACAGCAGCTCAAGTTCAAGTTTGTTTGTCCCAGGAGGGCAATTTATTTGGTAGCATAGTGCATACTGTGTTGACATAAAAGAGACTAACAAGAAGCAACATAAGCTCAGCAGAACTAGATCAATGAGCTAGAAGAATCATCAAACTGATTGAGCACTTCAACCAGTGACTTATCAATACCATGATAACAGCAAGGTAATACACCTTTTTCTATGCTGATCTTGCAGACCAGTCATTGTTTTTATCATATTGCAGGATGAGTTAAGATTATTGCTGCCAAATTTATCCTCTAGTTTATCTTTGTACATATGCTTAGCTCTCCTAATTTCATGTTTCATTCCTTTTGCAGTCTCCTATGTTCAGGGTGGTCACACTGTTTAAAAGGCTGCTTCTTTTTGTTTAATATCTTTAATCTTTTATCTTCAATCTAAAAATGAATTACTTACTTAGGGCTTAGTATTGGGGTAAATCTTCACAGTTTTAACTGGTATCACTAGGTTCTTACAATAGGACACCCGAGAGCTAATAACATCTGTAAGTTCATCAGTATCGTTGCTGGAGTCAATAAACACATTCTAGTCAGTACAGTCCATGCATCCCTGTAGAATCAGCGAGGAATCTTCAGTCCAGTTCCTTACCTGCTGAGTGATCATTTTCCCCCCCCTGCAGGGCAGTGCGATACACCGGAAGGAGGTGAACGCGTTTGTGGTCAGCTGTGGTCAGCGGGGGCATTGGTTTGGATTTATAAGCTCCGTTGACTGACCTGAAACAGAGGTCCAAGGTCTTACGTCTTGTCGGGCATGTGACTTTAACAACTGTACTTTGGCTGATAAAAGTTCCTCAAAGACTTAGCCAAAGTACAGTTGTTAAAGTCACCAAGGATAATGATCGGGGCATCGGGAGACTGAAGTTCTTGCATCACATGCAGGATGGTCTCTGTGTCACTCTTATGAGCTTTTGGGTGAATGTAAACCAACGTAACAAATAGCTGTGGAACTCTTGCAGCAGATAATGGGGACGTAGTGATACAGTTAACAGCTCCATGTCCTTAGTGCAGAGACTCACCCTCACCATAACAGTTTTGCACCAGCGCTCATTAACGTAAAGCTTTTTTGCCAGTAGTTTGGGCATCACGATCCTTGCATAAAGGCGCACCAAACCCGTCTATCACCAGATCCAAGTCCTGTCCCTATCCGCCAGCCAAGTCTCCACCAGCCAAGTGAAATCATGCTGGCAGCGTACATGGCCTTGAAGTTCTTCCGTCTTGTTGCGAAGAGACTGTGGATTTATTAGGATAATAAGAGGGCATTGGACTATGAGACTGAGATTGACGTTTAATTCTCTCTCGAACTCCACCCCTTTTTCCCCGATTCCACTTTTTCTGGTAAGGATCGCTGGAAAGTGTAATTTTTCCACCACGATTGAGGTCAGATGGATCATATCTTTAATAGGTTAGGCCCGAACGTGTGTTGTGATTTAGGTGGTTAGACCACTGAAGAAGAAACTCTGCTGTACAGGTTGTAGGGGTTAGATCATGACAACATTCTACAAGTTGAAACTCCAACCACAGTAAAAGCACGGCTGTAAGCTCCATATCTTGGTATCAAAAGACCATATCAACACATACCTTACAAACTACTTTCTAGATTTACTTGATCATTTCATACAGTGCTGGTAGCAGATAAAAGTGATTAAAAGAAGGTCAACACAACAGAGAAACAGCTAGCTGCCGGTCGCTGCACAAGCATGCGCCCATCTCGTCTTCTAGGACCATAGGTTAATCACTGTATGATCAGATTTCAGGAGATTATAGGGTGAATTTTTCCATATTGCCAGAGTTTTATTCATAAATTATTATTTTTTGCATTGTTGTCATTTGCAACACTGACAACAATATAAAATGTATCTCTAAATGTTATATTGGTAGATATGAGCGTTCCTTCTTCATGAACTTCTGTACTCAAGAAGACGTACAGTTACTTGTATAAAAAATAACTCTGGTAAAAGTATTTACTATTGATTTTGGTATTTTGTGAGGAATGAATCTGTTTTGAAATTGTAGGTCGTAAAAAGTACAGATATGTACGTATGTTTAAGTGTAGGAATAAAAATGGCATAGAGTTTTAACAAGAAACATACTCACTTTATGTAGAGATATTTGAAAACTAGTCTCGTGCAGGAATAAGGTATTTTTAAAGTATTTTATTTATATCCCAACTCTGTTTATGAATGTAACTTTGAATATTGTGACTTCTTTATGAAAGATTATTTTTACTCCACTGACACTTTCTCCCCATCATTCTCTGCCTTCCATAGGCAAAAAGAACAAGCTGCGAGTGTACTACCTGTCGTGGCTGAGAAACAAGATTTTGCACAATGACCCTGAGGTGGAGAAGAAGCAGGGTTGGGTGAACGTGGGCGACCTTGAAGGTTGTGTCCACTACAAAGTCGGTACGTCTCCTGAACGTCAAATCTATTACACACAAGGAAGAGTTTAAAGTGTACCAGACTTTGTTACTTAAGCATTACGTACATAATTTTTTTTCTTTGCAGTGAAGTACGAGAGGATTAAGTTCTTGGTGCTGGCCTTGAAGAACGCTGTAGAGGTGTACGCCTGGGCGCCCAAACCATACCACAAGTTTATGGCCTTTAAGGTGAGCATGGTTGGATCTTGGTCTCTAAAAATGATGTCTGGTGATGCGACTTCTGGGAGCTACCTAACATTCATGGTTGGCTTTTAGTCTTTTGGTGAGCTGGTCCACAAACCTCTGCTGGTTGACCTGACGGTGGAGGAAGGACAGAGGTTAAAGGTCATCTATGGCTCCTGCTCAGGCTTCCACGCTGTGGATGTGGACTCGGGTGCCGTCTATGATATCTACCTGCCCACACATGTAAGTAGTGCACTGGTATTATTTCTTAGCTTTCAAGTCAGTATAAGTTTATTCTGTAGTATAGGATTCAGTTTTACTACGATCCAGAAATGCATCCGGTGCCAACAGAGGAAGTTGGCACCTATACACTCAACAGTCCAACAGTCCAGAGGAAACACGGCAGGTTGGTCTGCACTCGGTTGCAAAAAGGAATTTCGAGAAAATTACACAGTGAAAATTATATTATTCTTAGTCTCAAATTAAAAATAATCTTGTCAAAGTAAAATTCTTTTTCTAATGGGAAACATACTTAAGAAAATATATTTTACTTTATCTTAGCGTCTAGCTAATATTGAGCAGATTTTAACCAATAACAAACTACAACGATGCCTCTCCATTTTTTGCTATTTCCTCCCCCCTCTCATCGCACCAATCAATGGGGAAAATGCATAAACGTAAAAGAAAAAAATTAGGACAATTTTATATTGATTCCTTTACGCATTTGTGAGTTAATTTCAAAAGATTTATAATTTCATTTCATTTTATTGTGTCTTATTTTATTTCAAATGCTATGACACACAAAAGGTCGCCAAGATTTATTCACCTCTAGTATTTGCCAAAACCTACCTCTGAGACAGAGGTGAAAACATGACTTCCTCTGATGGCTGAAGTAATAAGTAAGTGCCAGTTAGAATAATTCTAAAAACGTAGAATAAAAATAAAATAGGTCACCTGACATCTTCAGACATATCATTGGAGCCAAATTTATGTAAATCACGTACAGAGTTCACATTCACAGCAGGGTATATTATATCTTTAATCAGAATCTTTTTTCAATCAAATACCCCTTCATGTAAGTGGCCTTGATGTATCGGGTAACACTGCTAATCAGTCGAAGTAAGATGATAGGGGCTGCCAGGTTAAATAGAATTACTTAGCTTATTTGTGAAATGCAAATTAAAGTTTTACCTATTTAATAAACTTTATCATGTCTTGATGATGAGGTTGAAAATTGGACTTCCGAAGACTTAATTTTCTTCTGCGTGCGAGCAGTGATCTTATTGCAATAACATTTAGCCGTCTTGATGTAACGGTTTAAGCTACGCTTATATTTATGGATATTCTTTAGTCTGCTTAATTACCCACCACCTGCTCATCAGTAGCTATAATCATTCATTCAAACATTCATAAACCAATGGAACAGCCTTCGGAAGAAAATTGGGGTTCAGCATCTTCTTCAAAGACAGTTCAACATGGGGATTGAGTTACAGCCACCCTATAATAAGTTGCTCTCTAATCTCATCCTTCCATTCCACCCTCAGATCCAGACCAGCATTCAGTGCCATGCGATCATCATCTTGCCCAACACAGATGGGATTGAGCTGCTGGTGTGTTACGAGGACGAAGGTGTTTACGTCAACACCTATGGGCGCATCACCAAGGATGTGGTCCTGCAGTGGGGAGAGATGCCAACTTCAGTGGGTGAGGCATCCCATTTAAGAAACAAAAAAACAAGACTGCTCCTTTCATTCCATCATTTGATGGCTTCGGGTTCCTCTGATCAGAGTTGTGTTTTATGTCCCCATATGCGTGAGCAGCCTACATTAGGTCCAACCAGATCATGGGCTGGGGTGAGAAGGCCATAGAGATCCGTTCGGTGGAGACGGGCCACCTGGACGGCGTGTTCATGCACAAGAGAGCTCAGAGACTCAAATTCCTCTGTGAGAGGAACGACAAGGTGAAAACATTTATTTATTTTTTTCATTCAAATTAATTTATCTCTTCCTTGCTTGGTGCAAATCTTCCTTCCCTTTGCCTCCCCTCCTTCTTTGAACCATTCCCTTCCATCGAACCTTAGTTCCTCTCTCCCTGTACACGTCTTCCTTCTCTGCATTTGTTTATTCCTTCATTTCTCCTTGCCTCCTCGTTTTATCATTCTATAACTCCGTCCTTCTTTTAAGCTGAAAATTTTTTTACTGAATGACATGGTATTTAATGTATAAACAACTGCATATTCTACAATATCAGCAGGGATTTATAAATAAAGATAAAAGGTGAATTGAGAAAAGGATAGATAAAAAAATTTATTGAGAAAAAAACCCCTCTTCGTAACAATGAGTTCAAACCAGTTCATAATGATTATTTTCAGATGCAGCTTGTATTTCTTTTTCATGGCTTGTTAAATATATATTTAAATTTGACCAATAAGAAAGAGAAGACGACAACATGGAAGAGATTTGTCAACAAATGCTCCGACCATTGAAGTAATGTACTTCCAAAAGTAGTGTAGATTGGAACAGTAATAACACATATGTAAGTAATTAACTTTAGAGCCAGAACAGAGAGCACAAATCATAATCAACTATCGTTAATCTAAATCTACGCACTGGCATTAAGTAATACTTATGGAAGAATATTTAATGAATAATTTGATGAGCAAAATTTTTAGATGACGAAAAGATGGTATTCCTGACTGACAACCAATTCCAGTTAATGGACAATAAATCTTTTCCCCAGCTATTCATTCTTGGAAGTGGTTTTATGTTATAAAATGATAACATGCCTTAGACCAAAGCCACCAGCTTGCTCTTCGTTGTGATCAGAGGCACCAATGATGTGGGCTATAAGGGCATCCCAAGGTACTAAATATGTTTTGAGAGCTATGCAAAGCTTGAGATAGAAAAACCAAGAAGGGCATGGAAAGGAATAGCACTCTTTTAGATCCTGAAATGAATACAGTACTTGATCATTGGTTTTAGGGCGAGAAAATATAGCAAGACTAATTCTGGGGCATTTACCATTCCATATCAAATTTCTGAAAAGAGCATCAACAACCTGAAAAAAATCAGTTGGTGGAGCAAGAAGGAGCATTGACAAAAGGAAATGGATTTTTGGAACTATATTCATTTTAATTATTGAAACGCTGCCATGAAGTCTAAAATATAAAGAAGACCATCTATTAATATCTCCCGCAAATTTCTTAAAAACAAATTTATAATTGTATTAAACCATGTGAGGAGTTTCAGTTCTGATTTGAACACCCAAGTAAGTAAACCCCCGTCATGGTACAGAGGTTTGAAGGTAAATTAGGTTCAGGTTTAGATAAGTATAACATAGTGACATGAGTACAGATGTTATATATTATTTTAAGACCTGAAAAGGAACTAAACCCGAATAAAGATTAAGAATATGGGGCAATGAATAAACTACGTCTGAAAGATAACAATATAATGTCATCTGCATAAAAAGAGATCTGATGAGTTGTACTATTAATTGTGATAGGAATTATTGATTGACTTACCCTGACAGCCTGGGCTAGTGGTTCCAAAAAGAGAGCAAATAGACACAGGGATAGTGGACAACCTTGTCTAGTAACTCTTGTTATAGCAAAGTCAGGTGTGCCAGGGGGTCCAGTTTGTACATGTGCATAGAGAAGCATAAAGTATACTTACCATTTCAATAAATGATGGTCCAAATCAAAAATGTTTAAAGCTGCTATACTGTATAATGCTACCTTAATACTGCACATAAATAGCTCCATTCAACCGTATCAAAAGATGTCTCTGTGCCTAATGACAAGACTGCTTAATGTGATGAAAACCATTAAGAAAGACTAGATAGACACTTTCTAGTCTTTCTACACTTTCTTACAGTTTCCATCCTTTCTCAATGGTCATCTTTTACTAATATATCCCTGCCTCTCTCCATCCTGTCATTTTCAGTTGTGTTTTGTCTTATAATTTTTTTGCGTCTGATTCACATGAAACTACAGCAGCAGCTTGGATCAACAACAACATTGATAACAAGGAGTTACTGCAGAGGCACTATTTGTTGTCAATTGAAATGACATACATTTTAATATATGATAATAATAATAATGATAGCATTATGATTATTTATAACCGATTATGAATCATAATATAGGATTTAGGACAATTAACTGCGCTCATATCAGCCCAACTGAGGCATTAGAAATGTTTTTTTCAGAATGAATTAGAATAACATGACTATTTTTTGATAATGAAGGAAAGATCTCTGTATTCATTCTCCAGGGAGGATCAATCCAACACATGTAGTTTATTCACACTTATTTTACGCATTGGTATTAATTTCACATAGTTTCTAGTTTCATCCTTCTACCGTCTGATTCTTAGTTTGTTAATTTCTCCCCTTTCTGTGCGTAAGCAGGGGGCCGAGGTCATGTGGAGGACCACACATTTTCTCTTCAAGTTTGCTTTTTGTAAATTCAACGGCTTGCGTTGAAATTGACAGTCGCCTTTTTCTGTGCGTACGCAACACCTATGAATGACGCACGCCCCTTGTGTACAACATAAAATGTGTCACTTTCAAAAATGCCATTTATCTTAAGCATATTTGCCTTTTGTCCCGCTGTCCAGGTCTTCTTTGCCTCTGTGCGTGCTGGAGGTGCCAGCCAGGTGTATTTTATGACACTGGGACGTACTTCCCTCATGAGCTGGTAGTCGACAATGCTACACCAGTTACCTTGACGATACCAGAAGGAGACCAACAGATGACGATTGTGACTATGACAAACGATAATGAAGAAGAGAAGAGTCTTTAGCTGGAGGTTCATAATCATCTCTGCTGAGGGAACAGATTCCGCTCAGCCGTTGGGCAGACAACGGATTGGACTCTAATCATGAAATTAAGTGAGGGGCGGTTGTGTGTTTTTTGACCTTAGGTACCCCCTTCATTAGCGCTGATCCCGCCTTCCTCCCTTGCAGGAGGTGGAATCTGTTGTCTGTTGATGGCGAATATTTCTGTGTCATTGTAAAGCTTTGCATCGTGTGTGTGTGTCGAATGGAGGAAACACGGCGTATGAGAAGGGCAGGATGATATGAGCTGGCCTTTTGCTATATCAAAAAGGCGAATACTTTATTTGCGACACCAACGGTGTAGCTGTGTCCAGGAAAACTATCTCCTATCCCCACCACAGTAGATTTCCATGTCAAGCATGTCATGTAACACTAACTCACAACCAGTTGTCCTCCTATAGATAAATAACGCTTGACCTGCAAATCTACCTCCTCTGTCTTCACTTATGTTTTTGCCTTCTCCTTAAAGTGAAGATTTTATTAAGGGACCTTATTGATATATCCATTAAACACAGGGTACTGGATATCAGCTTGTACATAGTGACTACATCACCTTTGTAGGCATCAGTTTCTCCTGGGGTTGACAGCTTGTCAACATTTACCACATTGCCTCACATACTGTAGGTTATGTCTGACCCAAGTTTCCCTGTAAATGACAGCATGTTGCTTTCAACATAATTTACCCAAAATTTCATACACTGTATATTTTCTATGTGACACGCTGCACATAAATAAATACTAAAAATGCAGGCCATACCATTAGATGAGTGTTAAAGGAAAAATGTACCACATTTATAATCTCTAAATTCAGTGTCAGTCACAGACTTTCACTCAGTCATGGACTCAAAATCTGTGCTACTGGAAATATGAACTCACCAAAACTACACCTGAACCCAGAAATGTGACAGCATTACCTAAAGATTTGTGGATTTCTCCTTTCACATCAGTCAGAAGTAGGAATAGGTTAAACTGTGAATTTAGGATGGATAGGCAGGATTAGCAGGTGGTCATAGAGGTAGCATGTTTGTCAGTGACCCGAGGTGACAGTGAGGGAACTAGATGTTCATAAGAAGAAGCTTTGAGCATCACACACTATTTAGAGGCATGAAACAAGCAGGTGGTCCTCCTCCAGTTTCAAATTTTAGCCTCCTTTTTAACTAACCGGTTGCCTTGGAAGGGTCTCAAGCTGCTCTGAATCTTCTGGGGGTAAAGTTAAACCTGAGAGAAGTTTGGACTTTGCGTATTGTAGAAGAATTTGAACCATGTAAGGAATTTGTGGACCTGATTCTTTGCTATCTGGTCATTGCTCATTCCGGTCTGGATCCAAGAGACATAAGATTATCTGGGTCACTTCATCCTTTAACAGAATTTTAGGTCTTTGTCTTTTTCATCTTCAAAAACTCACAAGCCAGACTGTTTTTTTTAATGTCGAACCAATTCAACTGTTAGATGATCCATCCTGTGTGTCATCATGAACTAAACTGGTGTCCGATTCGGCTTTGTGACCGCGGCGCGTACGCTGTCCGAGGTTGGACATGCTGATCATCTGCAGGAAGCAAAGGTTAAAGGTCACATGTTCTAATAACAGTGTTACTAAACCACTTCAGATGGCGGTAACTAAGCAACACATTTTTTATTTCTGACGTAGTTTTTAGTCTTTGTTTCTGATTTTTTTTTTTTTTTTTTTTTAATGATGTAACCCTTCAGACGAGTCTCCGACTGCAGTGGTTTTTAAACTGTAATGCACACCTTATGTTGAAATGTTTACAGAAGTTTTGTTAAACCAATGTGCATTGAAATTAATATTTATGGTTTATTTTGAGGGCAGTTTTTCCCTGTTTTGTATTTTGTATTCCTTTTTGTACTTTCATTTAGACGTTTGTGTACTGGAGTTATCTTAGGATAAAGAATTACACAGTTCTAGAGTGTGAATTCACTGATTCCTCTGCATTGTGGCCTTGTCTTTAAACAGTCAGGGCCACACTGCCACAGGTGACACGTTTCCCCTCAGACATACGTCTCTGCCATGCCTCTAATTTATGTTCTCGCTGTGTGTACTATGGGAATTACTGTATTTTCCTGCAGGTCTTTTTTTCAATTGAATAAAATCAGAAGTAATTTACAGTGTAGTGTTATTCTTTTATTACCTTCTGAACAATGAAAATATCGACTCATATGGTCGTCCCTTGGATTCTGAATAAGATGCCAATTTGAATCTCCAGACAACTGTTTTAGAGGTTGTAAATAAGACTTATCTTTTAACCCATGGCCTTGATGCTATACTAAAATAATAAAAGATAGTTTCGCTGAAACATTTTGTAGCAGAGTAGCCTTTCACCCGAACAAGTGAGGAGAGAGGACGGGAGATTATAAATCAGACACTGGTGAGCAGAAGGAGATAACTGCAGCACACGAAGGAGTGAGAACTAAATGAAAGACATCCCTGAAAGAAATGTAGTTTCATGGCACAGATACTTTGCAAAGACTTTATTAAGTGACAAAAGAATCAGCCAGATTTCTATGGAATATCCTGGACCACACAGGAACCCTGGAGAATTGTTTTCATTCCCAGAGCAGCTTCTAGATCACCTACAATTACCAGCCTGCTTGAATGCAGAAATACCTGCCCTGTGTACTGGGTGGACAGTTATATAAATAATATAGATTAGAGATAAGTCGCTCTTCCTATTCATAAACTCCTGGTTTCCTCTTTCCCTTCTCTCTCTGCGTTTTACCTCACAAAGCCTCATCCTATGCCCGGGGGCGTAAATCCCGGGGAAGTTCCACAGAGTTCTACCAAGCTTAACCCAACCGAAGATCATAGACAGAAAATATTAAGCCTTAAACCTAAACTTGACAAGCTTTTATCAGATCTAGATCTATATGGATCAAAGAGGGAGAAAACAATTTGGCTTACTTTGGATAAAACTGGGGATCATGCATAGCGACTAAAGTTCTGTATTCTCAACCAATTACTCAGTAAAATGGGAGGATTGCAATTCCTGGTTACTGCAGATTTCAATATTGATAAACTCCCAGTTTCATTGTCAGAATTCCACAGGCAAATTCTATTTATTGGAGAATGTTATATGTACATAACTTATCACCCAACAATTTAAAACAATGGAATGATGGATACATAATCCACAAAATCAAATCTTTATTTTATAATGATTGGTTTGAGAAGAATAATTGGTTTATTGCAGACCTAATGGATGAGGGTGGCAGATTATTGGAGTATGATCAATTTTGTACTAAACATAGTTTTAAACCTGCCGAATCCGAATTCATTAAATTACGCAAAGCAATCCCACAAAAATTCCTGTTTCTAATGAAAAATATTATCGTACACCAACCCTGCGACCACCATTAACACAACTCATAATTCAAGGGATTTTATACTGGACAGAAATTGTACTAACTATTTGTATTTGTACTAAAATTGTCTTACAGAACTATTATTTCCCGGAAAAGAAAAGAAAAATTCGATCTTAATAATTCGATAAAGATTCCATTCACAAATTAATAACAATGTACTTGTTATTAAAAATTTAAAAATTTCCTATACAACCAACAACATACATCCCTCTAAAGACTAATATAATATAATATATGTATAATATAAATCATAATACATGTTCATTCTATGAAAATAACACAGACTATCTATTCTTTTACCAAAACTAAAATTCCATTGCAACCCACCATTTCCAAAGATTCGGTGTAATTTTACCAGACCAAAGATGGGGAAATCTCTTGCAATATTATTCTTTGTCTTGCTAAATTTTTTATACATAAAATTAGATTTCTCAGATCACCTCCCAAAATGGTTGTTTTTTTCTTAAATTAGTTCAGTTTGTGTTTGAAGTCACTGCAGCCCATTGATGATGAAAAAACACAAAGAATATATAATTTGTTTAAACTGTTCACTATGTCCAAATATGAGGAGCGCTTATTGTTTCTCTGTTATTGTTTTTTTGTTTGTTTCTTTTTATCTATTTATTTCCTTTATTCTTTTCTTATTTTAAGTCTATACAATTTTTTTTTAAACATTAATTGTGTTTATGTTTGATGATTGTTTGATTTGAATCTGTTATATATTTTTTATTTCTCTGGTCCCCGTATTTACATTTATTTTTGTAACTGTTGCAAAATTACAATAAAGTTTCGGTGAAAAAAAAAGGCGCGCACATCCACAGCGCGACACAGTAAATCTTGGCGCTTCAGTGGAAAGTTAGCTTATAACAAAGGATGCGTTAATCATTTTTCACATATTCCTTACCAAAAACCTGCTTCCTGTGTGTGTATATACGTGTCTGCCTGCCAGATTGATTAATCAATGAGCTCGTTAGAAACCACTTATATTGCTCAGGTGGCTGGAATACATGCCCGCTGACATTGGGCGAGAAGCAGAACCCAACCTGATCAAGTCAGCAGTTCATAACAGGGCTGACAGACAAAGAAACCATCCACGTTTACATTTACTCCTATGTACAATTAAGAGTCGCACATTGACTTATTAAAGCTGCGATCAGTCAATGAACTGGTGCCGCAGGACTTTACTCGTGTGCCTCAGACTCAGAGCACGGAACTAGGTTCGAATCCACGTGAGTTGATTTTTTTTTTTTCAGTCCGCGCCAAGTAAGTAATATCACAGGAAACACGATCAAATCTTCATAATAAAGAATGAGGTGTTTACAGGATGTCTTTAGTGTCAGTACGAAAATGCATCAGAAGCCCATGCAGAGTCTGGGACACAGGTGAATGTGTGTGAGCTAGCAAGTCTGTTAGCCCTAAAGAGTGAACAACAAATCAAATCACACAATTGTTTACTGTTGACATCGGCAGCAGAGTTCTCTAGCTAACATGGCTGTCAGCAATACAATCAATGACCAATTGGTAACTTTCAGTTTCAGAAGCAGAATTGGAACGTCATCGTCTCAGAGATCTTTTCAAATGCAATCTTGTAGACGTAGTTTTTGGCAAGAAACTTGAATGAAAGTTTTTGAATGACTAATTTTATGTATGTTTTCATGGCATATCAAATCGATACTAGAGCGAGAATTGTTAAAGTGTTTTTCATGGGTGCTACCCCCCTACACTGAAATACACACCTGTGCCGACATCCCCTTGCCAAAATACTTTTCAGTGAGGGACAGAAACACTTACCCTGTAACGGTCACAAACTGATTTAAGTTTTCAATATGGAATTTACTTTGGGACTCTAAATTTGATTAAATGAAATTATCGACATTTAGGATTGAGATCCCTGTTTTGAATTAATTTTATTGGTTATTTAAGACTACACTTCAACGCAACACTTGAACTTGAAATTACTGGGGATAAAGGCACTTACAATTTCATGCAGACAAACTGTTGTTGCCAGTGGATATCAGATCTGCTGCAGGATAGTAGAAATAAAATTCACACCTGAAACTTATCCTGTATTTATAAAGCCTGAGGGAGCCAGAGACCTCCTCCTTCCTGTTTCCCCTCCTGATCTATTGTCTTAAATCTGCACTGATTCACAATCACTTTTGTTGTCTTCTATATAATGACCTATTTTTTGTGTGAAAACCGATCACTTAGTATAACATTCTTAGCAATATAAGCCGTTATGGCAGCTAAGGACTGTCAAAAATACTCTTCTTAAATTGTATTGCTGGAGGAGACTTCAACATGGTTTTAGATGAGTGGCAGATTACCATCCAAATATCATCCTCACAATTTGAACTTGAGTGAAATGTTAACTAACATGAACAACTTTTTTATGATTCAGTTAAATCTTACGTCCATCTCTGTCCGGTTTCTTACAATGAAATGAGATGCTAACAGATGTTATTTGATGATATAGGATGTACCTCATACATAAACTCAGTGTGGGGCAGCGAGCTGGTAGCTACAAGGATTCACAGTTGGATTTTATAAGAAAGTTCATTTTTACTGGGATCACTTAAGAGGTAAAATAAATTAACTAAACACCAATTGGTAATGCAAGCAACTAAATTTAAAAAAAAAACAACTGACTAAATTGAGCTCATAAAGAACAAAAAAGTATTTAAAGTGTCTGGTAAGACCAAAAGAATAAACTACACCTACTATGGGGCGCCACTAGGGGGCACATGTGTGCAACCCAATGTCCAGAACTCTGCATTCTGCCTCCAAACATCACCAGCTGTTTGGCAAAGTTAGCCTGCATGCTCCACAATACAGCTTCCTGTTAAAAGTGTGACTATTATACGTGTCACACTATATTATGAACAGATTTAACTATTAGGGGCATTTATTCTGCAAGTTAGTTGTTGAGTGTATCTTCTTTCAATCATTTTTGTTAGATTGAATTACCACTTCTTGCCCGAAGCCCCATAAATGTTAAGTATGGCCTTCATTATATGCTCAAAATAAACTTAAAATAGCTCCACAACTAACACGTGTATTTGCATAGCCCTGGAGTGTATTGGAATGGAAGACTTAAAATAATTTAGCATTGGTGTCAGTAAAATTGTACCTGTTACTATGTGTGCGTTATCTTTGATAAATCAAACACATGACAATGTTTCTATCCTCGCCTGATTTAGTTTTTTTGTTTGAAAAGGCTTTAACATAATTATATTACAGTAAAACCCATGAAACAAAGCAACAAATGAATTTGCTCAGAAACTCTTTGATAACTACTACATCAAATTGGATAGAAATATCACTACATTTATTTTATTCTACACATTTTTTGTCGGGTGGGATCAGCAGAACTCTCCATTTGTCACAGTGGGATACCAGGTAGCAACAACTTATTCAAATATGAGAACATGTTATTCTGTGGGAGCAACTTATTCTCATCTCTGATCAAGTTACTATCTTGCAGAATAAGTGTTTAGGTCCTAAACACTTATTCCTGTTAAGTGTTTAGGACACTTAAGTGTCCTGTTAAGTGTCTCGTTGTTCCTAAAGTTTAGGAACAACGAGAATAAGTTGTTCCTCGTGTGTGTTCGTGTGTGAACAACTAATTTTAATGTGTGGAGAAGATATTATCTTACGGGAAATTGAACTCTAGGTTTTATTATCTAATGTGTGAAGAAGTTATTATTAGGTCGGAACAAGTTATTAGCTTTTTTGTCCGATTAATAATATTGTGAGAACAAAATAATTATCTTACGTGTATGATGAAAACTTGTGCATAAGGATCGTATCAAAGCACAAACAAAGATTTAAGTACGCATAAAAAAACTTAAACCGTAATTATGTCACATGTCAAGTAAATCCCCACGCAAATGTATGAGGCTTTTACTTTGAAGGGGTGCCTCTGCGGATGTCGCTTCGCTGTCTCAAGCTTCACTCGGTTCGGCTGTGTCACGCTGCAGACCAGGCGAATGTGGATCGTCTCTGGTGGGAGATGGGAACATTTGCTTCTTTTTCCACTGAGCTCTCGTGTGGCTCCAGCGGCGGCCCTGAGTGCGTGAGTACCCGTTAACAGTGCCAGCGACGTGGACCTGCGGGCTGGAGGAGCTGCAGGTTGACGTGAGAGAAAACTGCAGAAAGGTCGTGACGGTTACGGATTGATTTGACCGTTCACACCCCGGCGCGCGCCCTATAATAGAGTTACTGTGGATACAGCGCTGGGGGAGGGTCTGTGTGTTTAATACATTTCTTCGGAGAATTAATGTTGAAAATGTTGCTGGAGAGTGTTTTGCTGCGTGGAAGAATTGAGGCCTGAGTCGACTAGTAGCCTGCTCCACGATGAAGACCATTTCTGTCTGTCTATCCGTCTGTCCTTCCCACCTGTCTGCTGCCCTCTGATAGATGCGTGTCTGCTCCCTGAGGATCAGACCAGGCTTGACATCAGGGGTTATTATGGACAGCGTGGAGGTTGAGATGTGGATTACACTAGTCTCAGCAGCTGTCTCTTATTTCATCTTCCTCTTATTTTTTTTTTTTTACCGTTGTTATTTTTTGTGTGAGTGTGATCTGGTCGCTGCCACAACTTTTATCTTTTATAAAAGTCGCTATCTAGAGCGATCATAAGTTTATACATTATCGAGGCATGTGTTTTTATCAGCCAATAATGTAAGTACATTTATTGGTAAATAAAAGTTAAAGATGTAATACAGAGATGACCAAAGTACTTTATGGCATATGACAAATAACACCACAAATTGCAAATCCTTTTAACATTTGTTTTGTAAGGCACAATATCAGAGAAAACATGCAGAAACATTTGAGTCATAAACACAGATTCAGCTAAAAGCTGGGGTGGGACAGTGTATGAAAAGTCTACAGCCGTCACCATGGATACTCTAAGCAAAAGAATAAAAAAATACAGGACAAAAGTCAGAGAGAATTTTTTTTTTTTTTAATAAAGAACTGAGCTTTGGTATTCATGTTGTTGATCTCATCTGGAGGAGGAGGTCATTCCAAAGTTTAGGCGCTGCCACTGAGAAGGTCCAGTTGATCTTCGGTACCAGAGCACTCATACATCAGTCGGTGATTTTGGAAAATGCAGCAAGTCTGACAGATATGTTTTAAGAGATTGGGCTTGTTCAATTAAGTATTTAAAAACAATCAACAAAACTGCCAAATTATCCTGTCCGAATTTGGTAATTTTGCCCTGAGTAGAGCCGCTACTACTTCACGTAGAAAAAAGCCAGTCTAGCTGGTTCAGGCATCTGATTAGGATGTCTACAGGTGAACTCTGCATCTTTGAAGTTTTTCAGTCACATCCAACTGTGAAGAAAACATGTGGTAGAGCCAGTACTCGGTGGTGGGACTATATATCACATCTGCCCTGGGAACACCTTGGGATCCCCCAGGATGAGCTGAAGACTGTTGCTGCGAGGGGCATCTGGAAATCCCTTCTTAGCTTGGTGCCACCATGACCCAACCCCAGATAAGGGTCACGTGTTTAATATATTTACCATAAACAAATTAATAATAAGTAAACTACAAAAAGCCCTTAAGCAGATCAAGCAGATTTCCCCATCAATGTATGAGTTATTGCCAGCCGCTAAATATGCTAACAACTCTAACATACACTCTGAGGATCTCTGTAAATACACGGTAGTTGCTCATCTCCTGCTGCTTCCACTTCAGCATCTCTGTTCAGCCCCTGAGTCCCAAGCCCCACCCAATAGTAACTTCCAAGGAATCAAAAGAACAGAGGCAGCAATAGACAAATTGTGACGTCACTACTCCAATTTTTTTTTATTTTTCAAATTTGAAATGCTGCAAAACACATATTGTCACCAAAATTTAATCACCTCTAGGATAAAACCTACCTTTCGGTAAAATTTCATGCAAATCCATCTTGTACATCTGTAGTCCCACTCACAAACAAAAAAAGCAAAAAAACGTACAGGAGTATAAAAACAAAACCTCCTTGGCAAATTTAAAAAAAATAAAAATAATTCTGTGTCAAAAAACTAAATAAGTGAAAAAAACTTTTAAACTTAAGTAAAAAAAACCAAAAAATTATATTGAAATAACAGCGAGTCCTTTAACACAAGTAGCTGCTTTCATTTAAGTTACGTCAACCTCAAACTAATAAATTATAGTCACATAGAAAACTAAAACTGTGGCGGTCTCCCAATCGGAAGATCGGAAGCCCTAACGGCCCACTGCTCCGTCAGGGATGGGTCAAATGCAGAGAAATAATGTCACTATGTTGCACTGTGTATGGCTGTATGGATCAATAAAGGATTTCTTCCTCTAAAAAAGATTGAGATGCAACTATTATTATGAATACTTCTAATAATCTATTTATAATATTGTTTTTAATTAGAAACAATGTTGCAATCCTTACAATTAATCATTTAATATATTATCATCAATCATAATAATAGTATAATCATTCTTTTTTTTGTTATTATTGTACTTTTCTATCTCCATTTCTCTGAACATGTTACGTATCCTCACAACCTCTGGCTGTTATGGATTGAATTTATCAACTGATGGCATTATTTGGCTTAAAGAAAAAGACCCAATAAAAGACTTATTGTCAAAAACATTGATGTCCTGTTGATCAGACCTGTGCAGAAAAAGTTAGAAGCTCATTCTTTGATGGTTTCTCTTCACCTGTGTGCACCTGAAGCTCGTGCCATGGTGGCTGGCAACAATTGACGTTGGCTCAATTGAATACGTGTAGTTGTAACTGTATGACCATGCGACTTGGGCTTCTCAAGCAGGGAGGGGGGGGGGCCTGTCTGTTCTGAACTGTTAGCCAATGTAGGGACACAAGGGGTTGTTGTTGTGAGATATGCTCATGCTTACAAGGAGCATCTGAGGAGCATGGACCCACTGCAGCCTGGATTTTTGTGATTGGCCCATTTTAATGGTAGTCCAACCTAGAAGTGATAATAGCAGCACAAAAAATTCATTCTCTTAGATAAAAACGTCATCCTGATTTTCATATTGCTCATCTCCTCAAATCCTCCATCGGTTTATTCTCCCGTATCATGAGTATTGATTAGATTGACAGGCGCAGGCATCAGGCCTGCATTAAGATGGTGAGTGTTTCCGTGATATCATTACTTCATCTATACAGGCTTTGTTTTCTGTGCAGATTTTGAGAGGAAATCTATGGGGTCCTTTGGAAGATACCTGGATCAGATACATAGGTAGCTAGATAGAGAGATCCTTTATTATCATCCCATATTACCACACAAAGAAATTTTGTTTGGCAGCACTCCATTAAACTTAGCGGTATTAATATAAGTAAAACATTAGTATATACATAAAATGAAACAAGATAAAAATATTAAAAGTTCAAAGTTCTTCATTGTCAAGTGCATTATCGTTAGAAGTCCAATGGACCGATATCGCAGAGGGTGGAGAGGTTCAGGGCCACGGTAGCTGAGTAGTTCAGTAAAATATCCAATGCGGAACTTTTGAAATAACCCCTGTAAATCAATCAGGTGGACAAAAATAGGGATTATCCTGCAATTTTTTTTAAACTAAATTAGGCGAATGATCCTCCTGTTGCTGCTGCAGTTGTCGGGGGCAACACACACCTGTTTGCTCCAACAGATGGTCTACAGAGCGCTCTGTCTGGGATTTTGGATATGGGTGCAGCTGCTGGATCACCCTTATTTGACTCCACTGCTGACTCAGTCTTAGTTTAACAGCTGTTATTTTCCTCTTTGTACCACTCTTTGTAATCAGTATTTGCCTTTAGGCTTCTCTGTCAACACAGTATTTTAGACTTGAAACTAACAATAATAATAATAATTTAATGATAGTTATTATTATTAAAAACATTGATTTTTTTTTTTGATTCAATAATTTTGAGTCTTTGCTTCAAAGTTTTGACATTTTTCTATCTCATGCTACCATTTTCCATAGTGTGGCACATAATTGTGAAAATAACTGCTATTTTCCTTATTTCCCCGGATTTTATTGCTGTAAAGTAAAACTCTTCTTTCTCAAGAAGACTGACAAGTATTATTTTGTTCTACAGTAATCTGTTAAGTATTACATTTAATTAATCTCTAACTATTTTGAACAATTGAAATATTTTTTTTTAAAGCAAAACCCCCAAAACAGTTTATTGTTGCAGCATTAGTTCTGTACCTGTGATGTTGTAAGGCCTACATTCCCAACTGCAGCATCAACAAGGGATATGATTTTCTCAAAGACGAGCATTTTCAGTTGCTGTTAGTCACATATGAATGCAGAGAGAACAGGTCCGGGTGTTTGACTGCTGAGTGAATACATCATTTGACTACATCTTAAAGACAAATCAACAATTGAATGGCACTTGTGCTACTTTGCTTGGATCCAGAGTAGAAGAAGGCTTGAGTGATTAATTAGTCTTGTTATATCAGCATTGGTGAAAATTGGCACTGTTTTTAACTGGAATTACTGACTTTGAGAGAAAATAATAGCTCAAACATAAATCTCTTTCACTCTCTCGCTCTCATATCTCTTAACTCTCGTCTCTTGTCTCTTTCTCTCTCTCCTTCTCTCTCTCTCTCTCTCTCTCTGATCATTTCCAGATTCATGACCTCTATGTAGGAGGTTATGTCTTCTCTGTATGCAGCTACTGTTGATCTTGTTTATCTCTCTGATAGCAGAATCAAGCACAAAAATCCCTTAAGATACAATTTTCTTTATAACATTCTTTAATACTGCGGTATACGTCAGTCATTTTTTTAGTTTCTGAGGAGATAATCTGCTTGTTTATCTCTGAGCACTTTGATGGCTAAATAGGCACGCATAGCATTTGGTTTAGTTTTTTAGGTTTTAATTACCCTGAGTTTGAAATTCGCTTATTAATATATAATTAGTTCACGTTAACCAGGGGGATCATGTTTCATTGAAAAGACATCTCCCAATTTTTCTAGCTCCTGAGACAAACAGCCATTGGTGAAATTTTTTCTTTTAATTCCAAACTAAAAATGACACAAATGTGATTTCAAATCCTGGGGGGCAGATTTCATGGTCATTGAGTCAAATTATTATGAGGGTCATAATGAACTGTTGCTGTGACATAATGTGGTACTGTGCTGCCTCGGCGGAGGTTTGCACCTTTCCAGTGTCGTTTAGCTTTTTATTGCTTAGATGTTCTGTTCACCAGTTTATCCTGTTACTACTTAAAGACATAGAGTTGATTTCCTACAGTGTTGACCATTTTTTCATGTGGGTGCAGGGAGGGATGATATTGGAGGATTTTTCTCCAACACAAAACTGTGGTTAATTTAAAATCTACCATTGTTGACCTGTAATCCAGACTCTTATGTTGAAGAACGTGTCCGTGGGACACGTAGACAGCGGAAATATTTATTTTGATGTGAGCTACTGGATATTCTTCTTTGGCTTTGCTTAGTAAATTCTCCTCCCTCGTTTTGCAAAAGCAAAGGATGCCAGAGTGTGGTTGGTTTAATCGATCAGAGGTAAGAGAGGGTCTTTCATTTAGATAATTCATCATTTATAGACCTAAATTCAACTTTTTCCACTGAACAATCCACATTCTGGAATCTCAGATGTTGTTACCAAAATATTAATTTAGAATATATCTTCAGGTGAAAACTAACAAAGAAAATCAATGAGCTGCTTTGTTGTAAAAGAGAATATTTTATGCATATTTCAGTCATTAGTCTCACCAACAAGCCAAAACTCCTAGACTTCTACCATGAAGGACTAAGAAAGTAACAAATCCTTACTTTTAAGAGTCCAAAGACCAAAAAGTATTTCACATCTTAGCTTGTTTTAGCGTCTCAAAAAACGATTTCTTTGATCATTTTCAAATTTTATACTGACATAGACCTGAGTGCAAAGAAATACTGGATTGTTTTTGGAAAAGATTGTTTGTGTATTTTAGACAGTTGGGGAGCTTCATCTCCAAAGGTTTTCGGAGGATAATTCCTCAAGCATTGCTCCGATTAGGTAAACAACTTGGTGCAATTGAATTGAGTCGAGGAGATCTATCTTGTTATTATATCATACTTTACTCAAATAGTTCATAGTTTCTTCTTCGTTTTTCTTATACCGTAGCTTTGCTTTATAGTAATGATTAGATTTCTGCTGTTTGCGCTCAACATGCTTCACTATCCCATAGATGACATAAAGGGAAATAATTGTGCTTCCGAGTCATCTGCCCTAAGTGTGCTGCAACAATGAAGAACATGTCTCCTCCTCAAACTCATTGGGACATGAACTTTTTGATGTGTATCAACCCCCACACTTGTCCTTTCTCCCTTTCAACCCGGTCAAACTCCCCTCTTTCCCCCTGCACTCTCTTACCCAAGCCTTTCAGTTTTAACCCCCTCCACCACTAACTCTGAGACAAAGAGAGGAGAGTGACTGTGGCGCTCTGGAACCAGGTGTTCTCCATTGCTGCCCCGAGTCCTAATAGCACCAGTCCTCACACTGCAGCTGCCCTCCCCATTCTCCTTTTGTGTGGCTCTATTGTTCAGACGCCCACCCCTCGTTGATTCATCGGCCACACAGGGTAAGCCCTTCGAGACTGAGGAGAGGAGTGTGTGTGTGTGTGTGTGTTGTGTGTTGAGTACGTGTGCCTTGGGGAAGAAGGGCGTTGCAGGCATTCACCCATAGCCACTCCTCTCCTTCTCCCCTCGTCCCTGCACCTCATTGTCAAGCGTCTCCTGCTCTGATTGGAGGAGAAGCAGCCCCTCTAGATGAGGGAATGGCAGACATTGTTGGTCCATCTGTTCTGATACTCAATGTCCGACTTGGCTGCTGTGGAAAAAAGATCGGCTCTGTTGGGAATCCATACATGGGATTCAGATGTGGATGGTGTTCTACCTGCTGCCTCAGATATCAACCTGGGATGGTGCTGCACTCCGAACTTTAGGACTTTTCTCAATTTCACCTGCATGATTTCTGTCAATGTGGCTTTTGAGGATTTTAAATGTGTGGAAGTGAGAAACTCTTCTTCCCATTCTTCATTGTTTGATGGTTTCTTAAAGTCTGGTAAGTGTGAAGAAATGCTTGCCTGTCTACATAGCTTATTACAAAACTTTTTAGCTTGTTAATCATGTAGAAATCTCTCTCTCTGGCTGTTTTCTGAACAGGAAACTGACACTGGGATCACTGAGGTGACGAACCTCAGTGAACCTAGCTCTGCTGCAGGAGTGTTAGCTGCATGATAAGTTGCCAGGCTGCAGCATCATTGTTTACTTTTGTGCTGAACCACCGGAGTCACTGGATTCTCTTTAGTTAAAAAGACCTGACTCATGCTTTGGTCACTCTGATAAGTACAGATTAAATGAAGGAAGAAACTTGGTCCAGTTTCTCTGCCATATGATGGTTTTGCTTTTGAATCAGTGCAGAGTATTGACGAAACAGTTGAACAGTTGAGTTGGCCCGAGCTTTGCTTCAGTCTGCAGTTGTCTGAATTTCAATAAGATCTGTGCGGATGAGAAAATGGTGGTTGTTGGTTGGCGCTAGTGTTTTTTTTTATGGGTCAAATGAGGATGAAGGATTAACATTTGGCTGATAATGTGCCCTCAGAACCTAGGTGTCAGCGGCTGTCTGTCTTTTATTCCTTCCCTATTGGATGCAAAGAGGTGGATCCAGTGTGTGTGTGCGTGTGTGTGAGAGAAGTGTTGATGGGAATCAGCCATATTATTTACATATCTTTCTATTTCCGTAGTATTAAGTGTGAATATTTGCTCATATATGGTTCAACAGGGAGTATCTAGGGGTTTTGAAAAACCCCAAGATTATGCATTATGGATTATTTTCTTGTAATTTGTTTCATGACCTTTTGTAAACAAAATAATCAGTTAATTAATTGAGATATGTAAAATTAGCAGAATAATCAACAATCGATAAGTGGCAGCAGTTTCTTTCCTTGACAGCTTTCACTTCACTATTCTGCATTATTGTGAAGTACAATTCAACCAAAATAGAAAAATACCAATAGTTGATTTTAGGATTTTTAAATCAAATCCATATCTCCATTAAAACACATAAAATCTGTGATTAAATTGGATAAGTGATGGAATCTGATTTTCAGAAACAGATATATATATATATATATCTGGAACTGAACTGAAAGTGATTAATAAAAAAAATATGGACCAGATCAATATAACCTTAAAAATGAAGTTTTAACATAAAAAATAAATGTCATTGGAGTAACTCCAATGAAGAGGTATAAGGTTACGGAACAGCCATCGGTCACTGCCAGTGCAGAATTCTGCCCAAATTGACGGTTAGGAAACTGTCCTACCAGTTTCTGTAGTTCTTCCTCAGTGCTGATCGGCTATTATTAGAGATATTCCATCCCAACACGGACGTGGCTCCTGAGTTCTGGTTTGGTTTTTGTGACTAGGTGCTCATCAGATATTTCAGGTGGTGGAGTGAGGTTTTATTTAGGGGTGCACTGATTCAGTACTAGACTGATTTCAGTGCTGTCATGTTACAGACCTCATACATTTCTGTAGCTGTTAAAAAGGTTTGGCCGTCCAGCCATGATTGAATGACTGGGAGAGACAGAATCTTATCTTACAATGACAGCAGTGGGACCGAGTTGAAGGCCACATCATGGCCAGAATTCTGATTATATTGTTCTGTTTTGTGTTCCATTATGATCCCATTCTAGTTATTGGTTCAACCATTTTTGTTTTTAATTGCAATTACTTCGGTTATATTCAGATTTAAAAAAGGCTGATAATCAGCTGTGTAATCTTGGTAATTATAATGGGAAGAATAGTAAATTTACTCTTTTCTGATGTATGCATCTACTTCATGCCACCACTGCATAATTCAGGGCTCCTCTTTGTTCCCCACATTCAAAAAACAATGGACACCCCCAACAATTCCAACAGCAGCATGAATCACAGTAATGGAGATGATGTGCGTGTCCACTGGCATCATCAGTGCACAGATTCCTGATCACAGGTCTAGTGCTGTCTCAGGTGGCATGTTGGGTCGCCATTCAGGCACACTTGAACCCCTCCCTCCCCCAGACCAGAGCTTTTTTTATGCTTGTGGGGAAGGCGGGTCAACGGCTGAACACTGTAGCCCTTCTTGGCATTTGGAAGGGGGAATGCTTTTAACCGCTGTAGCTTAGCAACAGTAGCTCAGCTGCGTTGCTAGGCAGCCCTTTTTCATAAAATGCAAACTCACCCCCCCTAACCCAACCCTACTCGCAGACAAACACACACACACACACGCCTTGATTCCCTTCCCCTTCCATCATCTGTTTTGGCCAGATAACATGAAGTAGTGTTTTTTCCAGCGTGAAAGGTTCAACCAGGCTGAAGAGCTTCATGCTCTGCATCGCTGTGAATTTATGTTTGTAGAATATTCCTCGAATTCTGTGTAGACGTTTTCCCTGAAACACAACCAAGATATGGTTGATGTCTAGAAGATACAGCCACATTAAAATATACGGCATCCTTTTACAGCTATATTTTTACCCTCCTGAATGCTGAGACTCCCACTTACACCGGTGAGTTTAAATTTGAATCAGGTTTAGTTTAATTTAGTCATAGCACAGCAGGTTTGTGTTTCTTTTGATGAACCAATATTTGTCATCATAGTCTCAGATTCATTATCCAAAGTTTCCCCTCTAGTTCATGTGCAGCTAAAGCCTTTAACACTGGGTTCATTACCCTAAACAGATTCAGGTCATTATCGCCTGAATGAAGATTGTTGATGGCGTCAGTATTTTAATGAATGACTCTGACCCCCCTGACTCCGAAGAAGCATATGGACCTTATTTTGCAGGTAGTCTGTTAGGGGGATGGTTTGTCTGCCCGATCCTTAACGGCTTTTATTTTTTAAACGGTTCACCCTCTGTCCCCCCTTAGATTAATATAAGTGGCACGGCCCTATAAAGCACACTGGGGCCAGACTAAATAACGCGGGAATCCATTAATTAGGGTGAGAGGCCCCAAACACTCTTTGTAGCAGCCAGCCTCTGCCTCAGCCGAGTCCCCAAATGGCCCTGACAGCTCATGTAAACATCATTGTCTCAGCTCAGAGTCAATGTAGGTTAAGGCAGAAACATTTCTGTACCAAAAAAAGGCAAATGTCTGATTTTCCTAAAACAACAGTCAGTGTTAACTGTAAATTATCATGAAACAATACTGCATGGATGTTCTTTTGCAAACTGGCTCCCAGGATTTTAATTTGACTGCCTGCTTTTGTGACGGACATCACCCAAATTTTTGCTGTGGGGATTTATTTTTGAGTAACTGGATTCTTTTTTTTTATTTATGATTATTGCTGAACCATCAACCCAACCAGTCCAGGCAGAAGTCCTAATGTTCTTTCTCAATTTGTTGGGTCTTTGTAGATAAAGAGGTTTTTTTTTTGGAAAAGGCAATGAAATGATAATTGTTTTGAGTTGGTGCTATATAAATAAAATTTACTTGACTATCATTATTATTCATGTTGACTACTGTCTCAGACTACTGTCCCAGCCTCAGTGATCTAAACTGGATTAAGGGACCAGTGTTGCATGCATCTCATTCACCCTCTCCTCTTCTTCTCTTTCTTAAGGCACTGATGAGCCGGGCTTTATGAGACAGCAGCAGTCGGCACCTGTGCTGGATGTCTGTGATAGGTCCATGGGCCAGAAGGACCATGTGGAAGCAGGAGCCAGCCAAATCCTCTACCTGGGGCTGGATCTTGAATATCTCCACATAGTGGGGGCTGACCGTCAGGCTGGCTGCACAGACGAGCCCCCTTTTAAGGCGGAGCAGGGGGAGAGCTCTGGCTGTAACGGCACCACCAATTCCTCTCCACCAACTGTGATGGAGGAAAATGCCGAGTCTGCTACAGAGTGTGAATCGGCGCCTTCTTCAAACACCAGCCCCGCTGCTGGCTCCATCCAAGATAGAGGAGAGGGAGGATCGACTCCCAGTAAGAATACCCACCAGCCACTTTGTAGGACTCAGTGTGTCGACTTGGGTACAGAGGGTTCACCTGACCCTCCATCCCAACTATTATTAGACCAGGAACATGACCACTCTGTCGGGTCCTCACACACCTCCCCAAGTCTGTACCCGCCTGAGCCTCCATTGGCTTCCTCCCTGTCAGAGCCGGCGTCAGAGGCCAGTGGGAAAGAGTACCAGGCTAAGCTGGAGTTTGCCCTGAAGCTGGGTTACTCTGAGGAGACTGTGCGGCTAGTACTGTCCAAGCTGGGTCCCGAGACCCTCATCAATGACATTCTGGGAGAGCTCGTTAAACTGGGCACCAAGACAGACAGTGAGCAGCCTGCTCGGACACTTACTTCTACCTCATCCTCTTCATCCTCCTCTTCCTCTTGTGGCTGTTCTGATTCGCTAGATGGCCAGAGGTCAGACTCTCCATGTCCTCTGGACCCTCTCTGTGACCAGGACAACCTGAGGCCCATAGTGGTGGATGGCAGTAATGTAGCAATGAGGTGAGCAACCTATGGGGTCAGTTTTAGTAGAAATGTTGAGTAAAATATTCTACATTGGTGAAAGGGGCTACATCAGAACCTAAAATATTAATCGCCTGAATGTATCCTATAGCCATGGCAACAAGGAAGTGTTTTCCTGCCAGGGCATTCAGCTGGCTGTTGATTGGTTCCTAGAGCGCGGCCATCATGACATCACTGTGTTCGTACCGGCGTGGAGGAAAGAGCAATCCCGCCCTGATGCCCCAATAACAGGTCAGTTCAGATGTCAGTTCTGATGTCAGTTCTGATGCACACATGCTCTCAGTAAAGATGACTTTAGCACAGAATTTGTCTCAACATCACCGTTACCCCCCCAATACTCACACACAGATCAAGAGAGTTTGCGGCGCCTAGAGAAGGAAAAGATCCTCGTCTTCACCCCCTCACGGCGTGTCCAGGGTCGACGCGTGGTTTGCTATGATGATCGCTTCATTGTCAAGCTGGCCTATGAGTCAGACGGCATAATTGTCTCCAACGACAACTACAGAGACCTTGCTAATGAGAAGCCAGAGTGGAAGAAATTCATCGACGAGCGGCTGCTGATGTATTCATTTGTTAATGACAAGTAAGTACAAGACAATAAAAAAAAAGTAAAGCTGGAATCTTGATTCAATCACTAGGATAGATGTTTTGTTTTGTTTATTTAGTCGTCATACAAACATGCATAATAGAATTAATATAATAAATATTTACAGCACAAAGAAAACAGCAGTTTAAAGGAAACAGAATCGGACAGAAGAAAAATGCTTATTCGTACGCAGCCTAGATAAATAATTAGACTTTTAACCTTCAAAAAAGCTTTGCAAATCATTCTCCTGAACATCAAAAGCGAATACACATTTTTAAGTTTGTGGGGGAATTATTCCATATTTCAACTTCAGTAATAAAAATGCATCTCTTCTTTATCCATTTTACCTTCTTGTCCATGCCTTTATTTTCACAGGTTCATGCCCCCCGATGATCCCCTGGGTCGTCACGGTCCCAGCCTAGACAACTTCCTGAGGAAGAAACCTGTCATACCTGAACAGAAGAAACAGCCTTGCCCATATGGTGAGAAGAACCTCTATCAGACATGTTCTTAAGAATAAATCAGCTCTCATGCCTGATAACATGATATATCTTTGTCTTGACAATACGGTTTGCTGCAGCAGTAAAGCTTTGTATTGCAATTGCCAAATATTTTCATTGACTCAACATACTATGAAAATGGAAGAAATGCATGATATCTTTTGCTATTTAGAATAATTTACAATACTTATTGATTAAATTGTCAAATATCAACAGTGGCGCATCCCAGTCAGACCTCGAACCCAACTCCGTTTTCAGACCAGCAAGTCCTATCAAAACATTTCAATAGGACATTATAGTATTTTGGGCCCTCGTGTTCCTTGATCATTTCTTCAACCTCACCAAAACAGAACACCAAACCTTAAAAGAACTGGAAAATAATCCAGAAATTACAATCAGAAGTGCGGACAAGGGAGGGAGTACTTTACTCATGTACTCAAATGTGTATCAAACCAATATGCTCATTCACCTAGAAGACACACAATCCTACAAAGAGTGAAAGAATAACCCAGTAAATACAATTACTAATGACATGACATCCTCCTCAAACATACAGACTAATGTAAATGGATCTCACGTCATTAGTTTGAGTTGCTGTCGGAACTGTACCCCAGAACACAAATTATATATAGAAACCCTAGAATACACAGAGATGCTAACAATCTCCCGCTAAGAGTCATTGTTTCAGGAATTCAGTCCATCAGAGAACCACTAACCAAGTATGTGGACTTTCACCTGAAAGACCTGCTTACATCCATACCATCCTTTTTGAAAGATATAGATAGATGTATGATATTGTTTCTGCTATTTTACCTTGCTGCTGCAACGCTGGAAATTTCCCCATTGTGGGACTAATAAAGGTATATCTTGTCTTAACTTACCTTATGTTCTAAATTGCCTGGAGATGAGACAACTGTCCTAGTGTCCGTGGATGTGGAAGCTTGTACACGTGCATTCCTAATGGTTTTGGCTGGGCTTCAACCTACAAATATCTCTCTGAGGGACCACCAAAATTTGCCTCCTAATGGACTGTTACTACAAATGCTCAGACTCGCCCTAACTGACAACTACTTTAGTAGTAGTTGTAGTAGATGCTATTTACTGCAGAGCCAGGGGAACAGCAGCCGCATCAGTTAATGCATCTTTGGTAGTAGCACATTGGGAGGAACAAGTGATCGACACCACTGCTAATCCATTCTGACAGAAGATCAAAGTTTGGAAAACATTCTTGGATGATATTTTGTTTTGGAATGGAACAGCAGAAGAACCTAAAAAGTACAATAATGTAAAAAACATCAATTCAAGCAGCTGCTTTCTTAAATTTACCACAATATTATCAACTTTCTGGTCTTAACTATCTCCAAGCATGAAGATGGAAGCATCCATGCCTCCATCCACAGGAAACCCATGGAACACAACACTCCTCCACTACAACAGCAGCCGCCCAAGGCATTAAAAGGAAGACATACCCAAAGGACAGTTTCTACGCCGGAGGAGGAATTGTTCAAAATTGCATGAATTCAAACATAAAGAAGAAGAGATTAAATCAAGATTCAGTGAAAGAAACTACCCCCTGGTTGTAATAAACAGTGCATACAGTCATCCTTAATCATCCTCTGCAGCTGATCTACTCAAGCCCGATACTAAATCCAACACCAGAAAGAATAAGGCTACCTATTGAGTTCAACCATGGCCGCCATAAACTTCAGGACAAACATTGGCATATCCGGCAAACAGAACCATCACTAAGAGAGATTACAAAGGAAAAAGCCCACTCTTTTCAGATGCAGAAAATGCAACGACTATCAAAACACCACAAACATTAGGTTCTTTACCCATCCACAAAAGTTCTAATAAAGCAATTTATAGCATGTACCACAAAATGATTGATGTACATATTGACATGCCCCTGTAGACAGGCATATGTTTGACATCTCGGAACACAAACAGCCATCCGCACAGGGAATATGGACCATGCTCTCTTATTACAAAGAAGCTAAACATGGCCCTCCAGCAACTTTACACTTCATTGGACTGGAACATGTGACTGTCCCAACCAGAGGGGGTACCCTACCTAAACTGCTCACTTAGAGAGAGATGTACTGGATTTTGGCCAGACCTACTGGCCCGGAGTCTCGGTGGCCTCAGGACACACCAGCTTGAACCAACGGCATAGCACTTCCTGTTTACCAACTACCTGATCTCCATTTGCTTATCTCTTTTTACCCTTTTGACCTCTTTTGACCCCGCAGGCCAATTGCATACCTTTTATCATTTTATCTTTACATTGTGACATCAAATGGCCAAGTTATATAGCTCTGTTATGAATTGCTTCATCTCACCCATATCTTCCCCTTGCTCAGATGAAGGCGTGATAGCTGAAACGTTAGCAGGAGTTGGAATAAAGATCTAATCTATTTGTGACACTGAAATGAATCTACTTGCCACAGGTTGTTTTTTTGTTGGTGCCCCTCTTTTCCATTATTTCCAGGCTGAATACATGTTTTGGTTGTGTACAACGCACTAACACACGAGGGAAGATGCGTCCACACCCACTATCCAACTGTTATCAACACTGGTACTTTTTTGGAAATGAAAATTGAATATTATTGAATGGAACTATTTTTCTTCTTCTAACCATGGGAGTTTTTAAAATCTCAATAATAGCAGTGATTTCAAGATATCACATCACGGAAAAACAGCGTTTTACCAAAGAACAACCCCATTTCCAAAAATTAGGAGGCTGTGTAAAAATAAAAAAAGAATGCAATTATGTGCTTATCATTGAAAAACCAAATGTAACTGAAAATAGCACAAAGACAAAATGTTGAATGTTAAAAGGGAAAATTTCGAAGTAAGTAATTTAAAAAAAAAAATAACATTCTCATTTAGAATCTGATGAAAGTAACATGTTTAAAAAATTATTTTCTTTTAACAACAGTCTTTCTGTGTTTGGGAATTGAGGAAACCAACAGCTGTGATTTTCAAACTTTATCGTGCTTGTTGTAGGATTTCAGTCCCCATTGTATTTTAGGTTTTGTAATGCACCAAACTGTTTCAGAGGGTGACAAGTTGGGACTGCAGGCAGGCCAGTTTAGCATCTAGACTCTTTAACTACGGATCCATGGTGTTGTGAGATGTACAGAATGTGGTTTGTCATTGTCTCGCTAAAGGAAGTGAGGCTTTTCCTAAAAAGGAAGTAGATGTTGCTCTAAAACCTTTGAATAACATTTCTAATGCAGTCTTCGGTGCTGTCTTCGGTGCCGAAGATCACAACCATCTAATATATTTCTTTTGGTCCTTGTCCCTTGTATACAGATCTTTCATGATATCATCTACTGTAGATGAAGAAATCCCACAATTCTTCTCTGTTATTATGTTGAGAAACACTTTTCTTAAATTGTTGGTCCACTTGCCAGCAATTTAAAAACCTGCCCATTGTGACTTCAGAGGAGTCTCTCAGAACCTCTGGGGGATGTTCTTTTTAAACCCAATCATATAACTAACCCGTTACTGGTGAACCTTATTCAGTTTAAAATGTTCTGGGTAAAAAAAACTCTCGTCCAAGATGCTTCTGAAGAAGCAGTGAAACGTCTTCTGGATGAATGAGAACCTACACAAACACGTTCTACCAGATGGTCTCTTTCAGCATGTCACAACTTTTTGAAACAAAAAAAAAAGAGGCATCAAATTCAAAATGGGCAAACAATTTTCAAAAAACAACATTTCTCATTTTCAACATTTGATGTGATGTCTTTGTACTATTTTCAATCGATTTAGCAAGTCATCATCATTCTGTTTTCATTACATTTTACACAGCATCCCATCTTCTTAGTAAGTAGGGTTGCCATTATGAAACCTTACCAAAGATGTTTCACTTTGTACATTGTACAAATATATACCTCAAGACTCATCTTGCTTAATGCTTGTTGTCTGCTTCTTTAAACATATTATGTGGTGAAACTCAGACCTTCTGTCTTGTTGCTGCAGGGAAGAAGTGCACTTATGGCCACAAGTGTAAGTACTATCACCCCGAGAGAGGTGGCCAGCCTCAACGGGCTGTGGCTGACGAGCTACGTGCCAGTGCCAAAACCTGTGTTACCTCCAAAAACCAGGGGGATACCGGGCTGGTGAAGAGCCACAGTGTTCCTGCTGGCAGCATTGAGGAAAAGAAAGGTGCTTTGAAGAGGCAGTCAGACCCGAGCATCCGAGCTCTGTCCTACAGCGACGCAGAAGATAAGCTCCTGGGCAAAGGGAGGGGGGAAATCCAGAAGAGCAGTGTGTGTGACAGTAGTGGGAGCACAATCATGTCTCCAAACCGAGGAGGCGGCCCTCCATCTGGTCTAATCCTTCCCAAGGACCAACAGTCCAGATCAGAGACTCCTCATGGACTACCAGCGCCCAACCATGACCTCTACCCTCACTGTGAATCTCCAGACTTGAGCTATTACTCAGTAACACGGGCATACTCTGGCCTGGGCCTCTCCTCCAGACGGAGCCCAGACTGCCGCTTCCCTCATGACTCAGACCTTCGACTGGGCTCCATGGGTTCAGCAGGCTCTGAATGCGGGAGTGAAAGCAGCGTGAGCTGTGGGAGCAGCTGTGACTCATACAGTGAGAGACTGTGTCCCGGATTCCCCCAAGACACTGTACTGGAAGATAATGTTCATTTAGTGAGTTCCCACAGCAGGCTGTACCCCCATCACGTCGCTTCAAACCATGAACTCTGTGGCCTTCATCCTGCTGATTACACAAATATCCCACACAGCCACTCCTCTAATGCTGGAGTCCACGGTTACCCCCTGAGCCTGGCTCGTGGGCAGACCATTCACGATCAGCCTCCACCAGAGCCGACACAAAAGCGCACTCTCTATCCCCTTCCCCCTCACCTTCAGCACCAGACGCTAGCTACACGCTCCAGCTGCCCAGGTGACTACCACTCTGTGCCTCAGTCCAATCCTCACCTCCCCAGCTCTCCCCGCGGCCGCTGCCTGGCCCCAACACGAACGGAGAGCGTGTCAGACTCACATCTTTATGAACACCTCTCTATGTCACACCATCACCACAGAGCCAAACCTCCGCCCAGCTGGGACTCGTACTACAGACAGCCTCCTTTACCGTTGTCCAGGTACGAGCCATCTCTCTACCAGAGCCTGCCAGACTCACACCAGTCATCCTGGCATTCCCCTCACTGGTCCCAGGGGAGCTATTCCCAGCACCGCTCCTCTCATCCAGCCCTCCACCCATCCCCAGCACATTACTTCAAACATCCAACCCACCCTTCTCACCCGCCCCACCCATCCGGCACCACTCTCCCCTCGTACCCCCCCCTCAGTGCTCACATTTCCGTGCCCTCACACACTCCACCCCCCTCCTACATGTCGCAGCATCCAGACTCCCCTGCTCACAGCCGCTACGGGGACATGAGGGAGAAGGTTTACATCAACCTGTGCAACATCTTCCCTTCGGAGCTGGTGAGCCAGGTTATGACCAGGAGCCCCCATATCACAGACCCCCAGCAGCTAGCAGCCGCCATCCTCGCAGAGAAAGGCCAAACAGGTTACTGAGGAATGGAAGAAAATGTAATCCACTCTCTGAAAACAACAGCAATCATGTAGACCCAGTACAAATAAGAAAACTAAAACCCTTGGTTGGTTTGCCTCAGAGCAAACTGAAATTTATCTTTGTAGCACTTACTGGGCATGTGATGGAATTTTAAATACCTGAAAGCTCTTTCCTTTCCTCTGACAGTTATGCATAAGTTTCAAACATATGAAATAATAGATCTAAATCCAGCACTGGTCATACTGCAACAGAAGGAGAGGCGATTCATATGTATGACTTTGACAAAGTGCAACTAGTGACGATCCCTATTTAGTTATGTATTTTCACAATATTTCACGCAAATGTAATGACACACCAAATTTCACACAAATATGACTCAACATTCAAATACCTTATTACCAGATACACATTTGTAGAGAGTACTTAGTAGGGATGGGTATTGTTCGGATGTCATTGATACTGATACTCTTGGAACTATTGCTCCATAATTTGGTCGCAATAATAATAAAAACAATGAATCCATTCCCTTCCTCTATTGATTTGAATAGTTTGGACACTGCTGCTTTGCTTTTATCCGTTGATATAGATGTGGTTGGGCTGCACTGGTGACTTTTTAACAGGGAACCGTTTCTAGGTTCAGTATCAATTTGCTAAAAGAATCACACATCGCCCTTTGCATCCTTCCACTGGTACAGTGTACTAATTATAATGTTTGCTCTTTATAATCATCTTTTTCATACTGTACAATATTGTGAAATAGATTCTGTCAACCCCTCTTTGAGGAGCAGTGGTCAGCCCTTTGAAATTACCCAGGCAGCAGATTGGCATTTAGGGTCTTGCTCCAGGGCTCTGTGGCATGTAGGCTGCAGGGGCAGCCCAGGGATTGAACCCAGACCTTCCAATTGGGAGGCATCGCTCTACCTCCTGAAACACAACTGCCCCTCACAGAAGCAGTAACCATTAAAACGGCCAGCTATGCAGGAATTTATAAATGTTACTTAAATCCCGGTAGAGGCGTTGTTTGTGCTGCAGAACTAAGAGAAGGAGTTTATTAACTGTTATCTGTACCCATCCCTAGTGACCACACATATGAGGTGCTGAAATAATCTGGTATGTGTAAAACACCACATGGGTGGGAAATTCTCCAATCTTCTGTTATATCGTTCTGGTTTTTGCACTCCATTATCACCTCACAGTTTCAAACTAGCAGTTTGCAGAGGTGTTTGTATCATATTAACGTGTGTGTCTGTGTTGTGTGTTTTGTGTTGTTGTTCCATGTTGATAAAAATGGAAGATGAAAGAAGGTCGTCTCATTAGAGATGTCGTGAGTATTTTGGTCAGAGTGTACTTGTAGAGATGGGTGACCCTGTCATGTGTACCTTAGTTTTAGTAAGGGAAATCTCTCTCTCTCGCTATCTCTCTCTCTCTCTCTCTCTCTTGCTCTCTCTCTTTCGCTCTCATATCTCTCTCTAGAAGAAACTCTTGTCTCTTTCTCTCTCTCTCTCTCTCTCTCTCCCTCTCCCTTTATTTTGGGTCAGTGCTGGCATCTGCTACAGAGAAGGCCTGGATACATTAGAATCACTGTAATGTAAATATATTTAATAGCATGGACTGTTTTCTGTAGCAGGTCCCGGCTGAATCTATGCTAGGAGGAGAAACCTTGTTTGATACAAATTGTATCATGAACTAAGTCGCTGATGTTCTATCCAGTACATGGACTTCTATACAGTACATGGACTATCCAGTACCCATCCGACCCTGATGTTTTGATGCTTTATGATGAAGTGCTTTGACAACACTCGTGTTCCACATCATCGTGAGGAAACAGCTTTGAGACCATTGTGACACATGTTATATAACAGAAGGAGTTGCCTACTGTGTTTAGGTTCCACATCAGAATGGCTTCAAACCCCAGAGTATCTGGTTCTGAAGCTGCTTGTGTATTACAGGAGCTGAAATTGAAAAAAAATCTTGACTAGAAAAAAACATGTTAAAGTCATTTATAAGTAAGGTTGGGAATCACTTCATTTAATTGTTTTTGATTTAAGTCGGAAAAATAAGTTGATTTAAAGTAATGTGTTGTTGCACTTTAAACAACAGAATGTTATATTATCAACCCATCTAGCATTTCTTTAAGTCATACAATTGAGTGGATCGATCCCAACCAGGGGATTGGTCAGTCCAATTTCCCATGGTGGCCATTTTGAACGCCTGTGACACACTACCTACCTAATATGCGAAGACGTAAAACCATTTTGTATTAACCAAAAGATAAGGAGTAAAATTAGAATATTTTCAGTCAGTATAGAAATCCTGAGGACACAAATAAAATCTTCAATCTCTGCTTACCAATAAAGACAAACAAAGCTTTTTTCGGAAAGTGACATTTTATCCAAAACAACCCCCAAAAGCCTTTTGCCCACAACTCAAAAGTGTATTTAAAGTTGTCTCCTGTCACTACTTTCTTTGTTAAAACGTTGAACTTTTCGCTGCCAGTTTGTAGATGTATGGATGTTAATTAATAATAATGATAATACCTTACACTTATTTTTATTATTTAACATCCATAAATCCGCAAACTGGATGTATGGATGTTAAAGTAAAAGATGCACTTGGACATTGACAAATTCACTCTCTGAAAACTATGATTCTGTGTTTGTACATAAATGGTGGATCAAGCAAACCTTTAGTTGCTGCAGTATGTGTTAACAAACTGTTTAATAGTTTTAGCTAGAAGTAATTCACATACAAACTCGAATTAATAGATAAGTAACTAACTAATGCTAACATTTCCTTGTGTAGACCCACATCTTAAAATGCTTTCTTTAAGGATGGACTTTAAAAATTGTTGTGATGCAGAAATTTGAGAATGCATCATTAGCTAGAGAATATGTTTGATTGTACGTAGATCAAAATGGTAACCGTTTACTTTAGGTTACAATGCTATACAGTGTTGAAGAAAGTATCCAGATCCTTTACCTGAGTAAAAGTACTAATCCCAATCCCATACTGTGAAAATACTGCACTGCAAGTAAAATACCTGCATTCCAAATCTTACTTAAGTAAAAGTAAGGTTTCCACTGCATAAAGAGTATTAGTACTCATTACACAGTAGAATGGTCGCCATCAGCGTTTTTGGATTACTATATTAATTCGTAGGCGTAACAGAGGTAGATCTTACTACGTTATGTCTTTGAGTATGAGTAGTTTCTAAGATCATCATAACATGTTGATATATTGTTTAAGCTTAAGAAGTAGAATTTTCTATAGCCAATTAAGAAAAACAAAACATGAACATGAAGTGTTTGAAAATCCTACTCTGAAAAGCAACGAGTAACTATAGCTGTTAGACAAATGTCTTGGAAAGAAAGAACAATATTTCCCCCTGATGTCGGTTCTGAATAGCTGGCAGCAACATTCGACCAGATTTAGTCCAGCTACAGTGTGACTCTCATTTAAAATGGCCTCCAGGGAATGGAAGCTCTACAGAGTGAGTTGATCTGATTGTTCATCAGGAGCAGGCTCCATTATGCTCCTCCGTTTTTTTTCCTGTCCAAAGTGTCAATGTACAAACGATGACTTCTTGTACAATAAGACCTGTGGATGAGAGAACTTGAGTGTGTATTGAAGAAGCGCCTTCTCTCCGGCCTCCTGGCACTGTGTGTCAGCGTGGCGCTGAGGGTGGGCTCAAAGTAATGCCTCTTCCTGGCATTGTGCTTATGACACATCCAATATCTGAACTATGTTCAGCTAATTGTTATTTTGCATGTTTTAGTTTGGTGTACATAGCTGTGTTCCTGTCTAGATCTTATTTATACACGACACTGGCCTTTTTTCTGTGCTTGGTTTTCTTGTATATATGACCTAGTATTGATTTTTCTCCAGTGACACCCAGTGTAATTTAATAATGGATTGTTATCTTTTCTATAAGGCTTGACTTTTATTCAGTGAGTATGTTTTGGAATGCATCCTAACTTTCTCCCAAGCTGTAATTTGCAGGTGAACTGAGATGTAGATGGCGATTATAGGAAACTGTATTGCTGTGTTGTACATATTCCAATGCTATAAACACCAGTACACTTATTAAACTTGCATTTTTCCCATTAGGATAACGGTTTAACTATTGTAATTGTTCATTAAAGAGAACTGCAATAAAACATGTGATATCCACTGATGCTTTGTTTCAAAACTCAAATTTTACTTTACACTTTTTTTTTTTTTACAAAAGGATTAGGATCTTTTTGTACTTTACCCAATTTCTGCCCCACGACTTTCCTATAACATTAAGCGACTACTTAAATAATAAAAATAATATAGTAATCTTCTTAAAGTAATTTTTTTTGGGTTGGAAGTGCCAAATATAATCATCAAATTTTAGCTTCTCCAGACTGAAGTTTTATTAGTATATCAATTGATTAATGTGATATTTTGGACTAATCCAGCCATTTCAAGATGGCATCTCAAGTACTGCAAAATTATATTTTTCACATATTGACTTTAAAAAAAATAAAAATTTGAACAGTTAATGATAAATATATCAAAGATTAAACAGTCATCTAGAGATGACATGTACCCACAGATATTGTTGGCAAGTTTTATACTGAAAGGTTCCAGTTTTCAAGTGTGAAGAGTTTCTAGCAGTCCATGATGGTAAGTAGGAACTTCTTGAGGTTTGGACCGATTAGATCGGCGGTATTTGTGTCTGTGGGACGTCAGTCAAATGGCTACCTGACTATAAATTAAAGTAATAAAAGGAAGAAATGTTTTACTAAAACCGGTGTATAACTTATCCCACTTAAAGAACTGACCTTCCGAAAAAAATCTAATTAACTCCTAAGAACCATCTCTATCTCAAGGAAAATTATCGGGTATTTAAATTCAACCGCACAATCCACATTTGTAATAAAATTAAATGTTTAAAATGCTGCCCTTTGTGTGCAAAGATCTGCAATGTTACATATGTGTGTATAGATGCATATAAACTTTTTTAGGGACAGATTTTCTTTTTTAAATGCCCTGCTTCTAAAATTGACATTGTACATTTGCTGATTTGATTTTGAAAAGAGAAAATGAAACAATATTTTTCTAACTTTTATATCAATCTGTTCAGGACTTGTCAGAGCAGGTTACATTTTACATCTGACATGTTATTAAAACACAAAACATCAAATGTATTGAGACATTTAGCAAGAAAAAACCGCTGAAAGTCAAGTTTAACGCCATATAAGAAACTTTGCGTTGTCTTTAAAAAGTTTGTGAAACTTTAGATGCTGTGGTTACTTAGGTTAGAAATATAAATATGATAGTCTGATGAAGAAAGCAACCCTGAAACATGATCCATCTATAGGAGAATAAAATAATAAAAATGGGTCAAAACACAGGCTCAAAATGTAAAACCTTTATTTATGAACCAATGAAATGACCACAGCACAACTGAAAAATGAATGAATAAAGTGAATGGTGACAGCTGGCGTCCGACCAAGCGTCATCACAGACACAATGACTTCACTGGAGGGGAGAAAGAGTGTAACTGAAGCCTTACAGTTGGAGTGGGGGGGGGGGCGACCCACACAGAAGGCAGCTTTCAGGATCTTGCAAACAAACAAGTGCTTCAGCTTTAAAAATCTTAAAATATATCAACTTATACCAGCAAAACAAAAAATATAAAAAAACTTTTTCAACATATTCTTTATAACAATAAACATTTTAAAGTAAATAACTCTTGAAAAAAACACTTACATATATGGTCCAATCCACAGAAGATGAACTCTGTTGTCTGAGTGCAAACAATATTTTTAGATGAGAAATATGAGGAAATTTGCTGAGTCTCATTTCATTTTTGTGAGATCTGATCACATTAAGAGTTATTAGCAACGTAACTCTTTTTTTTAATATCCTGTCTGCACATATATTTATAGTTAATGCCAAAATCGGTAAAAACCTTTTCTTAATAATACGTGTGTTTTTCTGTGCACAGCAACTTTTCTCTTACTGCAAGTCTGACAGTCTCATGAATCTGCAGCAGTGCCAAATGTCTCCTTTGGTGATGCTTTAACAGGAGAAAGTCCTGAGCGGACCAGACCGGTCTTAGAGACTTCTTTTGCAAGAAATGTCTTGGGAATGAGCACATCTCCATTTTGATATTCTAAAAATCATTTATTTCATGAACCTCAAGAGTTGTTGTTTTTCTGGAATAAAATTTGATTGAACCAGAACATCTAAGCAAGGACCGGAACCAAGAAAATATTCAGTAAAATTAGCTTTAAGTTTAAAAAAATAACACTTTAAACCTCCCTTTACACTTCAACCTGCTTTTGTCAGGTTTGACTCACAGCAGGACCTTCATCTGATCGTGGTATGGGAAAGGGGGGAGGGAGGAGCCCTATGGGCGTTTGACTGTCATTCACTTCTGCTAAGATTACAGAGGTAGAACTTCATCCAAGGTTGCAGACTTATGGTTTCATATGTTCACCAGCCAGAGATGTCAGGCCTCAGCGTGCACAAACATGCACAACTGTCTCCGTTCATAGCACAGAGCGACCGACGAACGGATGAGCGGCTCCTCTGTCCCTTCACCTATTACCCTGACTTCCTCAATGACCTGTTAAGCAGAGAAACCATCTATGGTAACTTGAAATCAAACACTGGGCTGCATCTTGGAAACAGACACGCGAAGCTACACCACTACCAATCAGATTACTTTCTTCACCACCACCTCTGCAGGTAAAAAAACATTAACGCAAAAAGATTTCCTTTTTACCTCTGCCACATAGTTACATGTAGCTGGTTGGGTGCCCGTCAGAAATCTTTTCCATTAAAATCAATTAATATTCAGCTACTTATACATATATATATATATAATTCTTTACAATACCATAGTCTCAATGTTTTATATAAACGTTACATTCAACCAACAGCTTGAAGAGACTGAATGTGTAACATATTTCCATTCAATATAATAAAGCAACACTTTGACACTTAATGAAAGTCTTAACTTAATGTTAAACTCCAGTCTTTATTTATAACACCTAACATCAATGTTTGATCATCAACTAAACAGAAAGGCAGCATCAATTAAACAGTCCAGCGAATGCAGAGGGAGGTGACATTAAAAGAGGTCTACAGGCGAAATTAAACTGAAGACGAGGAACCAGAAAGAACCTCTGCACACGAATCATCAGGCTAACAAAAATCAACAACATCAAAGCAGCTTTCTATGGCCATGTTTGCTCAAAATTAAAAAAGAAAAAAAAAATTCAATTTCTTCCATTTGATGCTACAGTTTCTCTTCAGAGTTAAAACTCTCTGCTGTACAACAGCTGCGGGTTCACAGTGGGGGTGTACGTTAGACAGCCATAAGAGAGGGAAAATGGGGCAGGGTTTGGCAGTTGGGATCTATGAGGGTGGCGAGGCCGACAGCAGCTGTCGAGCATAAAAATCAAGCAGCAACTGAGGGGAAAGTTTGGGAGCAGCACCCTAATGGAGAGAAAGGCTGACATCACATGCACTCAAACTCATCGATTCTCTGCTTGGTGTTACCGGATCGGATCTGACGCAGTGTTTTGTATTTGTCTCGGCCTGCTTTTACGTTCTCGGCGTGTAGAACGTCGTTCTGCGTCTTTTTGGTTTCATCTCGTGCCTGGGCCAACTCTGAACTTAATGTCTGAGAGATCAGAGAGCAGAGGCGTACAGGGTGAGGAGGAAAGAGAAAAAGTAGGGAAATAAATCTGTTATTTGCAACATCTCATCCATGTGTGTCAACATACAATATATTTTCATCTGTTAAACTATATTTTACACCATTAAGCAGGGATGACTTTTTCCAATGCTGAGCAACCTCACAGCCCCTACAGAAGCAGAAGCCGCACTGTTTACGTACGTTAGTCCTTTATGGTAAAAACTCATCGGTAAAATCAGATTAATGCAGCCGATTATTTTATGTTTCAGTGCTTCTTGCTGTATCTTCAGTCCTGGCAAATGGACACGTCCAGCTTAGATCTACAGCCTCTCTAATAAATTTTAGGATCTTAACCTAACATTCTGCTGCCATCAGAAAATCTTTTAAGATTTTGATTGTGTATATGTATTTATATATATATATGTTTTAATAAAATGTGTGGTTTGATATCAAATGTCTGATGTGGTCGCTGTCCACATATCGGTAATAATTATTAGATATCTCTGAACAACTAATAGATTGTTTTATGTCTTTCTTGTAATTCTTTCTTCAGGATTCAACGTCAATATAATTTCATCATCTATCATTATCATTTATTATCTCAGACATAACTTGTCAAAAAATTGCATGAAAAGAGACAATATGTCTGCAGTGGTGTAAATATGATGCATATAGATGACTGCGTTGCTTGGCCCAGTGATTGGAATATTTAAGCTCCAATGGAACTTTTCTTTCTTCCACTTCAAGTCTGAAGAATTACCTCAACACAAAGGCCATGGCGGCGAGATTAGAGCAAAGCACCTGATGCTGACGCCAGCCCCATCTCGCAACACTACAGAACAGGTGATCAGATGCAAACTGAGTAAAGCCAGGCTTAACTAACATGCCTGTCACTATAAGTTCAGACCAGGACCATCACGTCTCTCTGTAGGGTGAGTGTGATCACTACACCCATTGAGAGAAATGGACAAAAAGCCCTTTGGGTCATTCATAACAAACAGACTTCTGTTGATAGGATTGGGAGGGGTATTTTAAAGCACCTCTTAAAATATTTATTCAGTAACATTTCCCAGTTGTCATACTACAAGAAATGTAACTTAAATACTTTCAATTACTTTTGTTTTACCTGAATACCAGATATACAAATAAATGAAAGGGACAAGAAATAAAAAGGGTGTGGAGAATTTCACTTTCCCAGGATGTGTTTTGCTGTGGCTCTCACCTGCAGCTGCTGTTTGACCCTCTGGTTCTTATGGGCTTCAGTGACACGCTCCTCTTCACTGCGGAGGTCGAGCTGGCTCACGCCCTCATTTGAGAGCTCAGCGCTGGCCTCTACGTGGTTTTCATCCTGCTCATTGTGCTCATCCTCGGCATTGCCACCCAAAGGTGCTGGAACCACTGTCATTGCAGTCTTCAGTTCCTCCTTGGTCTTTTCCAGGTCCTCTTGCGCAAACAGGGCCTGTACGGGGAGGAGTAAAGAAGAGCGACACAGTTGCATACAGGACTGACAGCTGAGAGTAAAATGTGCAGCAGACCATCAGTATTAAATGGAATCTACCATGTTGAACAATTACTATAAATAAATTTTCAGTTGACAACACTGCAGCTGAAGTGATGCAAGATAAACTCTGGGTCCAACTCAGACATTCGTCAGTCGACACAAAGAGGCAATCCACTTCATAATGTGGGATGGAGAGGCGTTTACCTTTTGTTGCCACTCTGTGGCCTCATCATCTTTCCTTCTTTTGGCTTCTTCTAGGAGAGCGATCTTTGCGGTAAACTCAGCCAGCTCAGACGCCTGTGATAGAACACAAGAGCATACTCAAAGTTTCCAACGCACAAAAATAAGCCCTAGAAGTCAACCTCATTATCCAACATAATTTAACACTTGCCAGAGGGTTGTGTGTACAAATGGGTATGAATATCCATAAGCTAGACATTATCAGGTGAAACAACCACACACACCAATTGTTCCTGGTTCTTCTGCTGGTCTGCAGCTCGTTTGGCCAGCTCCGCCTTGGCTTCCTCAGCCATTCGCCTCTCCTTCTCTAGCCTCTCAGCTTCCTCTCTGGCCCTCCTTTTCTCCTGTTCCAGCTCCAGAGCGAGACGCGTCTGCTCTTCTAGCTCTGTGCAAGTGATATATAGCAAGTCTCAGTCAAAATATTCTACACATTTCCAAATCTCAGTGTGGCAAGTCAAGTCAGTTATAGTTGGTTGGTGAACATGAAACTGGATTGATGAGACATTTATAGATAGATCATAGTTGAGTTGTGAACACCCTGTATAATAATCGTAAATGGGCCAGTGGACAACAAATTCAATAATTTGACAGAAAGAGGTGAGAGGGAGGCTGCAGAGGCAAATATAGGTAAACAATTGATTAGAGGAAGGGAAAAGTGTCTACCTCTCTGAGCTCTCATGGTCTGCACCTCAATCCGTTTCAGCCTCTCCATCAGCTCGTCTTTCTCACGTTCAATCCTCTCCTTCTCTTTCTCTGCATACTCACGCCTTTTCTTCTCATTCTCAAGCTGAGCCCTGATAAGTTTCACAATTTCATATTAGTCAAGTATTTGAGAGTGAATATGTCATTCATTTATTACTACTACTCAAGACACCACCCCCAAAAAACAGTATCATAAATGCATAATGTAGGCGTATATATATCTACTGTAAACTATACATCCCCAGCCCCATTAATCCATGTCGGGAAGGATAACAAACACAAACAAAACTGACGAAGAAACTCATATCCTGACTCGTAAACAACTGAAGTGATCCTACAGTGCATTATAAATTAAATGTATTATTATTATTATTATTACAGCACTTTTACTGAATGAAATGCCAAATAGACAACAGCACCACCCAGAGGAATGGTTCTACACTCTACTGTTGGATTTCTATCGGTCTTGAAAAACTAGTTTGTTTGTTTATAAATTGCAAAAAGAAAGAAAGAAAAAGATTTAACACTAACAAGCATTGATTGAAACGGTATTTAAATGTTTGAAAAAAAATAAATAAAAAATCTGACATCTTACATTTGACAATAAATAAAAAATATATAGTAAATGGTCTTATTTACGTCAGTGTGCTTCAAAAAATGATGCATATAGTAAAACAAGTTACTTTAAACCTGTGATCAGCAAAACACATTTAACATATACATTCATTTTCCTTCTGGCTCCTCACTGATCGCAAGAATGAAATGTAACACAGCTCTCGAGTGTTCCTCTGAACTACCTCTCCATCTGCTTGTGGTGCTTCTCTTCCCGGGCCTGAGCCTTCATCTGCTGGACCTCAATGGTGTCCGGCTTCCTTCTCCTCATGTACAACTCGTGGTTACCCATACACAAGGCCAAGATGCGCTTGTTGATGCGCAGTCGCGGGGCATAGAATACAAAGTCCTACATGTTTTGATTTTTTTTTTTTTTTTTTTTTTAAAGGAGGAGGTCAGAGAATAACTCTTAATGTAAAACAGGCCATACATCAGGCAGAACAATCTTTTCATACTTGTGATGAATTTGACACTTACTGGTGCTTTCTTGTCAATGGGTTTGATGCCAAATTTCTTGTCATTGAAAGAGATGTTTCTGATTTCACTCCATGGGAAGCCAATCTTTGGTGACAACCTGGAAAAAAAGACATCAATAAATTACATTTTCTGAAACTACAAAATTACATTTTGTAGTTTCACCACAAACCCTTCAGCAGCAGATTGCTCCACCCAGTGTAAGACAGCATGCTACTGCAAGCCTGCTTCTGCAAGTCTACTATTAAACGATGTATGAAGCCCAAGAAATTTTTCCACAGACACACCAATGAAAACTTGGCAGAGGTAAACAAAGCAATGAAGCCACCAACAGCTTGTTACATATCGCTTAAGGTTAGCGTTGCGCTTCGAACTGATAGAACTAATTTGTATGCACAAACTAACCTTTACATCATAATTTATATGTTTATAAATAACATAAGATGCTGACCTTGGTGCTGAGCACATTTAAACTGAAAAACATCAAACCTCTGCCAAGGGCCAAAACCAACCTACTTTGTGTTTTCCTCGCTCATTGTTTTATACTGGAGAGGAAAAGGAAATGACACAATACATGTCATACAGAGTACACCTATAGTATAGAGATGATATCATTTTGGTAAAGTACCGCGTTCACCCACTGTTCTGTTAACCCCTGCTTATTCTTGTTTTTTAATGCTGCAAAACTTGTTATGACACCATCATTTATTCATCTCAAGGATTTGCTAAGACCTACTTCTGGAAAGAATTTCATGCAGATCCGTCTATTAGTTTCCCGTAATCTTGTTAAAAAATAAACTAACTAAAAGACAAACAAACGCACCGGCGTGAAAACATAACCTCGTTGTTCCTTGGCGCTGGTACCAACTCAGTGTAATCATGAACTCAACACCCAAATAAATCCATGCATTCCTTACTTTTGCATTGATATATCCATAGTGAGGGGTCAAAAGTATCCACTTAATGTTAAAGGAATTCATGTAATGTGTTCAATAAATTAAAAAGGAAAAAGTAGATGAAGCTAAGTACCAAGCAGCAGCATCTGACAGCATTTTTACAGAAGTATTGTCTTCATTTTCATGTCCAGAGATCATTTTTGTGTAGTGCTTGAATAATGGTTAAACTACCTAACAATTTCTGGCGGTACTGCTTTCTTTTAACTGTATCCACAAGCTTTCAAAAATGTGCATAAATACAGATTATATAAGGTAGTACAGACGCAGCTGACCATACAGGGAAATTAGAAAAACCACCCAGTAGTTTTCATGTTCACGGTCAAAGATAACCTCAGATTTCATTACAAGTATAATCAACCATCACACGCTGATTCCCACGTACATCTTCAACTGAATTCTATCTGAAAGATTGTTGCTGCTCATAAAGCTCCACCAATACACGTCTTTGCATTTTACATTCTTTAGCTGATCAAAGGGAAAAACCCCGGCTCTGAGCCTCTTGCAAACAATTCAATGTGACAGGATTCGTAACAAAACGCCATATTGTTCCTGGAGTAGCCCTGGGGATTCAGAAAAACAATTCCCAGAATGCATCAACTATTTTGTGAATAAATTCAACTTATTTGTTGTTGCGCGTGTATCCCTTACTTATCTTCATTTTCATAAATGTTGAGGCCGAGGGCATCCACACCCAACCATAGCTGTGTGCCCTTCTTGTTTTTTATTTCAAAGTAGTTGACTCCATACATCTCCAGGTCCTGGGCAATTTTAAGATATTCCATCATAGAGTCCTCTCTAGATAAAAATGAAAAACAGTTACAACATTTAATCTGATCAATGGGAAACATATTTTTCTCACATACATCTAATTACTCCAATACGGGTGGGTCACTCTGAGGTCAACAGTGCTTAGACCTCTAAAAAAAGCAACAGTACTGAATAGGAAGTTCCACACCCCACATAACATAGGGCCAAATGTGTACACTTTTCCGAGCTTTCTTTGTCATAGAAGTGGATAAGGAAGGTTTGACACAGACCTCAGCATTCCCCTGTGTTCTTCATGCCAAGTTTGTATCCTGTCCTCCCACTGCTCCTTGGTCAGCTTATGCTGCTCCAGAACTCTGCACACAAAAAGACACAATTACTTCACATGAAAGAATTTTGAAAAGCACAGAATTGTTCCCTTAAGGCAGTGGTCCCCAAACTAAGGCCCGCGGACCGGATACGGCCCACCCCCACATTTGGCCCGGCCCCCTGAACAATACCAGAGACGCATTTTGATTTTTTTTTTTTTTTTTTTCTTATCAAGATTGACAGATGAACATCTGCATCAGTGTTTGAGACTGGCTGTGACTAGAATGGAACCTGACATTCAATGTTCATGTTCCATAGACTTTTTTTCTGTGAAGAACAGAAGGTTATTTGATTATTATTGATTTCATAAATAGTGTTATTTATATCCAGGCTTTTTTTCTGTGAAGAACCCAGAGAGGGTTATTTGGTGATTATTTATTTCATTAATAGTGTTATTATTTATTTCCTGACATTTTTTTTTTTCTGTGAAGAACCCAGAGAGGGTTATTTGGTTATGTGTGGCTTTGTGGAAAACAATACATTTTTACGTTTAGGCACCTCTACGATTGTCACACTTTTTCTGTTACAAACTGGACCCGGCCCCCCATCAGAGAAGGGAAAAGTTATGTGGCCCTCACAGGAAAAAGTTTGGGGACCCCTGCCTTAAGGGGATATGATTGAATATTCCAACAGGCAGCAAGGCACTTTCCAAGTTTTTATCCAATCCCACACATTTATCTTGACTATGAGTTATATTTGCTCCTAGTAGAACAGCATAGGTTGTGTGTGTTCTTACCTCTGTGCCAAGAGTCTTTCGTGGGTCAGGTACCCAGACTTGTGCATATCTTTGTTGTAGTCTCCATACTTGGCCTGGACAGCATATGATGCTAGTAGCACCGCCGTCTCTGGAGGACAGTAGTTCTCGTCGTTCAAGATAGCCTCTTTCACCTGGCAGGACGAGAGGGAGTGATGGAGTTAACAAATTGAACTGAATTATTTGACATTTTCCTTATGCCCAAAAAGGAAAAGCTAATTTAAATCCCATGGTAAACTTTTTTTTGTTTTTTTAAATGAAAAGGCTACCACTTAAGAATTGCCTCTCAACTATTATTTATGGCCCACCAGATATGTGTGGTAGATGTCCTCATCAGCGTCTGTAAGACTCCTCGTATGGAAACAATAAAAAATTACATATTTACATCCACCCAGACCCACAGCTCATCACTGTTCAAGGTTTAATTGGCACTTCTGTAATGGTTTAAAAACAACCTACAGGAATGAGTACCACCTTTTTTTCAAATGTGAAAAAGGCCATTTATCTCCCACAAATATTTGTCTGGATTAGAAATTAGCTTTTTTCCCCACTGGAATTGGATGGAAATGTTATACTTGAGAGGTTTGTTACCTGCAGGAAAAAGAGTCTCTGAGTGATCTCCTGTATCAGTTCCTCTGAGACATCCTCGGGGAAGAACTTGGCTCTGAACTTAAACTGCAGGGGGTTCTCTTTCTTCACATCCTGCTGAGTCACCTGGTCAGTAAAGACATCATCAATATTTAAATTTTATGCCGATGATACACAGATCTATGTCCCATTAAAATTCAAAGAAAAATTTCAATTTCGATTAAAATCATAATTTTTCCCGTTTGTCTGAAATAACGTGTGGATGTCCTACAACCATCTCAAGCTAAATGAAAATAAGTCAAAATAATTTGACATCTCTGCGACACATCGCCGAGGGCATGACATCATAGGAGCTATGGTCGACAAACCGCCCAGCTCCAGGCATCGAAACCAATGCTGCCATGTAATATACACTCATCCTTTAATTGCTGGATTTTATTTGGTCCACTTTATCATCTAATGCCTTTCGTTTTGATTCTCAACAACAAACCATAAACTTTGGTCCACACCTATATCTTAGTGGAAGACAAGATGCTTTTGAATATTCCTTTTAATAACTTACATTTACTCCATATCGAAGAGACTGTACTAAATAAGCACACTGATCACATGCCCTGTGATCTGGTTAAACCTGATAAGAAACTGCCTGTGGAAATAGATAATTTTATTTTTTGGAACAGATATGACAGATATGCACAGTGGTCTCATGGCAAGGCTAAACTCTTCCCATTGAAAGATACAAACACACAGACACAGGTTCATCTCAGACAAACATCAGACACCGTCTGAGTGATAGATATACAGATTAGTGAGAAAGTGAAAGGTCATGATGATGAGATTGCTGTCCTTGAAAGGAAATTATTTAAAGTGGAGGAAGACTGACCTTTTTATTGAGTTTGAGCCAGGTGATGTAGCCTTTACTGTCCACATACTGCAGGCCGAAGAACCAGACCTCCCGCAGCCCCACCGTCTTCACTACCTGTAAACAAAACACGGGGTATTCTGAATTTCCCACTGAAGCTGGAAGTATCGATTTTAAAGTTGGGTTTTTATGCTTTAATCTGTTAATATACACAGACAGTGAACAGCTGACATGCCATACTGAAGCCCTGTTTTAAGTTAACTAGGAACATCATGATGCTGAAAACACTACATCCAGGATACCAACATATATCAGCACAATATAAGATCAAGACAAATGGGATAAAAACAAACAAACAACCTCTAGCTTTTTAATTAAATCATGGTTTTTAAAATCTCTGGCTTCGCTTGGATTCCATCCGAGCACCCTGAAGTCTTTTTGTTAACAGCTTGATGATTACCAGGTCAGTGATGGGTAGCTCCAAGAGCCACACTGCTTTGTCTTTTATCCATTAAGTATAAAAATGTTTACTGATCAAAGGTATAGAAGACAAAAAAAATGTTGATTCTAAATTAAATTAATTTAGCCCCATCTAAGATCAAACTGCACATGTCAATATCTGGAATCACACTTTTCCTAAAATGCTGTAGTTTTTTTGTATTAGACCACTCAATTGTGCACATGTTGTTTTACAGATGCTCTCCTTTATACACATGTAGACAATCTACAAGGTCAGAGTATATGGGAGTACTTAAATTTACCCTGGTAATGTTCCTTTGCTAGCGAGGCTCATTTTAAATGGAGTAAACACTGCCACCAGAATCTTGGTGTACACAAACAAGAGGACTGATACCCCGTGAACAAACGTGTCTCCGGTCACTGGTAGGGTGGTTCGATTGAAATATGAACACAGCACGGACAGCTGACCAGAACTAGGATGACTTCACAATGTGCATCCCAGAATAATTTGTCTGTGGGATATTGGGAGTGGAGGCGTTTTCCTCTACTTTAAGTATGTTGTGCTCAACCAAAACATGTAAAAATCATAAAAAAGTGGGGGAAATGGTGGCACTAACAAAAAACAACCACAGAAAGTACATTGATCTCAATATCACCAATAATTAAGTTCTTTATTTCATTTATTAGTGGATCTCAAATGATATCCTCCTTTTATATCATGCTATTGCTCAGAAGAAGTCTCAAGAAACTAAAATGTTAGTAGAAGTTGAAATAAAGAACTTAAAAATTGCACAGAGATTAATATACTTACCGGGGTTGTTTTTTGTTGGTGCCACTACTTATTCGCATTTTTTTATGATCTTTACATAATTTGACAGTATAAGCTCATATACGTGTTGTGATATCACTGGACGGTTCAAATAAAATCTTACAATGGCTGAATGTTAATCCAACTTGCCTTCTTATCCAAATGTCATTCAAACTTTAGACATTAAATTAAATGGTGCACTATACTCCGTGTTGGCACTACCAGACAAGTTTTTGCACATTGATATTATTCTAGTCATAGGACAAAGGCCAGTGAAAAGGTCTGGCTCGAGCCTCTCACTGAGAGTGGTGATTGCAGAATTAGCAGCTCAAGTCAAAAGGTTTGTGACGCTAGAGTCGGGTCATTAGTGGGTTTACATAGACAGCCTAATTCCGATAAGATTCGGAAAAGATTCCTAATCGGAATGAAAATGCTGCATGTAAACACCCTTTTCCGAATGAGATTTCAAACCTTTGCAAGGAGGTAGTCTAAATCCTTTCGGGCAGCCTTTCCGATTGCCAGTCGCTGCATGTAAATACTGTATTGGAAAGAATTCTGTTTGAGTTGTATCTGCGCATGTCCAGCATCGTGACGTCATGCGCCGCGTCACATTTTAAATGTGGCGACTTCAAAACAGTACTGCATCTGCATCGGAGACGTACTACGCTAATTTACTCATCACGACTTCTAAAGAGTTGAACATATTAGGACAGTTAGATGGACGAAAAGCCCCTTCCGCGCATGCCCTCTTTGTTTTATTTCTTCTTCTGGGCGATTGTTGGCGGTCGATTCCCAATTCATCAAAGTATTATTCCCACCGTATGAACTGGAGTGCGGATCATCTGCGCATGACGTTATAATTCCGAAAGGTATAACTCAAATAGAAGAAAAGTGTCCCATGTAAACCAACCTAGTGACTGGTCCTTTGTGTTTTTTTGAACAGTCCATGGGCTTGTGCTTCGATCTATGCACCACTTATAGGCTAATCTTTTAAGGGATCAACTTATCATATTTCACAAACTGACAACAGGTAAAAACTCAGGATGACAAGAGTAGTCCTGTTGATTATTTATATTTGACATCACATTATTTTACGACACAGGACAGCGTCAAACATTATTCTGGAAGAATACCTCGGTAACTCAGGCTGCAGTTGGCAGTCTGCAAGTGGGATATGATTTTTTATTGAACTGATCGGCACATTCTTGTTATCCACCAGACAATTTTGAAAAAACTAAACTTTCATTTCACAGTATTATTATTAGTTTATTTATTTGACAGCGACACAGAAAATTTGGTTCTGCAACATTTAACCATGTACAGGTGCCCATCTACTGCCCTAAGTGTTAATAGCAACTTTTAATCAACTAGAGTATTGATATGATTATGACAAAAACTGACAGCTGTGGCTTCATCCCGACATTTGAATAATGAGGAAAAATATGGTTCAAATCCTTATAATATACTTGTGTGGCTTCTTTCTGACTAATTTCCATGTATAATGTGAACAATCATGATCTATATGTTATCGTTTAACTATTGTACCAATATTTATCTAACGTAATGGGAAATATGTGTCAGATAACATCAACTTTTCTTGCAGTGACCAACGTTTGTGTATCTGTTCGTCATTCTCACCTGGTCAAAGAGCTGCTTTCCTGTGGTATTAGTTTGGATGGCAAACTCCAGCTCTGCATCCATTGTGGTCACACGTACGTTGATCTAAAAGAGAAACACAACATAAAGTTTACTTTATTTGCCATATTACGCAGGAAAACATTGAGACGAATCGGAGACATTATAGTCTATAAAAATACCTTTATACCGACCATGTACAACTTAATAGTTATTACAAGAATGAAAAAACCCGATTTTCTTGACTTCACAATCGTTTATTAGTCATTGATTGATTTATTAGCTGTCAGGCTTGTGTAAGGCTTTATTTGGGCAGCATAGAGGTGTTTGCTGTTATTGGGGAGGCAGAAATTCAGAGAACGATCGGTTTGTTTTGCATTAGAGCTTTCTTTGATTGAAGAACACATTACCACTGCCTATTCTTATGAATTGAATTATGGAAAGCCAAAATGATGATTAAAAATCACATTTTGTTTAACTGTAAAGCTCTAAAGACCTCATCAATATCACCACAGCAATAATGAAACATCTTTAGGTAGAGACAGAAATGTTCTTCCAATATTTGTTGCGTGACGTCTCATACAAAAGACACTTAAAATGAGAAGTGAATGAACAAATGATCCCAATCATGAGGTTAGGATTCAAGATAATTTAATTTGTCTTTGGGAAATTAGGCTACCATATAGTGAGCATGGCAATGATTACATTAAAATTAGATTCAATAATGGTAGGAACTGAGCCAAATGCTCAGAATGTGTATAATGCGCCCAATTAAAAAACACATTTATTAGAGGGAGTATGCTTGTATATGATTTATCTTTTCAACCCTATACTCACTACCCAATTCAATCAAGGCCATGGCCGACTACTAGCTCCGTCATTGGCTGTGCCTTGAGATTCAGGCTTAGCAGCAGCTGATGGTGCAGTGCAGAATGGGACTCACCTCAGTAGACTATGACATTGTGCCACCCGGAATGGTGCGTGGTAGTAATTACCCACATAAAGAGTGACAGAAATAAGCTCACAACACAGAGGAAGGTCAGAAGCAAAGTGAGAAGCATGATTAAAAAGAAGAAAAAGAATGAAGACTGTATTATAAGAAAAGCAACTGGTGGGTGTAAAAGGGAGAGAAAATAATAACTTTATTTATATAGCACTTTTAAAAGCAGAATTTTCAAAGTGCTTTGACAACAGAACAAAGGCAGCCAAATACAATAAGCAGGCAGAAGCAAAAAGAACATAAAACAGTGGACATAAAAATAAAAGACAACAGTAAAAAGAAACAAGAAAAATTAAGGGAACGATTGAGAGATCAAAATATGATAAAATGTCCATAAAAGACTATAAAATGCCCAATAAAAGGAAAATGGGCATGACATAAAAGCAGGTCTATACGAATGGGTTTTACGATGCGACTTAAAAGAAGTCACTGATTCTGCAAGCCTTACCTCCTCAGGCAGGTTGTTCAGGTTGTTCCAAAGCCTTGGTGCCCTGATGGCAAAGGCACGGACCTTTAGATCTTTGACTTGACTTTTGAACAACCAAAAGGGTCCCTCCTGAGGATCTGCGGCTTGCCTCATATTGGGTCACAACTCTTTTATGTAATCAGGCGTCAGACCTAGACGTGCCTTAGCATTAATCAGTTAAATGTTAAAAAAAATTATAAAAGGCCAGTGGACAGATACAACTATTGAGGTGATTTGATGTTGCCTGTTAAAACAAGTGAGAAGCCTAGCTTCTGCGCTCTGAACTAGTTGGAGGTGACAGAGGGACTTTTGATTGATGCAGACAGGTGGCAGTTAGTTGGAATCTGGAGAAAATGAAGGCATCAAAAATGTTATTTCTCTCACACACTGATAAATGTGAGGGCATAGATTTAATTCTAGAGACTGATTTGAGCTAAAGGAAGCGTGACAGGGTGACTCTTTGATGTGTGGTTTGAAACTGAAATCTGAGTCAAAGGTTACCCCTAGGTTATCTGCAGTTGGCTTGATGAAAGTGAAAGGGGGACCGAGACTGATGGGGTTTTTTTGGATTTGGGGGACTGAAAAAAAATCTTTGTTTTGGAGATGTTAACATGAAGAATATTTTTAGCAGTTTAACAGTTGACATCATCTGGACATCTGGTCTACAGCAGCAACTAGCCTTCTGGAGTCACTGGGTCTCAGTAGAAGGTAAAATTGTTTGTTGTCTTCATAGCAGTGAAACGACGCGTTATGTTGTGAAGGATTTGGCCAAAAGGGAGTATGTACATGCAAAATAAATTGGACCTAAAATTGAACCTTACGGCACTCCACAGGGGAGCAGAGTTGTTGAAGTGCGAGAACTTGCAATGGTGACTGAAAAGGTTCTTTCTAGAAAGGGAAGAATAAAAACCAATCAAGGGCAGTGTTTTTGATGCCCACCAAGTTCTTGAGATGGTCGATTAAAATAACATGGTCAAAAGCTGAGCTTAGGTCTAAAACAATTAAAATTGAACACCTTCCTTTGTCGGCTGCTAAAAGGAAGTCGTTAGAGACTTTGATGAAGGCAGTCTTTGTGCCATGTAAAGCTCTAAAAGCTGACTGAAATTTCTCAAAGATGTTGGGTTGAAATCCCTTTTTCTAAAACTTTACTTAAAAAAGGAAGGTTAGAGATTTGTGTAAAATGATTAAAAACATTGGGGTCAATGTTAAGTTTCTTTAAAAGAGGTGGGACCACAGCATGTTTAAAAGAACAGGGGGATATTTCATTTCCTAAAGTACTATCCTCAGAGCAATAACAAACTAAACCTCAGAAACGTTTACTTACCATTTCTCACCCTCTATTGTTAACATGCCTCTCTCTTTCAAAATTAAGGTTAGGCTTCTTTGTGTTCCGTCGGAATTTGTCTTGCAATAGAGAATATCCCTGCAATGAATAATGCATGAAACATGTTTCTATACAGCACATTGCTAGATTCCCACAGTGCCACACTGAACTCAGAACACAATGCGTCTTCATCTAATTAATTACCCATTGAAAGTTGTACCACTCTTTTGACATTTCACATGAACACTACTTCATTGCCTACACTAATGTTCAACAGTCGAATGGGAAGATTCTGGGGTGAGACTTCCACCCGAGTGTGCCGAGATCTCCTCTTTTATAACAGATGCCCGTAATAAACCCATATATTTACGTAAATGACTCAGAAGACAAGATTCTTCTTCATTAGGTCAGATGGTTGCAACAAACCTTCATCATCATTATTATTTATTTTACATATATTTGTCACCTGGAACTTTAAAAGCATGAATGCAACTTTGAAGAATGGTAATATACTGGCTAATCTAAAGAAGTTAGGAACAGATATAGCCTTTTTTGCAGGAACCCATCCTAAAAATAAAGCTCACAAACAATTAGACAAAAGTAGGTCGGGCATGGATACCACTCCAAATTTAACTCCAAATCACATGGAACATATCATTATCAATACAAAAACCACCATTCACCAAAGCTGATGTTACTTCATACTCAAATGGGAGATACGTTATATTCAATTTTAGGGGTGCAAATCACCATTTCCATCACGATACAATACCATATCTATTCTATGGACAACGATACGATATTTGCCGATATCACAAAATCTGCCAAGATACGATTACGATTCGATTCAGGGGCCTGCAACCAATTTCAGCCTGTATCATGTGCCCATTTAACAACATTGGTTGCATTTCACCTTAAGGAAGAAAAATTATAAAGCAATTTTGAAAGTTTTATGCTAACTTGGTTAGCATTGACTTTGCGACCATAATCAAAAAATAAAAGACTATATACAAATAGACTATTTCCCTAAACATATATTTGTAGGTTAAACTTTAAAAAAGTGTTCGTTAATGAGTTGCTGAGGTTTAACATAACACAAATTAGTCTATACAAAATAATTTTGTTCATAAGACATTCATTTGGAGTGGCTACTTTTTTGTTGACGTTTTGTTCTGTGAGATGTTAATATTCAGAGTTTCAGAGAACCATGTAAATTCAATCTCATGGAACATAAATATAGACAGTTAAGTTAATAATTTAAAGGTAATCGAGTGTCCTTAAAGTTAAGATAGAGAGATATATATATATATATATATAGGTGATAGAGATATACAGGATAAAAAAAAACCCACTTGCATCTAAACCTGAAAAATGTGTCACTTTACAGTGAAACACAGATTTATGTTCTTTTTGTTATTACATTTAAGCATAGAATTTTCAAAACATGACAGAATTGCTTTATAATTTATCTTTCTTAAGGTGAAATGCAACCAATTTTGTAAAATGGGTACAAAATATCGTCTGAAATTGATCGCAGACCCCTGAATTGAATCGTAATCGTATCATGGCAGATCTGTGAACCTGTTCATGGTTCACCGGCAGATAAATTAAGTCTACGCTGATTTAAAGAATTGCTGTCTCATTGACCTCCTGAGTCAAAAGCAGGGTATGGAGAGAGCAGTTTCTCCTTGGCTATGGTTTCCAAGTTACCGCCCTTGAATGTCCCTTGCTCTGCATTTGAGTGGGGCCCACTTTTGTGCTGTTGTCTCTGTTGAAACATAGTTTACCACTGAGCAGAGAGATGGAAACCTGTATGGACCAGACGGTCAGATAATCCTCCCTCCTGCAGGAAGGGGGGGGAGAAGAGGAGGGGCAACCACATGCAAGGCTTCAACACTGCTTATCTCACACTCTAACAACGGAAAAGTCTCCAATTAGAGACATGGAAGACAGTTGTGTTTGATAACACCAGATACAGTGGGTGTGTAACATGAAAGTACTTAAATTTTATTTATTTTTTTAAATATCAGATTTTACAATTGAGACCCTATCCTCAAGGATCCGGACTTAACCTTTATACTTGTTGCACTGTTGCACCTAATATTTCCAAATAGATGCACCACTGCATGATTTAGCTGCACACAGTATTAGATTCACAACTGTGACACACTTGGGTATTAAGCTCATTCCGCACAAGCTTATTAAGAAATGTGTTGTTTTGCACAAATACCTTTCCACACATTCTTTCCTGACTTGTCTTGCCAGTTTCAGAATTAAGGTGGAGGGATTGCAGACGGCTGAACTCTGAATAACTGTATCTTAATACAAAGGTATTGTGGGTAGCACAGCTGCCTCAAAGCAAAGTAGGTTCCACCCTCAAATTCACCTGACGTTGGAGCCTCTCTCTCTCTCTCTCCCCCCCCAATGTCTGCGTGAGTTCCCTCAGGGTACTCCAGCTTTCTCCCACAGTCCCACATATACAATATGGAATATTGGTGAATTGAGTGAACATCTACATGTGTATAATTGATGAAAAGTGACCTATGAAGGGTGTATCCTGTCTCTTGTCCAATGTCTGTGCAGGTAGGTTCCAAATTTAGTGCAAAAAATGTGTTGTGCAAGGTTCAGTGTAAACATACAGCCCACCAAAGATACGGAAATAAACCCTACTTCCAGCCAATCAAGTTACAATCTTTTGGTCAGGTAACACAGAAAAGACTAAACTCTGCCTTTAACCATCTCTAGATGACATATGCATTGCTTGGACAATCCTTTGTCATGTGTTACAAAGCTGGTGAAAGATAGCTTGGTCAAGATATAATTGGAGTCAATAACAACTCATTACTGTAATGACTTGACTTCCTTAAGGCATCAGCATTACAAGCCAATATCGTGTAACCTGTTTGGCTGGAGAAAGTTAAAACTGAGATTGATTGATTGCTTATCCATAGTGATCAATATCTTTACATGACATACAGAATTTTTAGAACTGAATTCAATCTATCAATTATTAGCATTTTAATAACAATTATTATTGCCTTGCCCAAAGGGTAAGAAGCAGAAAAAAATGGTAGTGAGGATCACTACCATTGCTCTGCTCGCTTAAAAAGTATTTTAATTACTTATCTTGCACTTGTTTTTTTGCCTTTGTTACTGATGTGTGCTGAAACAGAGACATAAAGAAAAACTATACCAAAGGTTTTGATGTCGGTCATTCATGCCAGAAAAGGCCCAGTTGATGCTTCCACTGTTTTCTTGTGACAAATGAATTGGAGATTGTAAAGCTCAAGTTGTTAATGCTCATTGGGAGTAACGAGGATGGACATGATAAGAAACCAGCACTTCAGAGGGACAGTCAAGGTGAGACATCTTGGAGACAAAGTAAGCAAAGGCTGATAGAGATGTTTTGGACATGTGTAAAGGAGGGATAGTGGATCTATTGTTGGAAGGATGCTGGAGTTGGAGCTGCCAGGCGGGAGAAAAAGGGGAAGATCAAAGATGTTTCTGGATATGTCCAAAAGAGGACGTGTATTTGCTTGGTGCAACAGAGGAAGATGCAAAGGACAAGGTGAGATGGAAACAGATGCTCTATTGTGGCAACCCTTAAAGGATACCGCTCGAAGGAGGATGTATAGTGTTTCAGGGGATGTTTGATTGTTAAAACTTTGCAAACCACTGACTAGAGTAACTAGTAGCCCAAACAACTTTATACTTAAAAACATCCATTTACTGCATGGTGAACTGTGCAACAAACAGGAAATCCAGAATCATGTTTGAGTTCAACTGAAGGGTGTCTATAATGAAAAAGCAGAATGAGAACGGCGGAATTGCCTTGAATGTAGATCATCTAACTATCAAATCTCAGGACTCTTGCATTCTATACACTCTTAAAGCATTAATGATACAAGTGTTTCAGTAGTATGACCTGTGTTCCGGGCGGCCAATTTGACACCCTGGATGTTGTTTACTTGGACTTGAAGTATCCCTGTGTCTCAAACTTATAAGAATGCAAAAAAGTTGCTTTTACTAATTAGCATGAGTAGGAACAAACAAGCATCTTCCATCGCTCTATTTTGTGACACATATACTGTGACACAGGGCCAAAAGCTTAATAAGTTCAAACGAAGTAACTCCATAAATTTTTACATCATCACTATGCGGCAATCAGCAAGGAAAGTGCCTGAGTCAAGAGTTCATTCCTGGCTTCCTCCCCTCAAATCCATGTTACGGTTAACCATCATAGCACACTTTGTGAGGACAGCTGCTGACATTTATATCCCAACTCTCTTGTAGCCTATTAACCCTCTTACTGGTTTTGGCATCTTGGTTTCCTCTCCTCCAGACAATCCACAGCCAACAGGAGAGATCAGTCACGTGATTTGAAGAAGATCTGTATAAGAGAAAAGCAAAAGACACCATTAATCCTTCAGGCACATAGAATGGGTGCAACATTGTGAACTCATGTTCACTGTTGAACCTGCTTCATGCATTCTCTCTGTAACTAAATCATTTCACAAGAAAAAGTTATATTGATGATAAATAAAAATTTAAGCAGTTGACCGATTGTTGGACATGAGAATCTGTCCTTGTCTAGCCCTGTAATTAGGTGTGTAAACAATAATACATAAAACAGAGTGTAGTGTTTCTGTGGAGGGCACATAAGAAATTTAACCGACCGAAAATAAACTAAATCATTGAATACCCAGTACCTCCCCCATTGAGGCATTTCAGTATGGTGTTTGTTAAATGAAATAAGCCTCATCAATATAAATTATTTAAGATATCTCTGTCAACTGCAACGCTCGTTAATTTGCATATCTGAAAAATATTTATAAAATCCACTCTGCCTCTCATCATTCAAGCTCCAACCAGTTTATCCCATTACTTACATAAGGCCAATGAAAGAAAAGGGTTCTGTAGTTTTCTGGATGATTTTCAGCCACACGGATGTTTCATCTAAACAATATGGCTCTGATCAGTTCTGAATCAGTAAAAATTACTTTTAATACTGCGGTCATTGTGGGAGAGTCGTGATTGCGTTCCGGTTTTGCTGCGCCATGGTTTTGCTGCGTCTTTATCCACAACGGCCCATCTCAGATGCGGAGAGCCCGCATCTGCATGCTGTGTTTTTGCTGCTTTTTCGTTCTAAATGGGCTTTAAGGATTGAAAGCTACTAAATTGCTCTTTACTCTTGTCAGTATACTTTAGTCGGCCAAAATCACTTCTCAGTTTCTCATAGTAGATAATTATTGATTATCCACAAACTCCTGCAACCAAACTCAACGCTCCTCAAAAATAAATTTCTCCTCATCCAAGGTGACTTCTTGATCCTCTTACCGAACACTGACTTTCTAACCTTATATCAATCGAGACGTAATGTTTATGTATACACTCCGGAGTATCGTATATTTATAATGAAAGCATCTGGTCAAATTTATTTAGAAATCTGACCAGATGCTGTTTGTCTTTTCTGTGATAGACTTCCTGTTTGAGTCTATCTGCTCTGCTGAAATTGAAGCGTCTTCCTTCGACCTGCTGATGGGATGCGCCGCAGCGCTTCTGTTGGAATAACAAAAACTGTTTTGAATGGCAGTGATCGGGAGCGGCAACCGTGGCGCAGCCTTACGAAAACACAATGTTTCCAGTGGAGTAAAGCCTTTTGGAGCAAAGTTGTATTTATTGTGGAAAATATGTCATAGCCCAGGGATATTCTAGCTGAGACTCAATCAGTTAGCCTTAACATTATTACGAGATGCCAGCTTTTATGTAGGCCTCCATTTCGGTGCCAAAATAGCACTGAATTGTCATAGTGGGGACTCTAGGGGTAGAAAATACAATACAACAGAAAACAAAACAGCGTGATATATTCACTTCATCCTATTTTGTCGCACCAAAGAAGTATTATGATATTAATTTCGAAAATTAATTCAATTGATTACTTTCTCAGCACACTTTTGGCTGGTACTAACCACTGAAGACCAGGCACACCCATCAAGGTCTTCAGTTCTGAAGATGCTCTGACCTAGTTATCTGGCCATCACATTTGGGCCCATAACATAGTCACTCAGATTATTTCACCTATCCACTTTTCTTTTTTTCCAACACATCAACATTTAGGACTATATTCACTTGAATAATAACAATGTTCGCTGAATAATTTATGCTACACAACGGCAGGTGTAATGGTAAAGAAAGACAATTCCTCAATAAGCAGACCTTCTGAAACATTATGAGTCACTGCCAAATTACTGTCCCAATTTGCATGTACCAAGTACCCCGGAAGTAATAATAATAATAATAATAATAATACATTTAATTTATAACGCACTTTACATTTGGATCAAATGTCAAAGTGCTACAACGTAAAAGCAGATAAAAGCATCAATAAAAAATACAATAATAATTATCTAAAAATATGACAAAAAAGTAGCAATGTTAATTAAGGGTTATAGGTTTTGCTAAAAAGGAAAGTAATTTTTTAAATGTCTCAGTCGTCTGTGGAGCCCTCAGATGGTCAGGGAGGGCATTCCACAGACGAGGGGCAGCAGAACAGAAAGCCCGATCACCAATCGTGCTAAGCTTAGTCTAGGGAAGGATGAGACAGTATGACGCGAAATTACAGTATTACACTTATGACATGTTTTTTTCAGGTTGTGCTTGTTTCAACTGCTTCCCAGATAAATTATCATCACCACAATTTGAGGAATTATTTCTAAAAGGAATAACTAAAGATGGTGCATTCATAATCTCAGTAACACACAGCCTCTTTTCCCTTACTCTTTGTTTCTGTGGGTTCCCTCCACCTCATCTCTCTCACTCATCATCACCTTGCAGTAAAATTACTACAATTTAGGCAACATTCAACTTATTTAAAACAGGAATAACTAAAACCAATGCATTCTGAATTAAACATCAGTAACACTTACACACCTAAGCACATAAACACAATCTCACTCCTTCCTTGCCTGAGATGAGGAGAACTTCTTTAAGCATACATTTAGGAATTACAGTGGAGGAATGTGAGCATCTCAACATGCTCTGGAGTCAGGCTTGCTCTCTTTTTGGTCCCAACGTTCCAAGCCACTGTAAAGAGGCGCTCAGATGGAGTTGATGTGGCAGGTACAGCCAGATAAGATTCAGCCAGAGAAAAGAACCTTCCTATATTTTCCTTCCACCATTGGAGTGGATTCACATCCCCTTCCAAAACACTGTTCACTGAAATACATGGAGTACTTCATTCCTGACCCTTTCATTTTCGCGACCTTCTTTTCCCTGGCCATTGTCTACCTCAGTGCTGTGCACCTCCAAGTCTGATCCCAGTAATGCATCCAGCAAGGACATTGGCTTTGGAACTTGTGGCTGGGCACTGGTTGAGGCATCCTGCTCTATACTTGCCTGTTGAACCTGTTCCTTCTCACTTCTTTTGGCTTCAATTTCAAGACTCTGAACTTTGACTTGCACTTTTAGGATATCATCTGATGACAGGAACTTTAGCTTACGGAACCTTGGGTGAAGGGCAGCAGCAATGACACACGTTTTGACCGTCTGCTCTGAATTCGGCTTCGCCCACCACCTTGAAGCTATTTCCTGTGCTGACGTTCGTTGGAAAGAGTTGACAGGAGAAGACTCAAAGGACATATTCTGTGTGGATTTCTGAAGGCCCTTAATGAGCAGAGGTAGAGCAGAGACAGTCACATAAGTCTATCCACTCAAGAAGGAAGTGGCTCGATCAAATGGCTTAAGAACCTGCTCCAGTTCCTTCAGTTATGCCCACTGATCATTTTTTATTTCCATATAGTGCTTTCCTCGCTGTGTGACCTCTGGGTCTGAAAGGGTTGCGATCAACGGCCACCGCTGCTCCAAGAGGCGACTCATCATGTAGTAGGAGCTGTTCCATCTAACATCCTGGATCAAGTTATGCTCAGCTTTGCCCCATTGCTTTAGTTTGTTTTTAAGCTTGCTGCTGGCCAACTTGCTCTTTTTGAAATGTTCTACTAGGCACCTTGCAGCCCCAAGTGCCTTGCTTATCTGGGGATCCTTCTTCAAGGCGTGGTTGACCACTAACTGAAGTGTATGCCCAGCACATTGGTGTGAAGCAACTCCATGCTTCTCTTCCAAGATCCGGAGAGCTGCCACAACATTGGCAGTGTTATCATGTACACTAGCAAGTACATCACTTTGAGAGATATCAAACTTCTCTGCTGCCAACACTGTGTGACGCTCAAGTGGCATTGTGGCCAGACTGTAGGAAGGGAGCTCCCAGTCTTTATTTATGAAGTGGCAGGTGACTCCTAAGTATGCCTTGGTGGCAATACTAGTCCAAGCATCTGTGGTCATCGTGATTTTTGATTTAATAGTTTTGAGTTCTTTTTTCACTTGCTCTCTTCATAGCCTTGTACTTTTTCGCCATCAGATCTGTAAAGTGGCGCCAAGAGGGAAGTTTATATCCTGGGTGAAATGTGTTGATCAACTCTCTAAAACGTTGACCCTCCACAATAGCAAGTGGTCCCATGTTCTTAGAAATCATACTGAAATAAACAGACTTACTATGGTGTCTTGCTGCCGTCTTCTTGATTCAGGGCTCCGGGGTGCCTTACTTTCAGGGGCTCGTGCATTGCACTTGTACTGCTGTGGTACGCCATCTCAAATTTACAAAACTTACAGAGCACTACATTGTTGGGTCTCTGTTTGAAGTACTCGCAGACTTTTGATGAACGCAGGCGAGGTTTTTTCGACGCTGCTTGCTCTCCATGGGAATCTAAATCTATACTTTGACCGGGCGCAGCCATTTTCAGTAAATCATCTGACGCTTTGACACAGTTAACGCAAAATGACGTATTTACGTAATCAATTTCGTCGACCCTGGTATTTGCTGTCATAAATAAAAGTGATCTCAGTCTCAAAGCTGACACGGCACCCTTTTAACATTAGCTGGTCTTAAATGGACCCTTTTGTTTATTCTGATGATACCTATTGAAGATTTCAGGTAAACTGTTTACATGAGAAAAGACCCAATAGGATCTGGGACCTCATTTAAAAACACGGTGTACGCACAAAAGAAAGCGGACGCCACTTTCTGCTCAATCTATGGGATTTATCAAATCAAACTTGACATGAGAATGAACGGTTCTCCACGCAAACTCTGACATATGCCTATGCATAGAAACTGGAAAAATGGACAAACTGCGACTGTGGCTACAGGTTGAAACATCAAAAAGGCGTGAAATTAATACCAGTGTGTAAAAACGCGTTACAATCAAATGCTTTTCTCACCATTCTCATAAATAAAAAAGGTTTATCAATTAATATTGATATCTTGGGGTATAAAAATGTCTAAAGTACAACAAGTAATGACGCACACAGGCTTATCTTGCGCTGTAAGAGGTTATTGAGAATGGAAGAAGCAATTATTTGGTAATTTCATTGATCAAGCCAAATGTTTGCTTTGACCTACACAAAATATTACCTGTTCCTCTGCTGGAACACAAGTTGTTGAGTATATTTGGTTTACATTAACTGAAAACAAATACATACAAAACGCAAATTTATCCCCTGCGTCTAACATGTTATCAGTGGCCACTCCGTCAATCCACTCAGGAAGGATTCTCCCAAAAAATTCCACTAGTTTTTGATTAAGAAAATAGGGCCCCACTTGTGACCCAGACGTTGCACTATTTTTTAATTCAACCAAAGTCCAGCAATTAGCTGAAGATGATCATTATTCAGTCATCATTGATAATGATTAGAGGCGTTTCACATTCTTTTTATAGACAACGGTTGGCGTTGCATTAAGCCCCCACATGCTGTGCTTGGCCTGCAGTGGGTTACGATTAATAAAAGGAAATAAGCGTAAGACGTGCGCATGCAAAATGTATGTTTTAACCGTACGCCACTCCAGTCATGATGTAAAACAATAATGAAACATCACTACAGGGCCGAACACAAATGTCCATGTTATACAGCGTAGAAGATACCCTTCTCATTTAAAAATGTACTTTCTGCTCTGTGTCACTGATTTCCATTATGTGGAGCCTTACCCACCAGACTTCGTATTCTGATCAACCTGCTCTCATCCTACGTTGTGTCAGACTGATAGCTGACAAAGTGGAGGACATGTTTAATATTTTCTGTTGCTCTGGTCTCCTATTAATGTCTGTTGTGGAAGCTAAGCTAACGCTTTAAGCCATTGAGATGTCGCATTACGAAAACCTTATGATGCACACAGAATGTATTGATGTATTACAACATCAATGAATCACAGTAAGATATTATAAATAGAGTTGAACTTTCCATCCATAAAAAGGTTACCTATGTTCAATTACACAATGCATATTTCTAATTCAGTCATACCTGGCAATCACCAAGCAGTGTCTAGCATCAAACAAGCAACAATCAGCAAGGTTCTAAAAACTGTTCCCCTACCAAGAGGAACACCTGCCAATCCCAAGATGGTTCCATATATATATAGAGAGAGAGAGGGACAGTAGATTACTGCACGACAAGTCAAACAGCTTCCTCTGGAGTTCGAAAGGTTTCTTTTCCAAACTAACATTAAACAATAAAAACAGTTATGAATATGATATTTCCAGTTATTCAAAGAGACACCCCTACATTTTACAGACTGTCACTTTAATGAAGCTAAGTGACTGTCTTGGCTGAAAAGATACCGTGCACACTTACTCACCGTTAACCCTAACTTGCCTATTTACTGTTACATGCCTGGCGCTTTTACAGAGTAACTTAAGTCTTTCATTAGATGATAAACATCCATTAGCACAGCGCGAGCCAACTGAGGAATACACGCGCTGATCGCGTGATAATGCTATTTTTACGGTGTGATACGTAATGAAATATTAACCGTTCCATAACCATTCACGGCAAAACGTAATACTCTACATAAAGAGGTGTGTCGTCAAAAGGCTGACACAGTCTCAATAGAGGTTTCGTTTCATAACGGAATGAGGGTTTGCCTCACTCGAGCATCGGAAGTTTTAAAACTTAAAAACATTGACCATAATTTCACCAAACACAGATATATCTCAAAGATTATATACATATTTCAGGCATTTTTGTGGTAGAACTTCGTAAAAGATAGGTGTGGTTTTCCGGCATGGTTATGTCGAACACGAGGAGGATATCCGCAGTAGCATCAAACTTCGAGAAGCTCATCTTTTAACAAGAGGAAACTCACCGGGGATGACGAGTGTCTATAGAATGCCAGGACAGCCTGATATGTTTAAGAAATCACACTGATGTCCACCGAGGAAATCCACTGTAGTTCGTGTTCCTTTTAACTTTGATACTTTAACCAAAACTAATTTCTTCAGACACAGAAATACCGTCCAAGTCCTGTCAACCACAAGACGATTTGGGGTTCAACTGTCAAGCTAGCCGGAATCAAATACAACTACTTCCTGTTTTAACCTTTCAACTAGACGTCATATGGAAGCGTCGGAGATGTGCTATTAAAACTTCACAACCGATTGATAATTGTTGAAACTGGAACTTTGTTCTAACTTTACAAAGACGAATCAATCATGAAGAACATTTGTGCACCTACCCTCCAACCATATTAAGATTTTAAAATATATTATTTCTTTGCAAAATACGTTCACGTTTTTAACTTACTTCGGAGGAAAAATGTTTCACTTCCGGTTAGATACCAGCTCGTACTTGATGCGGAGGATGTTCAATATGGCTGTCAGTAGTAGATGAGTGGATACCTAAGACTTACTCATTATTTTAAGGCTATTGGCTGAATTCATCTCTGCAAATACTTCGTCATTGAGGTCCTTAATTTGCCCTACAGTCAAATCACATGCAACCAGTATGCAGTTTTTGTATTTTTCAGCTCTTGCAGTAGAGAAATATTGTAGGCTATGGAATGCAATATTCAAAATTATGTAGTTTTTATAAAAAGTATAATCGGTAATAATCACTATACTATTGTTTATCTTACATCCTCGTTTTGACTTATAGTTCTACTGAAAAATTATTATTTATAAATATTATTAAGTATATATTTATAGTTTATTGATCCCCACGGGGTAATTTGTGCATTACAGTTGATCCAACTTTGTAAATTGACAATAGAAAAAAACCAAGAAATATAAAAATGTGTATATATAAACCTAAATAAAGAGACATGCATTAAATAAAAATAAAAGATATAAATGTAAAAAAAGAGTCCAAACTCCAGGAAAAAAAAAGCAGATATAATGTAAAAGTAGTCCAGTGAAGTTGTTCAATAGTGCAATTGGTGGATAGTTATTTGAGGTAGATCAATGATCGAAAGTTAATTTTTTCCTTCTATTTTTTTTTCAGATACAACACAGTCTCATGGTGATTTGTTGTAGATTCTGACTGCAGTCAGAATCAAACTGCATTCAGAATCTACAACACTCAGAATATACAATAAGAACCTTATCAGATTACAGGATACTACAAATTTTTGCCACTTGAAGGTTACCATAGATTCTTTGAAAGGGGATGTGAGCTGGTGTGTAATTTAAGATGCCATCTTCAACTTCAGTTTCTACAAATATATCCACTATTCCTCCTTTGCCCATGTCCAAATGATCTCAATCTGGTCTGTTTTACATGGTATCCAAGATGTCTAACCTTAGCTGTCCTTCTGCAGTGCTCCGATCTTATCCTGTCCATCTATGTCACTCTCAGAGAAAATCTGAACATTCTTTAACTCTGCCACCTCCAGCTCTACCTCCTGTCGTTTAGTTCATGCCACCATCTCTAGACCATACGACAGAGCTGGTTTCACTACCGTTTTGTTTACCTTTCCCTTCACTCTTGTGGCTACTTTTCTGTCATAGATAACTCCTGACACCCCTTTTCACCCACTTCACACTGCGTGCACTACTTTCTTCACCTCTTTTCCAAACTCCTTATTGCTCTGAACAGTTGACTCCAAATACTAAACTCCTGCACCTTCTTCAAATCCTCACATTGTATCTTAGGCATTCTACCGGCCTCCCTGTCATTCACACACTCTTATCTTGAGACTTACTCTCATTTCTCACCTCTCCAGCTCATAGATTCACCTCTCCTTTTTTTCTACCTTCTCCCCGCTCTCATTATAAATCACAGTGTCCTCCGCAAACATTTTAGTCCTAGGAGATAGCTGCCAGATCTCATTCATCAGACTGACCATCGCTATAGCAAACAGGAAAGTATTCTTAGCTGATCCTTGGTGCAGTCCCAGCTTCCAACTTGAACCCATCCGTCATTTCTACTGCACACCTCACTGCCATCATACTGTTCTCATTTATATCCTGGACCACTTTAACATACTTCTCTATCACTCCAGACTACCTCGTGCAATACTACAACTCTTCCCTCAGCACTTTGTGGTTCGATTTCTCTAAGGCCACAACCTCACAATGCAACTCCTTCTGACCTTCTCTGTACTTGTACCTTTTCTCCGTCCTTAGTGTCCAACCTGTCATAGATCTCAATATAGGCCTCTCGTTTAACCTTTCCTACTTCTTCCCCTTGTGCCACAGCTCCATGTAATTTTGCCTATTTTTTTCACCCCTTTGCTATCCCACTTCTACTTTGCAAACCTTTATTGTACAATCTAGAACCTCCCCATTCCATCACCAAGTCTCTTTAGCTTCTTTTCTCTGTCCAGATGAAAAATCAAGTAACCTCCTACCTGTCTCGCTTATTGCTGTTGCCTGTAGTTACCCAGTCATTAGGAGTATTTCATTACTACTCAGACCCTGTCTTAACTTTTTCCTGAAGTTCACACATCAGCCTTCCTTCCTCAGTTTCCACAATTTGATCCTTTGCTCTTTCCTCTTTTGTACCACCAAAGTCATCCTACATATTACCATTCTATGCTATCTGGCTATATTTTCCCCTCTCACCACCTTGCAGTCTCCAATCTCATATGGATTGCATCTTCTGCATAAGATGTAGTACACCTGTGTGCTCCTACATCCGCTCTTATATGTTACCCTGTGCGCCTCCCTTTTCTTGAAATACATATTACCCACAGCCATTTCCTTTCTTTTCGCAAAATCTACCGCCATCTGTCCTTCCACATTCCTGTCCTTAACACCGTACCTATCCATCACCTCTTCATCTCCTCTGTTACCTTCCCCAATATGCACATTAAAGTCTGCTCCAACTACCACTCCTTCCTCCCTGGGAATACTCCCCATCACTTAATCCATCTCGCTCCAGAAACTCTGTTTCCTCTTCTACTCGAAACCAACTTGTGGGACATAAGCGCCTCCCATCCGCACCATGACTGCACCCTACTCTGATACTTCCAGCCTTGCTGCCTTTCCAACTGGTCTCTTGAATACACAATATATCTACCTTCCTCCTCTCCATCACATCATCTAGCTCTCAACCTACACATGTCATTGTGTCAACATCTAAAGTTCCTACTCTCACCTCCACACTCCTGCCTCATCTCACATTGTCTGGATTCAGGTATCCCACCTACCAACAGTAGCATGGTTTCCGTCGGCACCCTGCTTGTAAACAATGCCAGTGGCGGCTGCTGCCCCAACTGATCGAGTTTGGAAATAGAGTTTTGAGTTCAGTACATGCGTACATTATGCATTGGTTTTACTTTCAACGTCCTTCCTGACACCCCACTCCACATTTATCTGGGCCTGGGAATCGCGCTAGTATGGACTTATACCTAATGTCCCTGAACCTTGATTCAGAAGGATGACTGATTCAATATCCAGTTCCACAGTCACACAATCAATTTTGCCTATTCTCTGATAAAATCATTAATGTCTATGTGAAAAGAATCAAATTTCATATGAACTAATTTCTCCGAATTATCTGGATACTTACTCTTTGAAACAACTGTATTTAAATCAACTCAATTCAACCTTTACTCCCATTCAAGGACATACATAGTAGATATATAAACAAAATGACGTTTCTTACGGACCATCTAACAGTGTAACAACAAGAGATTCATATATACAACCATAAATTGTTGCAGAAGACTCAGACATACACAAAACAACCGGAGCAATGACAGTATTGCGGTAGATACGTGAGGTAGGACAGGACAGTGACCGGTTTCTCATTGTCTCAAATCGTCTCATACATGAGGCTTTATAGACCGAAACCTAGAAGTTTGCATCCCATGGAAATAATAATGAAGGAAAAATAAAGAAATAAAAAAATAAATATTTACATATTCATATTCACAAAAGCAGGAAATAGGCGCATTCTAAATATTCTTGGTGTAGGTAGAAAATTGAATACATTACAAAAAATTATAAAGTCAAAGTGTGTAAAAATATATGTAAATATGTTGCATTTGTAGTGCACGAGTAAAATGAATGCATTCTGAAAATGTTATTGCGTTGTAAAAATGAATACAATTCAACAATGTTAAGTAAAACCATCTAAAATAAGATCAAGCTCACACATTGATTGAACAAGCCCTATGAGTATCAATACGTTAAGTTCTTAGTTAACTCTCTAAAATCGGCCAAATAATGTAGCAAAATATTATAAAGCTGTCTCTCCATCAGAATGTCTACTTCTACATCATTAACGTCATCCTGCTCTGATACTCTATCCTATATGGTCCAGCTGAGCTTCATGTATCAATGGAACGTTCTGTACCGCACACTGTGCTGCAACATGAAAACGTATATAACGTATTATTATTATATTGTATTACATATAAACTTAAACTTAAACGTAAATACATACATTTACACAATTTCAACCTTTAATTATCTTATCTTATCTTATCTTCTCTTCTCTTCTCTTATGTAGTTATTCAAAGAACTGTACTGTAAGCTAATCCTGAGAAAAAGGTGGTCTGGGTAAGCGGTTTTGCCAGAAAAGTAAAGACAAAGGTGTTTTTTTCCTTCAAAGTAGTCCTTTAAAAGTGAGAAGATAAATGTGTGGATTTCAGCCTATAAAGAGATGTGTGGGTGTCCCAGCTTCTGATACAAGACCTAATAATGGTTCCCGCTCAAAACATTATGAGTGGCAAGATGTAGGTGTTTGAAGTCAGGCCAGGTGTGAAATAGCAGTGATCTACCACCAGATGTCATAGTGTCCCAAGGTGTCCCTGCTCAGGAACAAAAAAAAAAGACATCCTACACCAGTCAGAAAATAGGTCAAGCAGACTAAAGACACTACAGATACCTTTCTATAGTCCTGCTATTAGCAGGTTAAATAAGAATAAACTTCCAAAGAAAGTTTACATTTGGCTAGTAATGCATTGCATTGTACACAATTATGCCCCCTCTCAGACTATGGTGAACACCATTGATATCCATTTGGTATAAAATAATAATAATAATAATAATAATAATAATACTTTTAATTTATAATGCACTTTACATTTGGATCAAATCTCAAAGTGCTTAATGACACTGAACATGAGCAATTTGAATCTAAAATGTATAGTCTGATCAGTCAAAATGAACAAAATGTCTTCAAATTGTTCTAAATGATACAACTGAAATCTTAATAGTAATGATAAGAAGAAGAAGAAGGAGAAGAAGGAGGAGAAGAAGAGATTATAGAGCTTAAATATCATATTTCTATAAACCAAATTTAACATGGTAATGAGAAAAAACCCTGACAGTTGGTTTGACCCAGTGATGTCATCCATGACATCACCAACATTATAAAAGTCAGGAAATACTGGGCAGTTCCCTGCCCAAGTAATAATCCTGCATGGTGAACCAAAGAACAAACAATTGTAAGTATGAGCAAAGAAGAAAAATCCATATCCATGTCTGCAACACAATAAAAGTAATTCATAGTAGCTCATAAGTGCGTTTACTTTAATTTACTTATATAGTCTGATATAAACTGTGTAACGCCAGCAAAGGTAAATTCTTTACATGGTATTTCAAGGTATTACAATGACAGAGTATTCACCAAAGCACACAGTTAATGCACTTCATAGAATTTGTGCTTATAGTACAACTGGTACTAGCGATAAAACTGAGTGTCATGAACTGCCGATTGAAAATAAAAGGTTTTATTTCGCTTCAAAGATAAAGAAATGTTATTTTTAATATCTACAACTTATTTTAAGGCAGGATTACTCCAAGAGTACTTCATGAAAGTACTTCGTAATATTTTGGCTTTTAATTTAGCAAGCCCCAAGTATAAATATACAATTTGTATGAACTACTAATAGTAGGAACAGCGTAGGAACATTTATTTTATTCCACATCAAATTTTTTCTTTGTCGCAAATGAACGGGACTACAGTTGGACAGGAGAGGCAACAGCAAGAAAAGGGAGGAATGAAGTGAAAAAGGGAATGGTTTGGGAGGAGGTGGCCATAAACCGTTTTTGTCTACTCATCCTTCCTCACTGATTTTTCTCTAGTTTTCCATTTTACTATTGTCCTTGACTATACTGGTAGTATGATGCTGTATCTGCAGAACCTGCAGCCCATTCAGGTTTAACAGGTAGTCCAGCCCTTCATTGAACATCAATATGAGCCGTCGCAAGAAGGTTTCCTTGGTCTACCATTACAGTCTCAAGAGCAAGAAAGAGATAATAGTAGGAGGTTTTGGCCCCATGACAGCTGGGAAGGTCCAAAGAGGGACAACAATCCTACAGGTGGACAGGTATCTGCTCCTCAGTGTGGGGCGGAACAGGAACTGCCGGAGCTGTAAAAATTTACGTTAGGGGGCAACTGGTGTGACATTTCTGACAAAACTGTCAAACCAATTCCAAGAGAGTCTAATGAGTACCCATCCTCCTGTGCTCAAAGCGCAGCACCATGCTGCTGGAACAATAAGAATGGGCTTCTCCATTGGTACCCCGTTCTCCTCGCAGATGTGAACAAGTTCACACTGATTAAAATCTCATCCTCCACCAGGACAATCAGCAGTGGGGCCCCACAGGGCTGTGTGCTGTCACCTCTACCCTTCTCACTTTACACGAATGACTGCACTTCTGACGACCCATCTGTCAAACTCCTGAAGTTTGCAGACGACACAACGTTCATCGGCCTCATCCACGACGGTGACGAGTCTGCATACAGACGGGAGGTGGAACGGCTGGCCGTCTGGTGTGGTCACAACAGCCTGGAGCTGAACAAGCTCAAAACTCTAGAGATGAGAGTGGACTTCAGGAGGAACCCCCCTGTCGCTGCCCCCCCTCGCTGTACTGAACAAAACTGTGTCTGCTGTGGAATCCTACAGGTTCCTGGGAACTACAATCTCTCAGGATCTTAAGTGGACATCCAACACAGTCAAAATCATCAAAAAGGCCCAGCAGAGGATGTACTTCCTACGCCAGTTTAGGAAGCTCCACCTGCCTCAGGTGCTGCTGATCCAGTTTTACACTTCAGTAATCCAGTCTGTTCTCTTCACATCCATCACTGTTTGGTTTGGATCT